>CM061142.1:137172813-137588573 GCA_030789695.1 Scilla litardierei
CAATCCGACAAGGCTATTACTGGCCAACCATGGCGAAGGACGCAACCAAATACGTCAAGCAATGCGGGGAGTGCCAAAGATTCTTCAAACATACAACAGCCCCGCCCACCGATTTGATCCCAATCCTTAGCCTGGTCCCATTCGCCAAGTGGGGGCTCGACATCTTCGGCACTTTCCACATGGCAAGAGGAGGAAGAAATTTTCTCGTTGTTGCCATCGAATACTTCACCAAATGGATTGAGGCGGAGCCGCTGGCATGCATCACCTGGGTGGACATGAAGAACTTTGTCTAGAAGTCAATTATATGCCACTTCGGGGTACCTCACTCCAAAGTGACGGACAACAAAAACCAGTTCGACTCTGCAGACTTCAGAAGCTTCTGCTCGGACTGGGGCATCAACCTACACTTCGCCTCCGTGGCACATCCACAGTGCAATGGCCTGGATGAAGAAGCGAACAGTGCATCCTGCAGCCCCAAAAGAAGAAGGTCGGCAACGCCCCTGGATCGTGGCCCGATGAGCTACTCTGCATCCTTTGGTCTTACCGCACCACATACAAAGCTTCAACTGGCGAAAGCCCTTTTATGCTAGCTTATGGGGCGGAGGCCGTCGTCCCAGTGGAGGTCGACGAGGAGTCCCTCCGGCTCCAGTACTTCAATGAAGAATCAAATGAAGAAGGCCTCGACATCAATATCAAGCTTGTCGATGAGGTAAGGGCTCGTGCTCTAATAAATCTGATCTAGCACAGCCAAAGGATGGCGAGGTACTATAATATCCATGTCAAGAAGTGAAGCTTCAGAGTCGACGACCTCGTCATCAGGGATGCCACTTTTAGAGCCGAGATCGGTCGTCAAGGAAAGCTCTCCATAAAATGGGAATGCCCCTACACCATAATAGACGTCATGGGACCGGTGACGGACATTTTAGCGACCATGGAGGGCGAGGAGCTGGCCCATCCTTGGAATATCGAGCATTTGCTCAAATACGTTTAATAAACGCACTTGAACATTCAATGAATATTTTTAATAAATAGATGTATTTGTACACTTAATGAGTCATCTAAATTTACAGTTCAGCCCTCTTCTAAACAGTGAAGGTCGGATATACTTTTGGGAGCCCAAGCCTTCGAAAGACAAACCAACATTGGCTGCGGGGTCAGCTTTGGCCCATTTGCCTCCCCTCTGGGCAGCTCACCACCAGATCTGGAGCAGACATGCAGGGTCGACGAAGGCCCAATACCCACCTGATTACAGAGGTTGCAGGGTCGACGATGGCCCAATACCTGCCCTCTCAAATACCTCCGGGGCAACTCGCCCACCAACAGAGGCTGCGGGGTCGGCTTAGGCCCATTCGCCCCCCTCTCGACATCTTGCCACAAAATCCGGAGTGGACATGTGGGGTTGGCGACGGCCTAATACCCGCCCGATTACAGAGGTGGCAGGGTCGGCGACGGCCCAATACCCACCCTCTCAAAGACCTCTGGGGCAGGTCGCCCACCAACGGAGGCCGTAGGGTCGGCTTCGGCCCATTCACCCCCCCTCTCGGTAGCTCACCACCAGATCTAGAGCGGACATGCAGGGTCGACGACAGCCCAATACTCGCCCGATTACAAAAGTTGCAGGGTCAGTGACGGCCCAATACCCGCCTGATTACAGAGGTTGCAGGGTCAGCGATGGCCCAATACCTGCCCTCTCAAAGACCTCTGGGGCAGCTCGCCCACCAACAGAGACCGCAGGGTCAGCTTCGGCCCATTCGTCCCCCTCTCGGCAGCTCACCACTAGATCCAGAGTGGACAGTGGGTCGGCGATGGCCCAATACCTGCCCAATTATAGAGGTTGCAGGGTCGTCGACGGCCCAATACCCGCCCTCTTAATGACCTCCGGGGTAGCTCGTCCACCAACAAAGGCCGTGGGGTCGACTTCGGCCCATTCGCTCCCCTCTCGGCAGCTCGCCACCAGATCCGGAGTGGACATGCAGGATAATCGATGGCCCAATACCTGTCCGATTACATAGGTTTTAGGGTCGGTGACGGCCCAATACCCACCCTCTCAAAGACTTCCGCAGCAGCTCGCCCACCAACAGTGGCCGCAAGGTCGGCTTCGGCCCATTCACCCCCTCTCGATAGCTTACCACCAGATCTGAAGCGGACATACAGGGTCGGTGACAGCCTAATACCTTCTCGATTACAGAGGTTGAGGGTCGGTGACAGTCCAATACCTGCCCTCTCAAAGGCCTCTGGGGCAGCTCGCCCACCAACATAGGCCGTGGGATTGGCTTCGGCCCATTCACCCCCTCTGAACAGCTTACCACTAGATCCGAAGTGGACGTGTGGGGTTGGCGATGGCCCAATACCCGCCCGATTATAGAGGTTGCAGGGTCGGCGACGGCCCAATACCCGCCCTCTCAAAGACCTCCGGGGCAGCTCGCCCACCAAGAGAGGCCGTGGGGTCGGCTTCGGCCCATTCGCCCCCCTCTCGATAGCTCACCACCAGATCTAGAGCGGACATGCGAGGTCGACGACGGCCCAATACCCGCTCGATTACAGAGGTTGCAGGATCAGCGACGGCCCAATACCCGCCCTCTCAAAGACCTCCGGGTAGCTCGCCCACCAACAGAGGCCGCGAGGTCGGCTTCGGCCCATTCGCCTCCCCTCTCAGCAGCTCCTTGATTCGGGGGTGAATATTGCATATTTAACCCTTTATCTATTTTATGTGTATATGATGCTTGATTAGTCTCTAATACGTTCGTATTTTCTATATCGTCATTTATTAGAGCAAACCATTGATTTGTGCAAAAAATATGATTTTTAACAGAGTATTTCTGCTTTTTATTTTTTTCATGGCTAGATCTCGTTCTCACGATTCCAACGACTATTTATTTGTATTTTTCTGAGATCTGTGCTAATTACTATGAATTTTTTAATGCAAAATACCAATAAAATGAAGAAATACAAAGAAATTCAGAGCACGAATCTTGGCGCATGACGCGGTGCCCATCGAAAGATCCACATGGCAGCCATTCGAACATACCCGCTTAATCGAGCGGCTCACGACAAGCGACGACACGGCAAATCTCCATCCATCTGATCTCGAATCAACAGCGGACATCATCTCTGAGCGGAGCTCGGATGCAGCGAACACAGCGTTTCGAATCGGGCGACGTGGCCTTCTATCGACCATCGGATCGTGATCCAACGGTCCAACGCAGTGCAGACGTGGAGCGGAGTGGAAAAGATCACATCCATTCGATCTCTCGATCGGACGGTCCAGATTCATCTCGAGGAGAACTAGGAGGTGCTCGAGCTTAGCGGGCGCGAATCAAGTGGATCCGATAAGCAAGACAGGCATCACGATGGTGTTAAATACCGCTCGATCAGACGGCTACAGATTTCATCGATGTAATGAAACGGGTTTGGGCGATAAATGGAGCGGTTTCACAACCCGATAAGCTCTCAAACCCGCAATGCTATTATTTAAGCGTATTCTAGGGTTTTGGGGGGGATTCGGGCGTATTTTGGAGCTTTTGAGGTGGCTACTGTGCGTATTTCTCTTATGGAAGTTGCTGATAAATTCAGACGCTATTTTTCTTATTTCTAGATAGTTTGGGTGTCTATCTTGGAGATTTGGTGATAAATTCTTGAACTTATACCCCGTATTTGGTGCTTTTTCATTGTATTTCGATACTTGAACGATGTATTCATATATGAAATGTGATTTTTCTTGCACCATGAATACCTAATCTTCTTGTGCTATGGTTGTGATGTAATTAGGAGTATGTAATCGTAGAATTTCATGTCTTTAGCCTTATTATCATGTTAAAATTGCTCGTAACGTTGAATTCTACATCGTATTTGTTGGGTATTGTTTATTGTCGATATTTTTGATGTTCCCTATGGCTAGGCCCTGATAAGGCTAATTAGTTTATGTTCTCTAATGTGGTCAAATCATTGTGCTTATCATTTAAAGAAATCAACGGTGCTAGTAATGCGTATACGGCTATTTTAACTAGTTTTTATCCATTCATCTTCCGACGTCTTCACGCCTTGACCGGGTGAAGCGTTGTGTGATATTAAAAGACATGATATTTCAGCGATTATAAACACCTAATGAAGTCACAACCGTAGCATATTCATCTCATTGATAACCAAACTTTCGAAACACCGTACTACTTTTTAGGAGTCATTCTTTTGATACCGATCGTTAAATCATTTTTTCATCTTCAAAAAGGTGGTTGTTTTCTCATCTATATATTTTCTTTGATTGTTGAATTTGTGGTATTTCAGGTCGACTTGTCCTGTGTATTCGATTCTGGTCTCTCCAGGTACTACTTGCACGATCTCCTACGCTTGGGAGTATTAGCTCACACTATTTTGAGTCAGACAAGTTTTTGGCGCCGTTGCTGGGGACAACGGTATCTTTGATCCACATTTTCATCTTTTCAAAGGAGTACTCGGTGAGATCCTTCTACTTTATAGCTTAGTTTTATTATTGAAAAAAAAATCTCTTTGCCATTTTATGTGGCATAGGACCTCCACTTCACACAGATTGATAAGAATTGAAAACATAGCTGATAATAATGAACAACACATTGCACACCCATAAGAACTACCATTGAGTGCTACTTATATGCCAACTAGAGTTATTTCTGAATCATGCATTATGTTGCCTGAGGGTGCTTATTCTTTTTCGCTTAAAGCTGGGGTGATCCAAATCCTCCCATCTTACCATGTAGAGGATAGGAAAAATCCTTATTTGCATATTAAAACATTTGAAGAAGCATGCTCTACACAATTAGATGGAAAAGTTAGTAATGATGTTGTCTATCTTAAACTTTTTCCATTCTCGTTAAAAGATAAGGCAAAAAATTGGTTCAATGCATTGCCTCCTAGATCTATTACTTCTTGGCTAACGATGCAAACTGAGTTTCTAAAAAAATTCTTTTCTTTACACAGTACTCAGGCTTTAAAGAGGCACATCATGTCTTTTTTGCAGAAAGAAACTGAAGCATATGATCAAGCTTTGGAAAGGTTCAAGGACTTACTATTAGCGTGCCCACATCATGGTTTTGACAAGGGACGTACCATTGGATTCTTTTACGATGGATTGCAGCCGAATACGAAGCAATATGTAGAAATGATGTGCAACGGTGGGTTCTTTGAGAAGACTCCAACGGAGGCTTGGACAAATTTGGAGAACATTGCAAAAAATGCGAGAAGATGGGAGCCAACTTTAGAATTTGACATGACTCTGTCTGTGCAACAAACAAGAGGATGCTTGCAGACTTTAAAACCTGAAGATGCATTGATGGCACAAGTGGACGCATTGGTTATGAAAAAGCTACAAAACATTGATTTAAGAGCAGCAAAAGCAGTCACATCAGAGCCATACTGCGTCATATGTGAGAAGCCAGTTACGAGACTACAGTTTGCCTATTGATTCCAGCAATAAAAGAACTTGGTAGAAATCCAGAAGCAGAGGTGAATTGGGTGGCCAATCAAGGGTACAATTCCAATTGGAAAAATCAACCAAATCAAGGAGGTACTTCATACCATCAGAAGCAGCAGACGGCTACTCCCTATTACCATCCCAACCACTCCAACTACCAAGGAAAAAGGGAGCAAAGCAATGAAATTCAGAGTCTCACTGTTGCAGTCCAACAGATGGCACAGATGCAACAACAACTCACTGAGAATTTTACGAGATTTATAGCATCACGGGACGAAGGTAAATTACCAGCTCAGCCTGTTGCAAATCCTAATACAAATCCCTCTTCTTCTTTTTCAGGAAACAACGTCAAACCATGTCAGGCAGTGACTACATTGCGTAGCGGACGTGAAATTGAAAAGCCAGAAATGCCTAGACATGAACAACCATCTGAGGAAAAAGAGGAAGTACAAGCACCTGAAGCGTTGCAAGTTGAGGCAAAGGTCGCAAAAAAAGAGCCAGAACCATATATACCTCCAGTTCCATTTCCACATAGACTTGCTCCACCATCAAAAGATAAGTATCAGGCAAAGATAAGAGACATCTTGAAGCAGGTAAAAATTAATATCCCATTACTTGATGCAATCAACCAAGTGCCTGCATATGCTAAATTTTTGAAGGAGTTATGCACTGTGAAACGGAGTCTAAATGTGAAAAAGAAAGCATTCCTAACACAACATGTAAGTACAATGGTACAACATGACACTCCTTCCAAATATAAGGATCCAGGTTCTCCTACTATCCCATGTATTATAGGAACCAAGAAATTTGGAGATGCTTTATTTGACTTGGGTTCTAGTGTTAACATTTTGCCTTACTCTGTTTACGTGCAGTTAGGCTTGGGGGAGCTGAAAACGACACATGTGGTTCTACAGTTGGCAGACAGGTCGGTGAAATCCCTCGAGGATGCGTGAAGGATGTGTTAGTCCAAGTGGACAAATTCTATTACCCAGTGGATTTATCGTCATTGACATACATGGGCCACAATCAGGTAACTGCACTCCCATTATATTGGGATGTCCATTCCTAGCAACTTGCAACGCTATGATAAACTGTAGGGATGGACAATTGAAGATAAGCTTTGATAACATGAAACATGAGCTGAATATTTTTAAATCATGTAAGTTACCAGCAAGTGTTGATGAAGTGAAAGAGGTATGTTTTATTGAGAATTTGATTGAAGATTATTTTTAAGCTAAGTATGAATGCTCGTCTATTGTTATCGATTATAATTTAGACGATATTGATGTGTCTTATTTTGTGTAGGGTAAAAATGAAGGACCAATGGATGCATAGGTGCCAAAGTTCGAAATATTGCCAGTGGACTTGCCACCACAATAACCTTCAGAGATTAAGCATCCAAAGTTGGAGTTGAAGCCCTTGCCAAACTATCTGAAATACGCTTTCATTGGAAAGGAGGAAACCTTTCCTGTGGTAATATCCTCTAAACTCACGCTTGAACAAGAACATGCTTTGCTTTATGTGCTTAAAGAACACAAAGGGGCCATTGGATGGTCTATTACGGACATTACATGTATAAATCCTTTAATTTGCACTCACCATATTTATCTTGAGGATGATGCCAAACCTACATGTGAAATGCAACGTCGTTTAAATCCGACATTAAAATAGGTTGTTAAGGGAGAGGTTCTTAAGCTACTTGCTACAGGTATAATATATCCTATTTCTGATAGTATATGGGTTAGTCCCATACATGTGGTTTCAAAGAAATCAGGCTTAACAGTGGTAAAAATGAGAATAATGAGCTTATACCTATGCGAACCACCACAGGTTGGAGGATGTGTGTTGCCTACAGAAAGCAAAATTCTAAAACACGAAAGGACCTCTTTCCATTAACTTTCGTAGATCAAATTTTGGAAAGAGTGACAGGTAATGAATATTACTGTTTTCTAGATGGTTATTCTGGTTATTATCAAATAGAGATTGTTCCAGAGGATCAAGAGAAGACTACCTTCACTTGTCCCTTTGGAACTTTCGCTTTTAGAAGAATGCCTTTTGGATTATGCAATGCGCCTGCTACTTTTCAGCGTTGCATGTTGAGCATATTTATCGATATGGTTGAAAGGATAATGGAAGTGTTTATGGATGATTTTTCTGTATATGGCACTTCATTTGAAAATTATTTATCTAACTTAGCTCTTGTCTTGAACAGGCGCCAGGAAAATATTTGCTGCTAAACTGGGCAAAATGTCATTTCATGACAACTGAAGGTTTGGTTCTTGGTCACTTAGTCTCCAAAGCAGGTATTCAGGTAGACATGGCGAAAGTTGAGGTGATTGAGAAGTTGCCTACACCAAAATGCGTCAGGGACATACGATCCTTTCTAGGCCATGCACGATTCTATAGAAGATTCATAAAGGATTTCAGCGCTATCTCCCGCCCCCTCTGCCACTTATTAACTTTAAATACTGAATTCATATGGACACAAGAGTGTCAAGATTCATTTGATAAACTAAAGAATTCACTTGTTTCATCTCCCATTCTGCATGTTCCAGACTGGACTATTCCATTTGAAATCATGTGCGATGCAAGTGACTATGCGATGGGGGCAGTGCTTGGGCAGAAGAAAGGAAAAGTTCCTTGTGTTATCTATTATGCCAGTAAGATGTTGAATGAAGCACAAAGGAACTATACTACTACGTGGAAAGAGTTGCTTGCGATGGTGTTTACGTTGGAGAAATTCAGTAGCTACATATTGGGATCACCTATTTTCATCTTTACAGATCATTCTGCACTTAAATACCTTTTATCTAAAAAGGATGTGAAACCCAGACTTATACGATGGATTCTTCTTTTGCAGGAGTTCAACATTCAGATCAAGGATAAGAAAGGAGTGGAAAACAATGTCGCAGATCACCTTTCTAGATTGAGGTGGGAACAGAGTCGCCTAATATTCCATTGCGAGATTCCTTCCCAGATGAGTAGCTCTTCACCATTTCTACTCTACCATGGTATGCAGATATAGCTAATTATTTGGTGACAGGTAGAACCCCTCCACATTGGTCTTCTCTTGATTTTAAACGTTTCAAGCATGAGGTAAAATCGTTCTACTTTGATGACCCTTATCTTTTTAAATATTGTGGAGACTATATTGTAAGGAGATGTGTACCCGACCATGAGTTTGATAGCGTTTTACATTTTTGCCATGATGTGGTATGTGGGGGGCATTTTTCAGCTCATAAAACTATTGCAAAGATTTTACAAAGTTGTTTTTATTGGCCCACTATGTTTAAAGACACATTTGCTTATTGTAAATCATATGTGCCTTGTCAACAGTTGTGGGGAATAACAAAAAGAAACATGATGTCATTGAATCCCATGCTAGAAATTTAGATATTGATTGTTGGAGTATTGATTTCATGGGGCCTTTTCCACCATCTTTGGGTTATATATTTGTATTGGTTGCCATTGATTATGTTTCTAAGTGGGTGGAAGCTATTCCTTGCAGGTCCAATGAGGCTTCCATTATGCTGAAATTTTTGAAAGAGAACATTTTTTCGCGCTTTGGAGTGCCAAAATCCATTATCAATGATGGAGGCTCCCACTTCTGCAACAGGCTCATTGCAAATCTCATGAAGAAATTTGGGGTGACACATAAAGTCTCAACACCTTACCATCCCCAGACGAATGGACAAGCAGAATTGGCGAATAAAGAGATAAAGAATATTCTTCAGAAAATAGTGAACCCAATGTGCAAAGATTGGAGTCTTCGCTTGCCTGAAGCTTTATGGGCCTACAGGACAGCATATAAGACTATCTTAGGGATGTCACCTTTCCGTTTGGTTTATGGAAAAAATTGCCATCTTCCTGTTGAATTAGAACATACATCTTTTTGGGCAATTAAAACATTTAATTTGCTTAATGACTCACCAAATATCTCTCGTAAATTGCAGATCATGGAGCTTGATGAAATACGACGAGAGGCATATGAAAATGCAAAGCTAGCAAAAGAAAGGATGAAAGCTGTGCATGACAAGATGATCCTGCGAAAAGAATTCAAGATTTGGAATAAGGTTCTATTATACAATTCCAGATTACATGTATTTCCAGGAAAGCTGCGCTCCAAATGGATGGGACCATACTTTGTCAAAGAAGTTTTTTCACATGGAGCGGTAGTTTTGGTGAATAAGAAGGACGGTCATGAATTCAAAGTCAACGGACAACGTCTGAAACATTTTCAAGAGCTTTGGGCCAGAGAGGATTCCACCATTGATCGCATAGATCCACCTTCGGGTGGCAACTAATCAGGTGTATTCTTTCCATGCTTCCCTCTTCCGAACATTGAGAACAATGCTTATTTTAAGTTGGGGAGAGTGTATAAACTTTTTGGATTTTTCTTTTTTTAGTTGTTCCCTTTTTGAAAAAACAAACAAACAAACAAACAAACAAACAAACAAAAACTGAGTCAAGTTCTATCACCAATATTTATTTCACCTAGAGATGAACCTCATGTGATGAAAATTCTCGAAATCTATTCAGCATTGTACACATGTGATTCATTTTCTTCCACCACTATTGTTAAATATTTCAGTCTCATTTGACATGTATGCATGTACTCGTGGTAAATTTCTGTTGATATATCTCAATGAGGGGATTGATTGATAACTTAATGAATCTAGAAATTATGAATTAGCAAATCGTATGCTTTCAATGGAACACACCAAGGTTCATGCATCAATAGTTCACAAAATAACTGGAGCATTGCTTTCTATCTCTTATTTCATTGCTATTTGCATGCTTTGTGTGATTCTGGGTAGATAGAGTACACTGTCTTTTGAAATGATTAGGATAACCCATTCTTGTGAAAGAATTAAGAAGAGGAAGCTATCTTGCTAAGTTATTTATGCACAAAAAAAAGAGAAAACACAAAAGCAAATAAAAAAGAGAAAAAATGAAGAAACAGTAAAAAAATGAATAAGTGTGTCACTAAATAAATAACTTGGTTGGCTCGAGTAGTACAGTCCGAGTGGTCCTTTTTGGCCTAATGCCCTATTAACGTCTGATTTGGGAGCCATTGACCGGAAACTCACTCGTATGATGGAGCGATCCAAGTTATAACGTTTTCCACAAATGTTGCTTTATGCGCGTTACGCAGAAGTAATAGAAGAGAAATAAAAGTGAGAATAAGTGTGCATAATTAGTAAGGCAAGAGATTTTCCAAAGCATAAAGAAAGCACAAGATATGGTGTGATTTCCCATGAATGAAGATTGACGTGTGTATATCTTGATACCATTATATTCTTTATGCTTGCTTTGCATGATACATCTGCTCTCCAAGTTAAAATCTTTGATTGAAAGGTGTGAGCCATTAATTTTGCATATTATGCGCTATGAAGTAATGGATAGTGAAGTTAAGTAGATTTCATGACCATTTGAGAGATACTTGTTCTTCATCTTTAAACCCATGAGTACCATTATTTTATGAGCTTGAAATCTTGATATTAGTGTGTGGAAATCTTCTTTTGTCGTTGTAGTATCGTGCTGAGTGATTTGAGATCTGATAAGGTAATCTAGGAGTATATTTGATATCATGTTTCGCTCACTTTGCTAGAGACTAGCAAAATGCTAGTTGGAGGGTGTGATTCGGGGTGAATATTGCATATTTAACCCCCTATCTAGCACTATTTTATGTGTATATGATGCTTGATTGGTCTCTAATATGTTCATATTTTCTATATCGTCATTTATTAGAGCAAACCATTAATTTGTGCACAAAATATGATTTTTACTGAGTATTTCTGCTTTTCGATATTTTCATGGCTAGATCTCGATGTCACGATTCCAACGACTATTTATTTGTATTTTTCTGAGATATGTGCTAATTACTATGAATTTTTGAATGCAGAATACCAATAAAATGAAGAAATACAAAGAAATTCAGCGCATGAATCTTGGCGCATGACGCGGCACCCATCGGAAGAGCCACATGGTGGCCATCCGCACATCCCTGGTCAATCGAGTGGCTCACGACAAGCAGTGACACAGCAAATCTCCATCCGTCCGATCTCGAATCTACGGCGGACATCATCTCCGAGCGGAGCTCGGATGCAGCGAACGCATCGTTTCGAACCGGGCGACGTGGCCTTCTATCGACCGTCGGATCATGATCCAATGGTCCAACGCGGCGCAGACGTGGAGCGAAGCGGGCGAGATCGCATCTGTTCGATCTCTCAATCTGACAGTCCAGATTCATCCCGAGGAGAACTCGGAGGCGCTCGAGCTTAGTAGGCACGAATCAAGTGGATCCGATAAACGGGACAGGCGTCACGATGGTGTTAAATCCCGGTCGATCGGACGGCTACAGATTTTACCGACGTAATGAAGCAGGTTTAGGCGATAAATGGAGCAGTTTCACAACCCGATAAGCTCTCAAACCAGCAATGCTATTATTTAAGCATATTCTAGGGTTTTGGGGGGGATTCGGGCGTATTTTTGGGCTTTTGAGGCTGCTACTGTGTTTATTTCTCTGAGGGAAGTTGCTGATAAATTCCAGAGGCTATTTTTCTTATTTCCAGAGAGTTTTGTATATATCTTGGAGATTTGGTGATAAATTCTTGAACTTATACCCCGTATTTGGTGCTTTTTCATTGTATTTCGATACTTGAACGATGTATTTATCTATGAAATATGATTTTTCTTGCACCATGAATAGCTAATCTTCTTGTGCTATGGTTATGATGTAATTAGGAGTATGTAATCGTAGAATTTTTTGTCTTTAGCCTTATTATCATGTTAAAATTGCTCGTAACGTTGAATTCTACATCGTATTTGTTGAGTATTGTTTATTGTCGATATTTTTGATGTTCCCTATGGCTAGGCCCTGATAAGGCTAATTAGTTTATGTTCTCTAATGGGGTCAAATCATTGTGCTTATCATTTAAAGAAATCAATGGTGCTAGTAATGCGTATACGGCTATTTTAACTAGTTTTTATCCATTCATCTTCCGACGTCTTCACGCCTTGACCGGGTGAAGCGTTGTGTGATATTAAAAGACATGATATTTCAGTGATTATAAACTCCTAATGAAGTCATAATCGTAGCATATTCATCTCATTGATAACCAAACTTTCGAAACACCGTACTACTTTTTAGGAGTCATTCTTTTGATACCGATCGTTAAATCATTTTTTCACCTTCAAAAAGGTGGTTGTTTTCTCATCTATTTATTTTTCTTTGATAGTTGAATTTGTGGTATTTCAGGTTGACTTGTCCAATGGATTCTATTCTGGTCTCTCCAGGTACTACTTGCATGATCTCCTACGCTTGGGAGTATTAGCTCACACTATTTTAAGTCAGTTACTCGTCACCAGATCCAGAGTGGACATGCGGGGTCGAGATGGTTCAATACCCACCCGATTACAGAGGTTGCAGGGTCGGTGACGGCCCAATACTCGCCCTCTCAAAGACCTCTTGGGCAGCTCATCCACCAACAAAGGCCGCGGGATCGACTTCGGCCCATTTCCTCCCCTCTCGGTAGCTCGCCACCAGATCCGAAGTGGACATGCAGGGTCGGTGATGGTCCAATATCTGTCCGATTACAGAGGTTCCAGGGTCAATGATGGCCCAATATTCGCCCTGTTAAAGACCTCCGCGGCAGTTCGCCCAGCAACAAAGGCCACGGGGTCGGCTTCGGCCCAATACCTTCCCGATTACAGAGGTTGCATGGTCGACGACGGCCCAACACATGCCCTCTCAAAGACCTCCGGGGCAGCTCGCCCACCAACAGAGGCCGCATGGTCAGCTTTGGCCCATCTGCACCCCCCTCTCTACTACCTCCAGCGTAGAGATACGGCTCTACAAATTTCTTCTTCCCCTCGCTCTTAAGCTCGTACAAGCTGAATGTTGGGGGCATACACACACAAAGAATACAAGGCACAGAACAAACAAGGTGGACAAACCACAACGATAGTAAGCAAAAAATTTCAATTTCATTTCGTTTAAATTTTTACATTACGGGATCTAAAACAAAAAGAAAAAAAGAGACTCCAGGCTTGATATCAGGGCCGGCCATAAATTATCACCCCAGATTATGGCGCCTAGACTTTGCTGCCACTTCCCTGACTGCTGCCCACTGGGACCTGGGAGTCTGCCTAGTCGCCTCCCTAGTCGTCGATGGCTGGAATCTCTACAACCTCAACCTCGGCAGCATGAGAATCCTCCGCTTCATCATCCAAAGCCGCTGACAGGCATGCAAAGTCGATCTCCAGGTTGGGGTAGAGATTTCCTGACCTTGCCTTGGCACTCTCGAAGCCGGCCTCCAAACCATCGGACTTTGATACTGGAGGATGGCCTGAGCCCTGACCTTGATCAAGTCGACCTTTGAGAGCTTGGCATTCCACTGCTCCAACTTGGTGATCTTTGCCATCATTGCCTCCTTCTCCAAGGCTAGAACCTTCTTGACGGTGACCCTCCGAGTCTCCTCGTTGCGGACCCTCTCCTGTAGCTCTAAGGCAGCCTTGTTTAGCTTGGTGAACTCATCCTTCTGGGTCTGGTAGTACCCTCGGACTTTCTTCATCTTCTCCGAGACCTCCTTCAGCTTTGCCTCGGTCCCCCTCAGCTCGATCACCTTCCTCGCCAGGGCAGATTCGGCCGTGACAGTCGACGTTGTGTGTGGCTAGAGGGACACCGATGTTGCCATCGCCTGCAGACGGAGTCAAAAGTATGAGCTCAAATAAATAAGATGAAGGTCAAGAAGATGAAGAGAAGGGGCAACGAACCTGCACGTCGCGCCAGATGGCCGTCCCGCAGAGGTGTTTGGTATCCATATTGAGCAGGGACTCTCGGTCCCTCGATAGAGTGCTGTTCTCTGCCAGGCGAGCCGCTACACCGGCCTCGTCAAAGACCGACTCATGAGCACCCACCGGGTAACACAATGCGACGAGCTTCTTCGAAAAAAGTGTGAGCAGCTCCTCCTTTTGTGACTTGAAGGTCGCGAATGCTACTTCACGGCTAGGAGGGGCCTGCCTTCCCAGACCGTACAACATGCAACCATAGGGCCAACTCGCAGCCGGAACCCGACTTGTTGCAGGCAGAACCAGAGGCCGCAGAGGGGCGACCGAGCTAACAGGGACGGTGGGGATCGGTGTCATGACCCGCTTCCCTAAAATGGAGGCGAGACGTGAAAAGGTCCGCACGAGAGTGGAGCTGTGAAGCCCCAAACCCGATAAGCGTAAATAAAACATAAGCAGGTCCCTGTAACCACAAACGGAGCAACAATAATAATAAAAGGGGAGACAGAAATAAAATTCTCATATCTCATAAATTGTCCAACATGAAAATAAGTCCAACATCCAGAAAAGCCACCAGGCTAAAAGAAAGAGTCTAAGGCCCAGAACAAGGCCAACAAAAGCAACAACGTAACAAAGTATAGGTGCTACGCACCGACAACAAAACAGCAGTATAAACAAAAGGAAAACACAACGAAGACACTAGGACTGGTCCCCAGTGTCCACGTACTCCCCGTTAAACACAAGCTCGGGCTCGGCGTCAGCAAACACCTCGTCCTCAACAAGGTACTCAGGCTCGGGATCTAACATGTGTCACCCAAAAGAGTAAAGGGGCACATGTCAGCAAGTCTAAAAGACTTGGGCAAGGAAACTGAAAGTAAGGCAACTAGAAACCTAGCAGTTTTAGTATGCATGACATGGCAGTTATAGCATGAGTGCACAATTAAGACATGGTGAACAGTAAGTACAAGAGAACAAGTATCGGGACAAGACAAGAGTAGCCAAGCTACTAACAATCTCAATCAATTCACTATTCACGTTTCACTATTGTTTGTAGATGTTTACGCCCTTCAGCTGAATGGTATAACATTCACGCTGATCGGCACTAAACACTACCCTACCCCAGAGTTTACGCCTTACAACTGCAGTTGCTGATCCGGCAGACCCCCAGTTGAATGACCGCTTAACTCTTATCCCATCCCACACGTAAACAAGCCAGGGTCCCTGTACATGAGCCCAGCAAGTGAGCCAGGGTTGCCCCGCACGGGAGCTTGTTTTCCTAGTTCACAATTCGATATCGAGCGTTGGGGTTAGCAACTCATTATGCTCGCTTCTGGTCACGAGCCAGGAAACACAAGTATTGTAGCGATGCTACGCAATCACGGGATCACTTGAAGAATGCAATGACTTGACAATTAATTTACGTACCGTTAATGGAATTTAAACATGACATGGTAATTGTGCAACATGCTGAATGTCGGAACTAGCTTCGTTGTCAAGCTAGTTCCCCAATTTGCGCCTAGGCGAGTATCATTTCATCGTCTAGCCTCTTTTACGCCTACAACAAGCAAATGGCCTAAAACATGGCCTAAACCCTAAGAGGCAAGTTTCACTTGCCTAGCACCGGGGATGACGATCACGAAGGTTCCTCTCGCGGATGCTAATCTACAGGGGAGTCGCTGTTATGGGGAAACAATCATCAAAACAACATTCATTCATTAGGGTTTCATAAAAATACAAATAGGTTATGAAAACATCGAGAGATCGATTTCTTACCGAGAGGAGGCGGAAGAAACACTCCGGAGAACCTAGGGACCAGATCTGGAAACGAATGGAGAAGTTTGGAGAACTAGGGTTTTTGGGGGATGTTGGGGATTTGATGAGATTTTGGGGAAGATGAGAGGTAGAATGTGTTGAGGGATGGTTTGGATGATGGATCTTGGGCTTGGAATGAAGGAATAAGGGTTTGGGGAAGAAGAGGGCTCAATGGGGGAGAAACTAGGGTTTTGGGTCGAGTGAAGGAAGAAGAAAACGTTTGGGAGGGGTTTAAATAGGATGGGCTGGCGGCTGCCCAGAAATTAGGGTTTTAACACAGATTAGTCGATCAAAGAGCAACCACTGACCGACTAGTTTGGCAACTAGTCGGTCGATCGACCAACGCAGACCGACTAAGTGTAAACAATAACTTCTGAACGAAAATAGGATTTGGATTTAGTCGGTCGATGAACAACTACTGACCGACTAGTTTGGCATCTAGTCGGTCGGTGAACGTTCTTAGACCGACTAAGAGTAAACAGTAACTCGACTGTACAGAAGAACCAAGAATTAGTCGGTCTGAGTACAAAACTTAACCGACTAGTTTAACAACTAGTCGGTCGAAAGATGAACTTAGACCGACTAAGAATGAACAGTACTGATACTAAAATTTAGATGATGTGTTAGTCGGTTAAAGAAGCATTGCAGACCGACTAGTTTGCAACCTAGTCGGTCAACCAACGTTCTTAGACCGACTAACGATAAACAGTAACTCCTGAGAAATTTAGAAAGCCAACTAGTCGGTTCAAGAAGGATTGCCGACCGACTGGATCGTCATCTAGTCGGTCGGTGCCCCTTCTTACACCGGCTAATAAGCACCAAAAGTTCCGATACGGAGCGCGGAGCTCCGGGATCGATTCCTAAGACTCCTAGGCTTGATCTAATAGTAAGATACGACTGTTATGAAGCCCGTCACGAATGACTTGCTCCAAAATCGACGATCCTAAGGAAGAAACGAGAAAACACGACGAAACGATCAAAAATGAAAGCTACGGGGACGAAAACCACACAAAAGGAGAAAATCCATCAAAACATATATTATATTATATTAAATCCAGATACATGAAAACCAGTCGTTACATCCTCCCCAACTTAAGAAAAATTCCGTCCTCGGAATTTCCAAACACTCATGTGTCCGGAAACAAAAGTGGGAAACGCTCTCGCATCTCATCCTCATTCTCCCAAGTAGACTCTCCAGGTGAGCCGTGTCGCCACATCACCCTCACAAGATTGACAATCTTATTCCGAAGCGATTTCTGACGCCTGTCCAGAATCTGCACTGGATGCTGGTCATACGTCATATCGGGGCGAACGGTAATCTCCGAAAAATCCACAGCATGAGATAGATCGCTAATGTATCGACGAAGCTGCGACACATGGAAAACATTGTGAACTCCTTCCAAAGATGGCGGCAAGGCCAAGCAATAAGCTACCTCGCCAACCCTCTCCAAAATGTCAAACGGTCCAATGTATCGCGGGCTCAACTTCCCTCGCTTCCCAAAACGAATCACACCACGATTCGGGGAAATCTTCAAGAACACATGGTCTCCAGGCTGAAACTCCAAAGGACGGCGTTTAGCATCCGCCCAATTCTTAAAACGGTCCTGAGCAATCTTCAACCTCTCCCGAATGTTCCTGACAATACCCACGGCCTCCACGATCATCTCAGGTCCCAACAACTCCCGATCACCAACGTCATCCCAACTCAATGGCGATCGACATTTCCTCCCATAAAGGGCGGTAAAAGGCGCCATGCCAATACTCGCCTGGAAGCTGTTGTTGTAAGAAAACTCTACCAGATGTAGATGGTCCTCCCACGAACCCTTGAAATCCAACATGCACGCCCTCAACATGTCTTCCAAAATCTGAATCGTCCTCTCGGACTGGCCATCCGTCTGCGGATGGTACGCCGTGCTAAAACTCAGACGCATACCCAAACTCTTCTGCAAACTCTGCCAGAACTGAGATGTGAACCTCGTGTCCCTGTCCGACACGATACTCACAGGGACTCCATGAAGTCGCACGATCTCCTGCACGATTCACGTTACATCACTATCTAAACTAGGAAAAGGAAATAAAAACGGAGGGTAAAAGAATTTTACCTCCATATATCTCCTTGCTAGCGCCTCAGCGGACTGTCCCACTCGAAACGGAATAAAGTGCGCAGATTTGGTCAATCGATCCACGATCACCCAAATCGTGTCATTCTGCTTCGGACTCCGATGTAGTCCAGTCACGAAATCCATAGTGATGTGTTGCCACTTCCACTCCGGAATCGGAAGCGGTTGTAGCAACCCGGCCGTCGCTGATGCTCCGCCTTCACTTGCTGGCAAACCAAGCACTTGGCTACACTCCGAGCCACACTCCTCTTCATACCATGCCACCAATAATTCAGACGAAGATCCTGGTACATCTTGGTGCCACCAGGATGCACAGAATACGGCGAACTGTGTGCCTCCACCATCAACTCCTCTCTAATATCCCCAGCTGGCACACACAACCTGGCTCTAAACCTCAGCGAGCCATCCTCATGAATCAAAAAGTCAGTCCGCAGACCGGCTTCCACCAGCTCCCGAATTTTCACCAGCTTCGGATCCTCAGCCTGGCCAGCCTTAATCCGATCCACGATCGTCGACTGCACCTGCATGTACATCAACGACGAAGCCTGCCCAGGAAGGACAATCTCCACGCCAGACTCGCAAAAATCCTGCTGCAATCTCCACTGCGAGGTCAAAATCATCACTGCGGGAAGCCTACTCAGCGCATCAGGAACCACATTCACCTTGCCCGGGTGATACTGCAAATCAATCTCATAATCCGCCATAAGCTCCAACCATCGACGATGTCGCATGTTGAGCTCCTTCTGAGTAAAAATATACTTCAAGCTTTTGTGATCGGTGAAAATCTTCACTTTCTCACTCAGCAGGAAGTGCCTCCAAATCTTAAGAGCAAACACAACGGCAGCCAACTCCAAATCATGCGTCGGGTAATTCTTCTCATGAACCTTAAGCTGACGAGACGCATACGCCACAACGTGCCCGTGCTGATGCAACACACAACCGAGACCCTTGCCAGAAGCATCGCAAAAGATATCAAATCCACCGCTACGATCAGGCACAACAAGAATAGGGGCAGTCGTCAACCGCTCCTTCAGAATACCAAAAGCATTCACACAATCACCCGACCAAACAAAAGGTACATCCTTCCGTGTCAACCTGGTCATCGGCTCAGTAATACTGGAAAAGTCCTTAATGAATCGCCGATAGTAACCAGGAAGTCCAAGGAAACTCCGAATCTCAGACGCAGACGACGGAACAGGCCACTCCCTGATGGCCCTAATCTTCTCGGGATCCACTGAAATACCATCTCCAGTCACCACATGCCCGAGAAAAGCAACTCTATCCAGCCAAAATTCGCACTTCGAAAACTTAGCATACAAACGATGCTTCCTCAAGATCTCCAACACCGTCCTCAAGTGCGAGGCATGCTCTTCCTCCGACTTCGAATAGATCAGAATGTCGTCAATAAAGATAACGACAAACTTATCCAAAAAGTCGTAGAAAATCAGGTTCATCAGATTCATGAAAACTGCGGGCGCGTTAGTTACGCCGAAAGGCATAACCACAAACTCATAGTGTCCATACTTCGTCCTGAACGCTGTCTTCGGAACATCTCCCTTCTTCACCTTCAACTGATGGTAACCACTCCTCAAATCCAATTTAGAAAACACCCTCGAACCTCCAAGCTAATCAAAAATGTCGTCGATGCGAGGCAACGGGTATTTATTCTTAATGGTCACCGCATTCAACTCCCGATAGTCCACGCACATGTGACGTGAACCATCCTTCTTCTTCACCAGCAGCACCGGTGCTCCCCACGGAGACACACTGGGATTGATATAACCCTTCTGCATGAGCTCATCCAACTGCTTCCGCAATTCCTCCAACTCAGCGGGTGCCATACGATACGGCGCCTTCGAAATCGGCTGCGCGCCTGGAATAAGATCGATAGAAAATTCTAGAGCTCGATCAGGTGGCAAACCAGACATCTCCTTGGGGAAGACGTCGCCAAAATCACGCACTACAGCTGGCCACTCCAACTCCATCTACATAGCCACAACCTCCACCGGCCTGGCCCGAAATTTGACAGGACCAAGCAAACTGCTACCACGACTGAACTCAAATACTGGATGTCCGGGAATCTCGAACACCACCTTCTTTCTCCTGCAGTCAATCGTAGCATAGAAGCTCGCAAGCCAGTCCATCCCAAGAACTGCATCATAGTTGATGATGTCGTGGACAATGAAATCAGCGAAAAGCTCATGTCCACAGACCACCATCGAGCAAGAATTGCAACCACGATGCACCGAGACCACGCCATTCCCTGTAACGATATTCCAACTCTTGGGAAGAGGGGACGTCGACAAGGAATGCCTCTCCACGAAGCTCCGAGAAATAATGCACATCGATGCACCAGAGTCAAAGAGGACCCGTGCAGGAAATGTGCAAACCAAAACCACACCTAACAAGCAATTAACAATCAAACGCTAGTCTAGCAAACAACCATGTTCAAGCAAACAACACAATCTAATCAATCAAAACCAACTAGGAAAGTAACAGCTAGATTGAGGATTACCTGCGATAACCTCATCCACAACCTCGCTCTCCACAGCGGTCATCAGAAAAGCCTGCCTCCTCGGCGGAACTGCCTGCTGAAAAGCCTGCCTCTCGGAATAAGAGCTGCTCCACGACCAGCAGGAACAGACACTCGCTGCTGCAACGGCTGTGCTGCAACAGGCGCCCTCCGCAGCTGACCTGCATGCCGACAATCCTTCGCGACCTGGGAAGCATCACCACAAACCAGACACTGGCCCAAAAACTTCCGACACTGCTCCTTGATGTGGCCAGGCTTGCCGCAGAAATGGCAAGTCTTCAGAATAGGCCCTCCTGGCCTCTTAAACTGAGCTGGCTGATTAGGCTTGAAACCAGGCCTAACCACCGCTCTGACCTGCTCCAAAGGCCTCTTCGCAGCAACAACAATAGACCCCCTCCTCTGACTCAGGTTCAGCTCCTGCCTCCTCGCAGCGACCAAAACCTTCTGATAAGAGTCCAGATCGGAGGAAGACACAAAACTCTGGAGCTCCAAAGCAAGTCCCTGCAGGAACCTCTGAGCCCTCTCATCAGCATCCTGCACCATCTTCGGTGCGAACCGACTCAGCCTAGTGAACTCTTGGTGGTACTGGTCCACCGTCAAGCTCCCTTGCTTCAGATCAATGAAGCGCTGCAGCATCTCCTTCTTCGCAGCCTTCGGAAAGAATTCCTCATCAAACCTGGACTTAAAGGTAGCCCAAGCTATTGGCTCCACCAACATCTTCTCTTCCGCATCCCACCAGTTCCGAGCATTATCCTCGAGTTGCCTCTTCGCCAAATCAACCCATCCAGCCGGGGTGATCTTGGCCATCTTCAAGTTATCCTCAATGTTCCGAATCCACTCATCGGCAGCCAGAGGACCCTCAGACCCATCAAAATATGCAGGACCCAGCTCCCGAAATTGATTCGCTCCCGGCTCAGAGCGAGGGGCATCCAGAAGAGCCCGGGCAGCTCGAGCAAGTGGAGCATTCTGGACTTGCAGGAGCACGCCCTGCTGCACTTGCATCATCTGGAGCATCATCCGCATCATCTCACCGTTGGTGGGTTTCCGCTCAGGCTCCTCATCATGAGGGAGCGCACCACTACCCCCATCACGGGTGAATCGCCTTCCTGCCATCTAATGACACAGAAAACGAATCAGATTAGACTCATATCTTATGACTCGGACGTCGAACTTAGTTTATTGGACATTCTAATATTATTATCGCTATTCCGATAATCGCAGTTACAGAGGGACCTGCATGGGCCACCAACAAAACCTGTCACGACCCGCTTCCCTAAAATGGAGGCGAGACGTGAAAAGGTCCACACGAGAGTGGAGCTGTGCAGCCCCAAACCCGATAAGCGTAAATAAAACATAAGCAGGTCCCTGTAACCACAAACGGAGCAACAATAATAATAAAAGGGGAGACAGAAATAAAATTCTCATATCTCATAAATTGTCCAACATGAAAATAAGTCCAACATCCAGAAAAGCCACCAGGCTAAAAGAAAGAGTCTAAGGCCCAGAACAAGGCCAACAAAAGCAACAACGTAACAAAGTATAGGTGCTACGCACCGACAACAAAACAGCAGTCTAAACAAAAGGAAAACACAACGAAGACACTAGGAACGGTCCCCGGTGTCCACGTACTCCCCGTCAAACACAAGCTCTGGCTCGGCGTCAGCAAACACCTCGTCCTCAACAAGGTACTCAGGCTCGGGATCTAACATGTGTCACCCAAAAGAGTAAAGGGGCACATGTCAGCAAGTCTAAAAGACTTGGGCAAGGAAACTGAAAGTAAGGCAACTAGAAACCTAGCAGTTTTAGTATGCATGACATGGCAGTTATAGCATGAGTGCACAATTAAGACATGGTGAACAGTAAGTACAAGAGAACAAGTATCAGGACAAGACAAGAGTAGCCAAGCTACTAACAATCTCAATCAATTCACTATTCACGTTTCACTGTTGTTTGTAGATGTTTACGCCCTTCAGCTGAATGGTATAACATTCACGCTGATCGGCACTAAACACTACCCCACCCCAGAGTTTACGCCTTACAACTGCAGTTGTTGATCAGGCAGACCCCCAGTTGAATGACCGCTTAACTCTTATCCCATCCCACACGTAAACAAGCTAGGGTCCCTGTACATGAGCCCAGCAAGTGAGCCAGGGTTGCCCCGCACGAGAGCTTGTTTTCCTAGTTCACAATTCGATATCGAGCGTTGGGGTTAGCAACTCATTATGCTCGCTTCTGGTCACGAGCCAGGAAACACAAGTATTGTAGCGATGCTACGCAATCACGGGATCACTTGAAGAATGCAATGACTTGACAATTAATTTGCATACCGTTAATGGAATTTAAACATGACATGGTAATTGTGCAACATGCTGAATGTCGGAACTAGCTTCGTTGTCAAGCTAGTTCCCCAATTTGCGCCTAGGCGAGTATCATTTCGTCGCCTAGCCTCTTTTACGCCTACAACAAGCAAATGGCCTAAAACATGGCCTAAACCCTAAGAGGCAAGTTTCACTTGCCTAGCACCGGGGATGACGATCACGAAGGTTCGTCTCGCGGATGCTAATCTACGGGGGAGTCGCTGTTATGGGGAAACAATCATCAAAACAACATTCATTCATTAGGGTTTCATAAAAATACAAATAGATTATGAAAACATCGAGAGATCGATTTCTTACCGAGAGGAGGCGGAAGAAACACTCCGGAGAACCTAGGGACCAGATCTGGAAACGAATGGAGAAGTTTGGAGAACTAGGGTTTTTGGGGGATTTTGGGGATTTGGTGAGATTTTGGGGAAGATGAGAGGTAGAATGTGTTGAGTGATGGTTTGGATGATGGATCTTGTGCTTGGAATGAAGGAATAAGGGTTTGGGGAAGAAGGTGGCTCAATGGGGGAGAAACTAGGGTTTTGGGTCGAGTGGAGGAAGAAGAAAACGTTTGGGAGGGGTTTAAATAGGATGGGCTGGCGGCTGCCCAGAAATTAGGGTTTTAACACAGATTAGTCGGTCAAAGAGCAACCACTAACCGACTAGTTTGGCAACTAGTCGGTCGGTCGACCAACGCAGACCGACTAAGTGTAAACAGTAACTTCTGAACGAAAATAGGATTTGGATTTAGTCGGTCGATGAACAACTACTGACCGACTAGTTTGGCATCTAGTCGGTCGGTGAACGTTCTTAGACCGACTAAGAGTAAACAGTAACTCGACTGTACAGAAGAACCAAGAATTAGTCGGTCTGAGTACAAAACTTAACCGACTAGTTTAACAACTAGTCGGTCGAAAGATGAACTTAGACCGACTAAGAATGAACAGTACTGATACTAAAATTTAGATGATGTGTTAGTCGGTTAAAGAAGCATTGCCGACCGACTAGTTTGCAACCTAGTCGGTCAACCAACGTTCTTAGACCGACTAACGATAAACAGTAACTCCTGAGAAATTTAGAAAGCCAACTAGTCGGTTCAAGAAGGATTGCCGACCGACTGGATCGTCATTTAGTCGGTCGGTGCCCCTTCTTACACCGGCTAATAAGCACCAAAAGTTCCGATACGGAGCGCGGAGCTCCGGGATCGATTCCTAAGACTCCTAGGCTTGATCTAATAGTAAGATACGACTGTTATGAAGCCCGTCATGAATGACTTGCTCCGAAATCGACGATCCTAAGGAAGAAACGAGAAAACACGACGAAACGATCAAAAATGAAAGCTACGGGGACGAAAACCACACAAAAGGAGAAAATCCATCAAAATATATATTATATTATAATAAATCCAGATACATGAAAACCAGTCGTTACAATCGGTATTTCCATGAGCTGGACAGAGTTGAGATGGCCTCGGGCCCGGTCAGGTCGAGGTTGCGTCTCCTTGATTGTGCGGGAAGTATGGGCGACCACTGTGGGCTCTTTCCTCTGTTTCTTGCTCTGCTCTTCCTTCTCGGCCTGAGTGGTGGCGACCGCCTCATGGCTCCGCTTCTGCCCAGCTGGTGTCGAGCTCTTGGGGGCGGGCTGCTTGCCTTGGTCGTTGGCTGCTTCGATGAAGCCTCCCTCGCCATTTTCATCACCTCCTTCATGGACATACTCTTGGTTGTGCCTGTAAAAAGAAAACAGATCAGGGTGAGCATTTCATAAGTTATTCGCGAAACTCGGAATTCCTTCAAAGCAGACGTGCTGGGCGATCATCTCGTCCGCGACCAGGCCCTTGAAGACCCTGCTCTCCTGGGGGATCTCCTCTAGAATTTTGGCACTCTCAAGGTCTCTCCCCTCTAGGACAACTTCGACATTCACTGAGGGATTCAAAGTCCCCAGTTTGACCTCAGAGCCAAGTCTGTTGGACTAGAGATGAAGCCAAATCTCTCCTTCCAGTCCCTCACTTTACCCGACAGCTCGAGGAAGAGACGTCGGCGCCTCCTCGCGCAGACGTAGTAGTATTCCTCCTTCCTCTTCGCCTCGAAGAAGTACTGGAAGAGCGGCAGTGTCGGACTTACCCCGCTGGCAGAGCAGAGGACAAGAAAGCCGACCATCAAGCTGATGGAGTCGGCATCAACTGAAAGAGTGGAAGTTTGAGGAAGTGGAGAACAAGAAGAATGACGTGATGGAGCGGGAAGCAGAGCCCCAAGGTGAATGTCAGGTAGTACACACTGACCTCGTTGTCCCTTGGGGAGAAAACTCGCTCGCTGAGTTCGGGGAGGCGAACTATGCAGGGGGACCGGATGTACTTAGAGGGGATCTCAGGGATCGTAGAGGGTAGCAGCAGAGACATTTGGGCCAAGATTCTAGCAGGGACCACGGCCGTGACTCAGCCACCGCTTGTGACCTTGGCAACCTTGGCGGTCGACTTTGGCGCCTTCCCTTTCTTGGGGTCCCTCTTGATAACCGACAATGAAGCGACGGCCTGTTCAACTACCGTGTCTCCCTCTTGCTGTCCCGGCCAAGACATCGATGGCATCTCTGACGCCACCAGCTCCGACTCGGGTGGCGCTACCCCCACCAACCTCCCTGAAGTGTTGTTCGACGTGAGGATTTGAAGAGGAAGAAGCACGTAAGAAGTAGACGAAGGCATCGATCGGAGCGAGAGTATACCTAGAATAGACGAACGAAGCTCCGATGAACAAACAGACGACGGCGGTCAACGGTCGCTGCTCTCTGCAACGAAGGGGGGAAGCCAAAGTTTTGAAAATTCAATCAGATCGAATTAAATGCCGCCGACCAGCTCCCCAATCGATGCGAGTGCGATATGTCATCTGAGCTGAGCCGGGCTTGCCACTTCGAGCTCGAATTACGGGGGAAATTGTTACGGTCTTATGGCCGGCCCATGTAATTGAGGCCCACATACACTCGAATCTCGAGGGAACAGCTCTCCGACTATGTGGAATGAACACTAGCCCGAACGGAAGATCGCATCTATCCGGAGAAGCCCGCCTCGCCGTACGACGAGCTCGCCCCAGAGCCAACCGAAGAAGCTCGCCTCGCCGATCAATATGCTCGCCATGACCGTAAGAAGCTCGCTATGCCGATCAATATGCTCGCCATGCCAGGAAAAGGCTCGCCTATTCTCCGACAAGAAGCACGGTCAGACGGTCTGAAGACGCCGAGCTTGGTGGCTGAGCTTTACTCTACCCAAGGAAGGCCCATCATAAATATCTCTGGCAGGATGACGTATGGCCACCTACCCTCCATTAATGCCAGAGGTTAAGGACGAGAACTGATGGCCACTCTTCACGTCTCATTAATGTATCTGACACCATCTGACACTATTAATACAGAAAATATCTCTGACACGTCCCGTCGACCTATCACTTCTCCAGCTAAGCAGACTCGATAGCTGATGGGACGGCCAACAACAGACTCTCAGCTCTATAAATACCCCCATCCGCCTCCATATAGGGGGTTGGACAGTAAAAATCTCTAACTCATTCCAATATTCAAGATCAGATATCTTTCACATATTTGTGCTTTCGTCTAAAGCTCGCCATTCTTCGCCGATCTGCCTCAAGATTGCCAAGCGTGTCCGACACACATATCTTAAGTCACTTACTGACTTAAGCATCAGAGAGGCGACGGGCTGACAACCAGCATCACCTTTCTGACAAGCCGCTATTCTCACAGGAAGCTCGCCTCAGCTACCGGGAGACGGCGATCTTCGGTGACCTTCAGGCGACCTTGGATCCTTCAACTCTGAAACAAGTTCCGAGTCGTGCTATCCTCGACATAAGCAAAAAACATGTAATCATTGTACATGTGATTTCACTTAATAACAAATCTCATTGTTGGCGGACTTGACCCGCAACAGTATCATTTATACCGAACAAGGCAAGTTATCATTATCCAATCCATATCCAATCCATATACATATCCTTATTACAGCTACGGATATTAAATTTTCTTTCCACATGTAACGTGTATCCATATCCAATTTCACAAAATGATTTTAGATATTGATATTGATATGGTAAAACACACTTTCGATCCGTAGCCAACACGTTTACATCCCCACCCAAGACCTTTTGAGCCATTGGTAGATGACATCCGCGCCCACTATTCTCACATGCGGAGGAGCTCCAACTCCTAGCTCGCAAGCCAACTCTTGACCCCAAACCGGCAACATGTTTATTGTTAATCAAAGGTCTAATTTAGTGCTTAATCAAGTCATTAATAAAATCAAAAGTTTCAAATAATTAGGATTCCCAACTCGAAGTGCTTCCATGCATAAAATAAAGCTGGTAGCCGGAGATATTTCATTGTTGGCCAATCTTTGGAGACAGCGTGGTAGCCTTGAGAACCACCCATCACAAAATAAAGCATGTGCCATGTTTTGATTCCCCCACTTCAATTGAATTAGGTTTAATTGAAGCAAACATAGTTTTTTTAGTTGCCCAGCTTTGGGATCCTTGGGTGCCTTCCACATTGCATTGGATTGTGTGTTGGGGACCCCCTATAAGAGGAGACATGGGACTAGTCTTTAAATATTGGCCATGATAAAATTTTAACCTTTTTAACTGTCCGTGATGCTTTCATCAACTTGAGAGCATACCTTCTGATATCGACATAACCTGAAAAAGTGTATCTGACTTGCATGTTTGTTATCTTTTTATTAAAACACAAACTATGTATAATTAGAATTTTTTTTTTGAACATGTGCAAAGGTAAGTGTTTTTCTTCTTTTAAAAGTGAAAATGTTTCTGTTGTGCGGCGGAGCCCAGCTCTGTCAACACAAACACATCGGAATACTCAAGATCGTGGGGATCGAAGACGAAAGATCAGCAGCAAACAAATAGAGTAAAAAAGGGATTGCTTTTAGGCCGTAGACGGCCAAAGGGGAACACCGATGAGCTTTATTACAAAAAGAGAGAACAATACAAATCTTTCCTTCGTCCAACGAAGAAGAATCACACAAGATCTCTCCAAAAGCTCACAATACAATCTCTCAAAGTTGGCTGTCACAGATGGCGGCTCTCTCAAAGGATACAAATGTGTTTCACACGAAACCCTAACATAAAACTCCTTATTTATAACCCTATGTTACAATAGGTGTCATCATTGGCTAGGAATTCCAAAGGATACGGATCCCGATAATTACGGCAGACAATCCAATTGCCGCTAAATGCAATTAATGCTGCTGCAACCTAGTGGGCCAATCGCCGCTTCCTAGTGGACCGCATCCCAATGGACTCCCTTCGACCGATCGACCTTCCTTCTGTGTCGAACGACCCAAGTGCTGAGCCTCGCGTAAGAGCTATAATCCTTGGAGCCTCCAAGCGATCGATCGACCGAACCCGGACTCTAACTGCGTTACGACCCATCGACCCAATGTCGAGCGTTCGACCCACAGACTCGAACTGATGTCCGAACGACCCAACTGCGCTGACAAAGACACTTGCCAAGCATCCTCGTATCTGACTTGTGCAGAGTCAGATAGGTCGAATCTAGGCACAGACGAGTCACCTCTATCCAAGATAACTCGTCTGCCATACAACTTCTTCTCATACACCAAATCGAGCCAACTTCTCCAAAAATCTACACCTTGGCTAGATTTGAGCCTTTGTCCAATAGACGACCCTTACTGACCTTGATTGAGCATCGAATGGTGTTTCCCCCAGTTTATTCTGAAGAGCCAAATGTCCCGAAGGACCAAATGCTTCGTCAGAGCTACGAATATCTCCTTCTTAGACTGGCTGACTCTCTCTAGTCCAAATGGCTCTACCGAGCCTTAATGCCCCCTCCTGGGGCCGACGTCAACTTCTTTGAGGAACCACATTGAGAAACTCCAAACAATGCCTAAACTTGATTCCCGATACAACCTTCATGTCCGCTGGGTTGTCATTTATTCCAATCTTCAACAAGCTGACGTCGTCTTCTTCTCCCATATAGTCTCTGACAAAGTGAAATCTAATGTCGATATGCTTCGTACGAGCATGGAAGACCTGACTCTTAGCCATGTGCACTGCACTCTGGCTATCACAATGGATATCGTACCTCTCTTGGTAGACTCCCAAATCATCCATCAGACCCATCAGCCATATTGTCTCCTTCACTGCTTCAGTCAATGTCATATACTCTGCCTCCGTAGTAGATAGTGCCACCGTAGACTGAAGGATACTCTGCCAACATATTGGAGCGCCTGACAGGATGAAGATATAGCATGTCATCGATCGCCTCCCATCCAAGTCGCCTGCATAGTCGGAGTGTCATACCCGACAGTGTGCGTACCATGAACAATTCAGCTGTACGTCAGTCCAACATCGACTGTGCCATTGATGTAATACAGGATCCATTGCACTGCTCGCTAGTGCTCTCTTCTTGGTTTGTGAATTTATCCACTCACCATAATAACTGCATGTGATAGATCGGGTCGAGTACATATCATTGTGTACATCAAGGCCCCTACCGCATTGGCATACAGTATGCTCGTCATGAGCTTCTTCTCCTCTTCGTTCTTCGGGCACTGCTCGACACTGAGCTTGAAGTGAGGTACAAGCAGAGTGAATGCAGTCTTCTTCTTCTCACAGCCAAAATTCTGTATAACAAACTTCAAATAGCGACCCTGTGAAAGATGAACAATACCTCCACTTCGATCTCTTGTGATCTCCTTCCCAAGAATCCTCTGTGCCTCGTCCAGATACTTCATCTCAAATGTAGAACTCGATTGAGACTTCAATCTCCAAATCTCCTCTTTATTCGAT
The DNA here is from genome assembly GCA_030789695.1 of Scilla litardierei. Classification (NCBI taxonomy): domain Eukaryota; kingdom Viridiplantae; phylum Streptophyta; class Magnoliopsida; order Asparagales; family Asparagaceae; genus Scilla; species Scilla litardierei. The sequence continues at coordinate 137,202,690 of CM061142.1, forward strand.
GAAGCAATGAGCATATCATTGACATAAAGCAAGAAGGTAGATGAAGGACCTGTTAACCAACTTCTGACAGAACACACAACGATCATAGGAACTGCGAACTTACCCTTGATCATCCGTCATAAAAAGTTCAAAACACTTATACCCTTGCCGTGGTGATTGCTTCAACCCGTAGAGTGACTTCTTCAATCAACATGCACCACCATCATCACTCCCATAGCCATCGGGATGACACATATAGATCTACTCTTCAAGCTCTCCGTGCAAGAATGCCGTCTTGACATCCAGCTACACTAGTTCAAGGTCGAACTGTGCAACCAATGCCAACAAGATCCGAATAGCGCAATGCTTCACCACAGGAGAGAAGACCTCATTGTAATCGATACATTCTCTCTATGCAAAGCCCTTGCTACGAGGCAAGCTTTGTAGCAAACCTCTCCTGATTCGACCCCTTGCTTCTTGGTGTAGACCCACTTACACCCAATTGCCTTCTTGCCCTTTGGAAGCTTCACGAGATCCTATATGTCGTTCGTTTTTTGCCAATGATTACATCTCTTCGTCCATCGCACTTCTCTACCGCTTCGGGTCTTCGGATTGCTCCACCTCATCAAATGAGTCAGGAACATCGATACATACTGTGGGAAAGGTAAATGAAACCAACTCTGAATACCTTGAAGGTTTCGTTATCTCACATATTGGCCTCGATACAGCTATAGAATCCCTCGACTGAACGACCCTTAGAGACAAGCTATCTCCACCAACTGAGCTTGAACCACCAACTACACCATCGATGGCCTGGATTCCCCCTTCTGCTACATTTGGTGTGTGTCGATCTGAGTCATCGATCGACCATTGTGGAGCATCAGACACGTTGTCGAAAACCTGCTTCAATTGTGTATGTTCGAACTCCACCTTTGGCTTATTCTCCTTCTTCAGTAAGTCGACTCATCAAAAGTTACGTCTCTGCTCAGGATCACCTTCCTCTGTGTTGGACACCATACTCGGTATCCCTTGACACCACTGCTAAAGCCCAAGAAGATGGCTTTCTTAGCTTGAGCATCGAGTTTGTCTTCCTTCATGGCATAGTAACTTGGACAGCCCCAAACTCGAAGTGATCCATAGTCAAAAACTGGATCTCCTGACCATACCTCCAAAGGAGGTCTTCCTTCCAATGCAGTAGATGGTAGCCGATTGACTAAATAGGTCATATACGCCAATGCCTCGGCCCAAAACTACTTCGATAGGTCAGTTCTTGACAGCATGCATCGAACTTTCTCCAGTAAGGTCCGATTCATCCTCTCTGCTACCCCAATCTACTGCGACATACCAGCAACAGTGAATTGTCTATGTATGCCTTTCGATCTGCAGAACTTCTCGAAGAGATCTGACATATACTCGCCACCGTTGTCACTTCACAGACGCTAGATTCGCTGACCAGTCTAAGTCTCGACCTGCTTCTTCCACTTGATGAAAGTGCTAAGAACTTGGTCCTTTGACTTCAGCGAAAATACCCACACCATGCATGAGAAATCTTCGATGAATGACACAAAGTAGTGTTTTCCTCCCTCATTAGGCCATCCTAGACGGGCCCCATAAGTCGGTGTGTACATAGTAGATCGCTGCCTTCGTATTGTGGATGAACATCCCAAATGAAGCACATGTCTGTTTCCCAAACACACAGTGCTCACAAAACTCAATCTTCCCAGTCTTGGCTCCCTTTAGACGACCCCCAACGATAAGCTTCTGCAATGCTTTCTTGCCCACATGACCTAGTCGCATGTGCCATAACATTGAGTCGTCTTCCTCAGCATCACGAGTCAGAGCCGATGTACTAGCTACGATCAAGACATCTGAATAATAGAGGTTGCCTTGACGCTTTTCCTTTATCATGATCATTGCTCCTTGAGTCACCCTCAGAGCTCCATTCTCCATGGTCACTCGACATCCCTTGGATTCGAGTGAACCGAGCGATATGAGATTATGTCTTAGGTCAGGAACAAAGCACACCTCCTCGTTGTCTCGTGTAACACCGTCGCCCATCCTCATCCGCACTGTCCTGACGCCTGCCGTACTACAGGCTCGGTAATCTCCCAGCAAGACTGTACACTTACCACCTTCCCTGAAGGTTGTAAAGTACTCCCGATGCGGCGTCATATGGAACAAGCACCCAGCGTCGAGCACCCAACCATCTGACGTCACACCCTCTGAAGCACTGACCAATACATATTCTTCGACCTCATTGCCCTTAACGACGTTGGCAGTTGTGGCGTGCTTCCTCTTCACCTTTGGGCAGCCTCTGACGCAATGTCCTCTTTCCTTACAGAAAGCACATTGGTCCTTTGTCACCTTGCGCTGGAGGCATCTTTTCTTGTCTCTAGACTTGGATCTGAAATACCCCCTCCTATCTCCACCCTTCTCACCATTACGACCACTTACGACTGTAAGAGCGTCGCTCGAAGCTCGGCTGCAAGTGGCCCCATCTTTCTTCCTGAACTCATTGCTCATCAGAGCATTGAACACCTCTTCAAATGTGATCGATTCCTTACTATAGGTAAGAACCGACACCAAGTACTCATACTCAATCGGTGGAGAGTTGAGGAGAATCATCGCATTGTCTTCATCATCGACCTTCACGTCGACATTCCTCAGGTCGGTAAGAAGCTTGTTGAAGTAGTTGAGGTGTTCCTCCATAAAACCCCCTCGACTAACTTCAAACTGAAAAGCTTCTTATTCAAGTGTAGCCGGTTCTGGATGTTCTTCTTCATGTACTTGTCGACGAGCTCCTTCCAGAACGTGCTTGCACTTGTCTCCTCCATATATGGGTATTTCTTCTCCTTAGACAAATACAGGCAGATGGTACCACATGCACTCCGATTCAGAGTTATCCACTCCAGATCGAACAAGCCAGTCGGCTTCTCGTCTAATGCGATATCTTGACCAAGTTGGTTCAATCTATCCATGACTTCGCATCTCCATATACTGAAATTGATCATCCCATCAAACTTCTTGATTTCGAACTTTGTGTTAGACACAATAGTCCGAGAAGATGAAGAATACCCAGAAGTCAACGCCTTTGGAGAACCGTTATCATTACCGCTACTCATCTTCACCTTCTACATTGATCTCAAACACCGTAAAGCTTTGATACCAATTAGTTAAGCAGCGGAGCCCAGCTCTGCCAACACAAATACAGTGAAATACTCAAGATCGTAGGGATCGAGGACGGAAGATCAGCAACAAACAAATAGAGCACAAAAAGGGAATGCTTTTAGGCCGTGGACGACCAAGGGGGAACACCGATGAGCGTTATTACAAAAGGAGAGAACAGTACAAATCTTCCATTCGTTCAACAAAGAAGAAGCACACAAGATCTCTCCAAAAGCTCACAATACAATCTCTCAAAGTTGGCTCTCACAGATGGCGGCTCTCTCAAAGGATACAAATGTGTTCCACACGAAACCCTAACATAAAACTCCCGATTTAAAACCCATTTGTTACAATAGGTGTCATCATTGTCTAGGAATTCCAAAGGATACGGATCCCGATAATTACTGCATCCGATCCAATCACCACTAAATGCAATTTATGTTGCCGCAACCTAGTGGGCCAATCGTCGCTTCCTATTAGGCCGCATCCCAATGGTCTCCCTTTGACCGATCGACCTTCCTTCTGTGTCGAACGACCAAAGTGCCAAGCCTCTCGTAAGAGCTTTAATCCTTGGAGCCTCCAAGTGACTGATTGACCGAACACGAAATCTAACCGTGTTATGACCCATGGACCCAATGTCGAGCGTTCGACCCTCAGACTCAAACTCACGACCGAATGACCCAACTGCGCTGACAAATCCACTTGCCTAACACCCTCGTATCTGACTTGTGCAGAGTCAGATAGGTCGAATCAGGCGCAGACGAGTTACCTCTGTAAAAGATAACTCATCTGCCATACAACTGCTTCTCTTGCACCGAATCGAGCCAACTTCTCCACAGTTTCTACTTAATTTTTCAGGTAATTGTAAACGAGTTTAATTATTGCAAAACACATAATAATTTGAATATAAGGATACGAAGGATTGCATTTTTGGAATTTAGGTCCGATCCATGCCTGCTGAGACTTGACCCGAACCTATACCTAACCAAGTCCAAATGGAACATGCCCAAATCCCAGTAGGGTTAGTGTTTAAGGCTTTAGCCCTAAATTGGTTCCCGCTTGATGTGTTCTACGCTGGTACGGAAGCTTTGGAATGAATGATCTTTTGGTGAGGGGATGAGCAAGAAACACCAAGAGCACAATAAAGCATGAAGCTTTAGGCCGTCGACCAGCCAAGGAAACACGTAATAGCTTTTATTCAAATGAAGAACAAAATACAACAATACTAACTTCGCAACTAAGAAGAAGCACTCAAGATCTCCCTAAAATCTCTCAAAACAATCTCTACTATTGACTCTCTCTAATGGTGGATCAAATCTCTCTACATCCACTAAAACCCCTCCCCAAGTGCCCCTTTTATATCCCATAGGGCATGAGCGCAAAACGAATCCTATTGTTAGAGGAATTCTAATACAATTTTATTTAGAGTACAATTCAAACTCAAACAGAATTCTATTAGGAGAGCAACACTACCTCGAATAGGATTCTGTATCCTGTAGGGGGTGCCTCCAAGCGGCCGAGCTCTCTGTTAGAACTAGAGCTGCTGAGCTGTCGTCCTTTCGAATTGTCGAATTTCTGAGCTACTGAATGCTGAGATGTTGAGTTGCTGAGCTTCTGAGCTTCTGATCCTCTGAACTGAGTATTTAGGCCTACATGAGTTAGCATGGCCCTAAGTCCACATATCTGGCCATGCAGAGCCAGATATGTGGGACTCAAGGCACAAGTAAGCTAGCCCCTGCATGACTACTTGCCTACAAATCTCCAACTCCTTTAGCCTCAATTCGAGCCAACTTTCACAAATTTCCACATTGGCGAGATTTGGGAATATGTCACACAATCACCAGTCAATGCTTCACCTCCGCAAGAATCATCTTGTTTTCCCTTCAACTTGCCCCTAATAGCTCACTTGGCTTCAACGAGCCAACAATGCCCCCACTGGGGCCTCCATCGACATCATCTTGAAATAATATAGAGCAAGTCCAAGAAATGCTTGAACTTGGCTCCTGATACAACCTTAGTTAGCACGACCACTGGGTTGTCTTCCGTTCCAATCTTCAACAAGTTGATGTCCTCATCTTTTTTGCCCATGTAGTCATGAAAAAGTGGTACCTTATGACGATATGCTTGCTGCGTGCATGAAAGACTTGGTTCTTTGCTAGGTACATCGCACTTTGGCTCTCATAATACCGGTCATACCTCTCTTGGTATATCCTCAGGTCGTTCATCAAGCACATGAGCTGTAACGACCACTTTCCGTTATACGTTGTTCGTGCACGTGCTTTTGGCCGTGCACGTGTTTATTTTAGACTCTATTTGTTTGTGAACACTTTATTGTGATATACCGTGGTGAACGTCTCTGAGAGTATTAAATAGTGGCACTATTTTGGAACGACGTTTCTCGAGTCGTTTTCCCACAATTTAATCTTATTCGAAGAGACGTTGTGATTTTCACTTTTGACGGGAGACGTTTCTATTTTTAGTTTCGTCTTCTGACGTCGAAATTAAGATCTGTCTTCTTAGTTAGCTCACTTTCGTCATCACGGTCACCCCGATATTTATTTTATAATTTTTGGAGTTTATTTGACCATTTATATATTTTAACAAGGTTTATAACATTTTTAATAATTAATTTTTATATTAATTTCGGCCAAAGAAAATTTATTTGAGTTTAAAACGTTTTAAATAATTTTTGAGCCAATTTCCAGCTCATTTGGGCCCCACCTAGGCCTTGGGTGAGTTGGAGTTGGTGAGATTTGGATTTTAAATTATTTCAAACTCCTAATCCCATTAGGATTAGCCCTAGAACTATTCAACCCATCTACACTATATAAACAACCCCTAGGAAGACCTATTTTCGCAAGAAAATAACCCTAGCCGCTTCCAAAACCCAAATTTGACGTTGCGACGAATCGTCGCAACGTTGCGACGAACTTCCCCCGCACCGACCGAGGAAACATGCCCATTTTCCCCGCACCGACCGCTGCCCCGCCCGCACCAAGCTTCGCACAGCCGCCCCGCATTGCCCCGCTTGCATCCCCGTGTTCGACCGAGAGAATCTCTCGGTCAGACCGAGAGAATTCCCCCCTCCGCTCTACACCCGCACCGCTGCAAGCCCCCGCTCTGTCGCTCCGCACCGATCCGTGCCCGACCGACGCTCTCGCCCGCATCGCCCGCTCTCCGCAACGTTGCAATGGTTGCAACGTTGCAGCGCCCAAGCCCCCGCATCCAAGGCGCCTGACCGATGGCCTCCCCCGCTCCGACCGAGAGAACCAAGCCCCCACCGCACTGCGACCGACCAAGCGCTGCACAAGCCCCGTTCCCTCGCACCGACCGATGGAATCTCCCGCACCGAGGCTGTACGACCGAGAGCCAAACGTCGCAACCCCGCACCCGTCGCACCACTTGCCACAGTGGGCCCCCCAAATTCTCCAGAGGTATTGTGGGTCCCCCATTGGTCCCTAGGACTACTGTGGGCCCCACCTAGGTGCTTTCTCTCCGACGATTCGCCGTGCACGACGTTGCGACACGTTGTAGCCCATCGTCGCACGTGTTAGCTTGGGAATCTGGATTCGTTGCTCCGGTTGATGCTCTGAACTTTCCAACGAGGAATCTATATTGGAATCAGGACTTGGAGCGCGTTCTCTTATTCCAACCCCTGGCGTCGCTACCCGACGCCACTGTAGCTTTCGCGTCGTGTTGAGGTAACGCTTTGCACCCCTAGGACCCCCAATCCAATGCATGCTAATCAAGACTAAAATTGATGTTTTTAAAATGTTTTAACTGTTTTAACTTCACTAATCAAGATTAATAATATGGACTTTAGGCCGGTGGACTTGTGCACGTAGGTTATTTATGACTTGGACTCTCTTGGACGGTGTTTCTCAGACGTTGTACTTGCAGGCAAGTGAAACTTGCCAACTCTTGTGTAGGGCCATGTTTTTAGGACACTTTCTTTTTTTTAACGTAAAAGAGACTAGGCAGTGAAATGATAGCTGGTTAGACACCTACTTGATCTAGTTTGACAACGAAACTAGATCCGTCACCTTAATTGATCTAGCTTGACAACGAAGCTAGATCCAACTCTTTAACTTGTTGATCATGCATACTAAACTGTCATGTTTACTTTCCTTACCTGTACGCTTTACTACTTGCCATGTCATGACATCCATACATTGAATGTTGCATTCGTAGCACACGCTACATACTTGTACTTGCTTGTCCTGGCTAGGTGCACCCCTATGCCATCATGAAAAACACTTCCTGGCTCGTGTTCCAGAAGCGAGCATTACCGTTCGGGGGTAAGGCCCTGGCTCGATACACGTGGGAGGGGTAAGAGTTAAGCGACCAATCAGCTGGGAGTCTGCCTGATCAGCAACTACAGCTGTAAGGTGTAAACTCTGGGTTTGGGGCGGAGTTAAGCGGCCACTCAGTGTGAAAGAAAGCCATTTCAGCTGTAAGGCGTAAACTCTGCACATGACATGAAAACGTGACTAGAGAAATCCTTGTAAATGTTTATAGTCTTGCCACAGTTGCCATGCCATGCTAGTTTACTTGTTGTTTTTCCTTACCTGCTGCATTCATACTTTAACTGCCATGTCATTGCATCATGCTAGAACTGCTAGGTTGCTTTACTTTCAGTTTCCTTGCACAAGTCTCTTGTAGACTTGCTGACATGTGCCCCTTGCTCTTTTGGGTGTCACATGTTAGACCCTGAGTCAGAGACCGTTGCTGAGTACGTGACGTTTTGCTGACGCTGAGCCTGAGTCCATGTCTGCCAGGAGGAGTTTTGTGGACATCGGTGACATTTCTTGGTGACTTTGCTGAGTTTTCTTTTGTTTTAGATTTTGTTGATAGTTGCCGGTGCGTGGCATCGTTGTTATGTACGTTGTACTTTTGTTGGCCATGTTTGGGCCTTTAGACTCTTTTCTTTTAGCCTGGTGGCTTTTTCTGGGATGTTGAAACTTATTTTATGGATATTCTGAGATGTCTCTTTTGTCTCATTTCATTATTATTATCTTTGTTTTGTTTCGTGTTGCAGGGACCTGCTATTTAAAGTTGATTGACGCTTATCGGACTTGCAGCTTCGTAGCTTCAAGTCTGAGCGGACCTTCTCACGCTTCGCCTCCATATTTTTGGGAAGCGGGGCGTGACAGGTTTTGTTGGTGGCCCATGCAGGTCCAGTCTTGCAATTGTGAATTAACGAAACAACGATAATAACGGAATGTCCAATAAATAAATTGCAACATCCGAGTAATAAGCCCTGAGTCTAGTCGTTTTCTTATGACACTAGGTGGTAAGAAGACTTAGCTAGACGTCTGTGTTTGCTAGTTAGAGGCCTCTGATTGTTAGCTAGACTCCCTGTCAGCAATTGAATTAATCATCGTAGGAGTTACCGTAGTGGTTCTTGTCTAACTCTGACCATATTAGACTTCTAGAATTTCCTTTAGTCGTTCGCTTGGGTTCATCGATTTCGGACCAAGCTGAACGCATTTCTTTACCGTCTAGCCTTTAGAAGTCTTAGCGCTTAGTTTTTAATCTTTAGTTGGTCGACCGTAGGAGTTTCCCCGCAAATCCTCCTGATTCATATCCTAGGCGTATGTATGTGATGATCATCCGACCAATTCCCTTGCCTCGATCCACGAGATCGCCTCATGACGATCGTCGTCAATTTTCGAGCCTCTCCATTACAAACCTTGAATCTTCTGAAAGTATTTTTCGATTTCCTCTTTCCCTAAGTTTGAATTTGCTCAATTTTTAATATATATATCTTATATATTTCATACTCCTTCGTTGACTTGAATTCTTAAAACTTTTGTCGAAAGCTTGGATACTAGCTTATGTTATTTTCTCAGCCTACACTTTCGTACCTATGAAAATACATTTTCCTTTCATATATTAATTTAATTCTGAACCATACTTTTATTTTGCCCAATTCGATTTATAATTTTCCTTCCTGATTTATGCCATTCATATACTTTTCAAGTCACTTGGGATTTCAGCTTCCCGCAAGTCAATGTTATGCTCATCGTTTTCCTTATTTCAGATTTTGTAAAATTACTATTTCATAACCATTTCCTAATCTGGACCTTCCATAGTTTGGTTTTAAAGCTTTGCTATCGATTTCGATAATTTTACTACTAAGTTAATATTATTTTTCCGTGCACCGTACATACTTTCAATTATTTTTATATCCGTACCAGACTTGTTGTGCTCGTATATTAAGAACCTTGTGTAAATCAGTTTCTCATTTTTGGCAAACCCTGGTTCCCTAAAAGTAGTTCCAATATTGATTATTTTAAATTTTCCCTAGCCTAAAAGTTTTGAAAGCATTTAACCTTAGTTTAAATTCTTCCGTTACTTGATTTCATTCTTTGACTTTCAAAACTTTTGACAACATTATATTAAATTACTGACGGATAAAATTTTCTAAACCATGTCCTTAATATTCGTGTAAATGATTTTACTTCCTTTTAAAAAATTTTAACCAATAGACCATTTTCTCTTATTATGAATATTCGACTCAAATTTATTTTGAACAACTCCTTTTATCAATCCCCAAATATTTCTTTACAGGCGAGGATTTTAACTTTTGAAGAACGACAGTTTTCAAACTCCACGTATTTTAGCTTATGCTATTCACCCTATTTTCTTTTCTGTATCCTATTTAAGCATCACTACATTCCCCTTTCCCTCAACCTAAACATCACCATTGAGTCAATGTTTCGTCTAACCAAGCTGTCTCCTCGTGTTTGTCCTATCTGAACTCGTGCTTATCGATCCTTCCCTCGTCACGCTTTCGACCTCGACCTCCCTTTATTGCTTAGGCTTTAGTGCCCGTCAATGTCTGTGTCAACTCTAAGTTGTTAGTAGGCCCTTGGACCTCGTGATGTAGTCGTAGTGCACGTACCCAAGTTGTGTACGTGGGCTTGAATGAGTTTGCCCCCATAGTATATTGATGCTTGCCTATTGTGATATATATATATATATATATATATATATATATATATATATATATATATATATATATATATATATATATATATATACATATATACTTGGAGTTATTTGTGATTGTATTAAGATGTTTATGTGTTAGTATTTATAGATTTATGTGTGGTTAGCTATACCATACTAGGGATGCCTGTGTATATAAGAATTAGTGTGAGAATATCTAATGGGGTGTATGTGTTGGATATGGAAGACGTTTATACACCCTTGTAGGGGATGTACGAGGGAATACGGACCTCGAACGTCGCGTACACAAAGTCGTGTGCGAAGGGAATCTGTTCCCTTGCGGAGAGGATCTCTAGATTAATGGGAAAGTCGCATTATATGTGCATAAGTGCATGCGAAATATGGCTAATAAAGGGGTAATATCTTAAGCTTATGTTGTACCATGCATATGGTACAACTTAAGCTTATAATGTGCCTTGTACGATGGTACACCTTAGTTAAATTGTTCTAAAGGAACAATTACTCCTAAAATAACTACCTTGGGGGCTATAAATAAGACCCAAGGGTTAGCCATTTCCTTACACTTTTGCATGGCATTCTTGCATGCATTTCATTCTAGCGAAGCTCTGCCGAAATCCTTCCTCTCTCTTTATCCAAGTTCTTAATCTAAAAATAGAGATTTAGATTGTGGATTTAGTAGCCTTACTCCGTTCGTGAGAAGACTCGATCCGTCGTGGCGAATCCGAAGGCGAAGTTCGTAGACTACCGTGCCGCATACGCAAGCGTAAGGCTCAACTTCATTTATCGATCCTAACTCTGTTTTGGCAGGATCCATCATTGGTATCAGAGCCATACGGGTTCGCCCCGGTCAAACCGCCGCCCTGTCGAAACTATGAACGAGTCGTTGTCTTTTTCACGAATGGGTATCCTACCATTACGGATATGGTAGGAACGCTTCGTGACGGAGAGAACGCAGCGGTTGTTCTTTTCACGTTAGGGTCTTCTGTCATTACGGATATGGCAGGAACTCTCCGTGACGGGAAGAACCGACCGTTCATATCGTCAAACTCGCTCTCTTCATGGATGCTGAGTCTCCATTCATAGGGAATGGGCGCTCTCTTCATGTGGAGCGCGTAGTTTACGAATTTTTGAAGTGGGTTAATTTTTGGGCATACGGCCATTGGAGTCTAACTACTTCCTCGACGAACGGGTGCTTCACCGGAGAAGAAGATGGTGGTTATTCCCATCGGGGAAGATGAATTTTAGTGCATGTGCACCATGGCCAAATGGGCTATGAAGGCCATGCACCCCCCCTCCCCATGCGGAGGGGGTTGGCTACGGCCAATAACCACCATGGCCACCCCTCCGACGGGGTGTGCGGCAACCCCATGAAGGGGGGGAGACCGGCCATGGCCAAAGGGCCATGGCCGGTCAAGGCCAATAAGCCATGGACGGGCCATGGCCGGCCGGCCCTGGCCGGCCACAGCCATTGCCAGAGAGCCCGGGCTGCGGCCTGGCCAGGCCAGGGCCGGCCCTGGCCAGAAGGCCCTGGCCGCGGCCAGGCCAGGGCCTGGCCTCCCTGGCCGAGGCCAGGGCAGGGGCCCTCGCCCCGGCCAGGGCCTGGCCGCCCTGGCAGAGGCCAGGGCAGGGGCCCTGGCCCCGGCCAGGGGCCTCTGGCCTTGGCCAGGCCAGGCAGAGGCCTGGCCGGCCTCTGGCCGAGGCCAGGCCAGTGGCCCGGCCGGCCCTGGCAGTGGCCAGGGCTGTCGCAGGCCGCCCCTGGCCGGCCAGGGCAGAGGCCCTTGGCCAGCCTCGGCCAGGGCAGGGGCCCTGGCCGGGAGTGATGAAGACCAATTTTTTGGTCGACCAATTTGGGTGTTTTGGTCGACCAATCCGGCATAAGGTCTTGGTCGATCACGAACTTGCCGACTAGCCCATACGGGGTGTCAAAAGGCCTTGGTCAAACACGAATGTGCCGTCTAGCACATACGGGGCTAACATTTTATAAAGTTTTTTCTTGGGCTCTACTCCTTGAAGATTAGCCATAGTGCTCTACTTCATGTGAGATTAGCCATGTCATTGTGCTCTACTCTACGGAGATTAGCCAATGTACTTATGACATTGTGCTCTACTCTACGGAGATTAGCCAATGTATTTCAAATTTTTGAAAAAGGTGTTTTCAAATAGGTTATGTCCCGTCCTTAATCGGGATAGCGCAATTTAAAAATTAAAGGATAACAACTGCTATGGAGTTGCCTCTACCGTCAAAGGGTGTTTGGCCACGAAGAATTTCCCATGGAACAATGTGAGGATCCTGATTAAGATCTGAATACACCATTCCATGAAATACATATGCTGTGCAATCATCAGAACATGATGCAAATTGATTATGACTTACTAGCTACATATGTGGTCCTGAATTGGGATGTTTTGCTCAATGGGAGGAAGAGAAGGCTTGATTATGGTGTGGTGGTGAGTTTTCTATTTTCAAGTAATGGTTTTGTTTTGAAGTTCAGGTTTCAGGGTTCTATTTTCAAGCAATGGTTTTGTTTTGAAGTTTAGGTTTCAAGGAGCAAGAATCCTGAAGCTCTATCAATCTCGCGATGCACATATTCTACAAGATGAAGACCAAGGTACCGCAAAACAATCAATCAAATCCTTTGTTTTCTCATAAAAATTTGTTCTTTATCATAAAATCTGTTCTTTGATGGTGTTAGGGATGATGAGTCCAGTGCTTCATGTATTTGATATATGTGATAATTTTTCTATATGTTTTGTCATGAAGATATCAAATTTTCATGTGCTTTTTAGTGTATTGATCATGCTTCAATGGAGTTAGTAATCTTGCCCTCTCAGTTTTTTAGTGTATTGATTGCATTGGGTCACAGAAGATCCTGATCCCAATGTGTAGGGAATTAATTCAAATATTCCTTGAACTCACATCTAGGTAGTAAACAACTCAATCATTAATGATCCACACACCAATATAGTTCTTTTCGGAGATATGTATGCTGTTGTACACAACAAAATGCATTTAATTTTCATCCTACATCTTACTTTCCAAAGTAATTCCATCCTTTTGTTTATGTTGTTTGGTTACGGTAATATAGATTATTCAGTCAGTATAGCATATGTATTATCTGTCAGGAATCCTCTTTCTTGAGTTACCCATACTTTCATCCTACAGATGGATGTAGCCTTGATTGCTATATTTTACAGTATTCTCATCATTTTCCCTTTTGTATATAATCCTATTATGATGTCAATTGCTACTGAAAGATCGTGTTTCTCAGTCACCAGACTTGGGGTTAGGATGCATGGAAGATTGGTAGTTAATGTCAAGTTACATAATTTCAGTAGTACATGCAAAAAAAAATTTGTACAATAACATTTGTACAATAAATGGGGTGGGGATGCATGGTTCTACCTTTTTTCTTTGTTTTAAATATGTGAAATGAGTTGAAGTGCTGAAATATTTGTACAATAATAGTTTTTTCCTTTTCTTAAAATGTAGTTCAGGGAATGAAGATGTAATGTATGCTTCCTCAGGAACTCAAATTTCATGCGTTGATGTTACAATGTTACATTCATGATTGTTCGATCATTTCTTGAGAAAATGGATTAAAAATAAAAGAGAAACATTCTGTGTTATATTTATATTACTTTTTGTCTTTTACATGCAGGCATCATTTCAAAAGCCTAAGTCTCTCTCGAAGCTGCAGCCTCAGGTTGGTTCTTTGTCAGCGTCATTGCAGTCTCAACACAAAGCAAACAGGTTGCTTCTTATCTTGATTGCTAATTGAATGTTCACGTGGCCAATGAGAATTCTGTACTTATCTTGATTGCTCCACCAACTCAAAATTAACAAAGTATTTTACTTCATTTTGCTTACATTTTTCTTCCACGCATTCAGGTGTTATCAGGTGTGAATAGATTCAGTGTAATGCCTGATAATTATGTTAGAATTTGCATAGATAGCGTAATACATTCGTTTTTCTGGACTAATAGTAACATTTAGTCCAGAATGCAACGTCAAATTATGCTTAAACATGCGCTCTCAATCTCTTTTAATAAGCAGAAGTTTAGCCTTATGCTTGGCCTATACAGCTAGAGAATTCCTCTTTGGTTACCAAGCACATGTTAACCATGTCCATTCTTTACCAAACAAAGAGGGGTTGATTATTATTATTATTGCTTTGGTTCATTAGGCTTCAATGTTATGTTACAAAGCATTGCATTGAACTTTTCTTTTAATTTGGTTTTATTGTCTATTTCAAGTGCCACCCACCGTGTTTTTTACTGACTAGAAATGTAGTTCGTTTTAAAGGTTTAAAGCATTTCATTTTATCTGAAATTGGCAATGATATTTGACTTAGATGTACTTTATTTGGGTTATAGAGTTCTTGGCGCAAATTTTTTTTACCAGTATCATTTAATCATATAATGTGTAATTTATAAAATGGGCCAAATTTCCTATATCGATTTAGAGATTTTTTTAAACATAGTTATGTGTTTCATATCCTTTTTTCATGTGCCCTAATAATCCAGGAATATTCATCATCAACTTGGGGAAAACCTGGAGAAGCTACATCTTGCCGCCAGGGTTATCGTTGCCATTGAGAACTCTTCAGAGATCATTGTTCAGTCTGCAAGGCCATATGGCCAGAGGGCTGTATTGAAATTTGCACAATACACTGGTGCTCATCCCATAGGAGGGAGACACATGCCTGGTACCTTCACAAATCGGCTGCAGACATATATCTATGAACACCGGATCCTTATCCTCATCGTCCCTAGAACATTTTAAGTTGAATGCTTAATGATTGCTTATTGATTTTATGTAGATGTTGCCCTTTTCAAATGACACTCTTGATTATTTGCTTCAACTCCGTACTTTAGATATTTTCATTCATTGTGTTTAAGATGTATTAGTATTGACTTAACATTGTTTGTTAATAGGCTTTGGACAAGATCCGATTTGAGAGCCATACAGATAAGAGCAAGCTAGATGGCAGCCTGAGCTCTTCATTCACATCGTGCCTCATATGCCCACCATGTACACGCTCCAATATTTCGATGCATGTAACCTGTAGATATGTTGATGCATAGGTTTGGTTTTAGATGATTCTTTTGCATGTACCTGCTCCAAAATTTTGATGCATGTAGCATGTAACGATATTGATGCACATGTTCGGTTTTAGATACTTTTTTTGCATGTCGAGATGATTTTTAATTTGCATGCTAATTGGTGAAAATGGTATGTCAGGGTTCTTCATCTAGCAAAATTCTGTTGTTGATGCCATTCTATCATGCCTTGATTCCTAATATTATTTGGGCATTTTGATGTTGAATTCTTTTATCATTTTTGATATGCTTTGTTGCAAAATTCTGTTGTTGCAAAGGATACAAATCCTGTTGGTATGCTTTGGATACAAAAATTGAGAATGGCATCAACAACATGTTGTTGTTAATATGCTTTATTGTATCAAACATTGAGAATTTTTGCAGAGGATACAGTTTTTGATATGCTTTGTTGCAGAAATTTTCAACAGAATGGATACAAAATTTTTGCAGGGGAGAGGGATTATGCTTTGTTTTCTGAGAAGAAGATGTGGATGAATTCTTTGTGCAATAAAATTCCAAAAACTTTATGAAGTATGGCCTTTTTTATTTGATTGCATGCACTCTTTGTACATGAAAAAGGAGCTTTTAACCATAAAAAGGGAATTTTGTGATGTCGTTTGAGTCGTTGAGCTTAGGAGAGAGGGATTATGTTCTGGTTTTTTTTGCATAAACAGGAACAAAAGATTTTCTCATCTTTTTCCCTCTATTTTATGGCTATTTATGTAGCACGATTAGCTCCCATCTTTATTATTTTCTATCTGCACATTTTGTTATATTTATCGTTATTTTTGATTCACTATGCTTCTTCTATGTGCGAGTATCTGAAAGGTGATGTATCTAATTAGCTCACATCTTTATTAATTAGCTTCCAGTTGAAGATTTGTGCTGGTTTAGGATTAAATCCAATGTAGTTACTGAAAGGCTTGATATCTCTTATAGAAGTTCACTTTTGTACTGTTATATTGTTTCTAGAAGAAGCATAGAGAGTGAGATTCTGGGTATATGCACATTTTTGTGATTGATCAAGAAATGCATTTATCTGCGTATATGCACATCTTGGGTATATGCATATTTTTGTGTTTGATCAAGAAATGCTTAATATCTCATGCGATGACTATTTCAACCCCTTTATGTCTCCCTCTTGCATCTTTAAGATCTGCATTGAAAGCTCTAACTTTTTTAATCGAGCATATTGTAAGGAAAATATCTGGCTGTGGGAAGGGAGGAAAGGGATTGGGAACGTGCAGACTAAAGTGCCACTTGAAAGTTCTTCGTGACAACATCCAGGGTATCACGAAGCCTGTAATCTGTCACCTGTCTCGCGGTGGGGCAATGAAGAGGAACATCGGCCTCATCTACGAGGAGACACGTGGGGCCTCAATATCTTTCTCAAGAACATCATCTGTGGCACAATCACCTACACCAAGCATGCACATTGAAAGACAGTGACAGTGATGGACGTCGTCTATGCCCTTAAGCGCTAGGGATATACTCCTTACAGTTTTGACGGTTATGGGTCTGGCTTTATTAGCGTTGTTGTTTTTAGTCTAAAGAAATGAAATTTGGATGTATTTGGTTATTAGGAGTGAACGATGTTTGTTCTGTTATTATCATGTTTATATATGTAATTTTGAATCTCCATTCCATGAATGAATTGATTTTAGAAGGTCATAGTATTTTGTTTGATATAGTGTTAGGATATCACAAGTTGGTCTATTTCTATAGGCTACAAGCATGATTTAGATTATCCATTTTATTCGCAGATTGATTACTTTGGGAGCTCTTATATCAACAGAGTAGAATTAATATTTTAAATGAACCTTGCTCTTAGGACACGATTTAAATCTAGAGGGAACTAAATTTTAGGGTGAAAACTACAAATTTTGGGATACGAAAATATCTTAGGGGAACTAAATTTTGCGGGAACTAAAATTTTTGGGTGTCCTAAATAACAAATATTATAATTTATGTATTTATGTTTGTTAAAAATTAGGGGATCTAAGATTTTTAGGAGTGTATTTTAAATGAACCGTGCCCTTAGGGCATGGGTTATCACTATCTATATTACATATGATGACAGTTTTTGAATTCTAGGGCTGACTAGGACAAGCTGACTAGGACAAAAGGATTGATAGAAAGACGGCTGAGATTTAATCTTGAGGAATGAATGGTTGAGATGAGATTTTGTGGAAAGTTTTGGAGGGAAAAACATTTCTGGTGAAAGGAAAATTTCTGGGTAAATGAAACTTTTTGGGGAATGAAAGTTCCTGGGAAATAGCAGAGTGCATGCAATTAATGCATTTGGGAAAAAAATCTTTAACTTACACTTAATGCTGCAGATCTAATGCTGCCGCAGATCAAATGATCTATCCCTCAACGCGGGGCCCACCGTCTCTTCGACGCATGGGACAACAATATGAGAATAATTTCCCTCGGCAAAGGCGCGCTAAATTTTTTAAGCTAATTTGTTGTTCCGTGCTGAATTTGTTGTTTCTTAACTTTTTTACGCTAATTTGTTATTCCGCGCTGAATGCATCCGTGCCAAATTTGTTGTTTTACGCCGAATTTGTTGTTCCATGTTGACCATGCCAAAGGCGACCGCTAAATGTTTTATGCTAATTTGTTATTCCATGCCGAAGGAGTCCACACCGAATTTGTTGTTTTGTGCATTGTTGTTCTGCGTCGAAGGCACCGGTGCCGAATTTGTTGTTTTACGTCGAATTTATTGTTTCGTGTCAAATGCGCCTACACCGAATTTGTTGTTCTGCGCCGAAGGCGTCAGCTAAATTTTTTAACGCTAATTTGTTTTTCCGTGCCGAAGGTGCCTGCACCGAATTTGTTGTTCTATGCCGAATTTGTTGTTCCGTATTAAATGCGCCCAGCCAAATTTGTTATTACGCACCGAAGGCGCCCATACCGCTAAATATTTTTACGCTATTTTGTTGTTCCGCGTAATTTTGACTGTGGAAATAATTTTTTGGATAACAAAGATTTCACGGATGATAATCTTAAATGAATCGTTCCTGCGGGCACGGGTTATGAATAGTCTATATTACATTTGGTGACTGTTTTTTAAATTCTAGAGCTGACTAGAACAAGCTAACAAGGACAAAAAAGTTGATAGAAGAACGGCTGAGATTTAATCTTGAGTAATGAATGGTTACGATGAGATTTGTGAAAAGTTTTGAAGGGAAAAATATTTCTGGGGAAATGAAAGTTTCTGGGGAAATGAAAATTTTTGGGGAATGAAATTTTCTGGGGAATAGCAGAGTGCACACAATTAATGCACTTGGGAAAAAACATTTTACTTGCACTCAATGTTGCAGAACGAATGATGTTGCAAATCGTATTCTCTCCTTCGACGAGGGACCCACCGTCTCTTCGACGCACGGGGCAACAAGATGCGAATAAGTTCCCGCACCGAAGGCGCCCGTTAAATTTTTTTACGCTAATTTGTTATTCCACGCCGAAGGCATCCGCACCGAATTTGTTGTTCTATGCCGATGGTGCCCGTACCACTAATTATTTGTACGCTAATTTGTTGTTCCACACAATTTTTGTTGTGGAAATAGTTTTTTGGGAACAAAGATTTCGCGGGGAAAAATCTTAAATGAACCGTGCCCGCGGGCATGGGTTATGACTAGTATATATATATATGGGTGTGTATAGCTAGTGTGAATATTTTCCTACCTACCGAGAATAAAGGGAAGACGAGAATTTGCACTGAGTGCTCTACTCCACATCTGCTCATCCTCCATCGTTTTCGAAAACACTTGGAATAGGAACTTTCTAGCTATTATCTAGGTCATAGTGTGGTGATTTCCTAGCCCCTACCTGTGGAGTCCCCGACGCATAATACGTTTCTATTCTTACGCTCTTCTTATGCATGCTTGAGCTTTTATTCACCGCAATTTCGAATAGAATTTATATTTGGGTCATTCCTTGGGTATGCGTATATGGAGCCTTATTGCACAATGTAGATAGTAACACCGTCTGCTAGCACGTGACCACACTCACTTGTGCTTCACTGCGTGGGCCCACGACACTCGTTTGGACTCGTTTTCCTTGGTTTAGTGTTGTGATTTGTCGCTTGCTTGCTTGGTGTGTCGTTGTTTGTTTTGTTGGCTCTGACGGGTGATTTAGGATTTAGATTTCTTTTTTCTCTCTTTCTCTCTATTTTCTCCCTTCGAACTCCTACTCTCACTCGTCTTCCTCGAGGACGAGGAAGGGTTCAGCTTGGGGGATTTTGACGTGTGTGTATATTTTATGTATTCATGCACATCTTCTTTGTATTTTTTCGTTATTTTCCGCCGTCCCGTATCCATTTTCTCTGTTTTCTAGTTTTCTTTCACTTTTCCGTTCTTTTGTGTGTTTGCAACAGATTGCCAGCATCCCCAGAGCAACGGGAGGAGTCACGCACGATCCAGGGGGCCAAACAACAAAGATTGCCATCTTTCAGCCCCCACCCGATCGGTTGGACACAGCCAACCGACCAGGTGATGCACGCATGTCCGACCCAGACTGAAGCTGAAGTGAAGTGCAAGGTCAACCGACCGGTTCGCCGACTGGTTCATCCCAACAGAGTTCTCGGGAAATTGGATCTGAATTCCAATCAATCGAGTGACCTTCACCAGATCGGTTCATTTGAAGCTGAAATTCAACAAACGATGACCCGGTCACGCCACCCGCTCTCCTCAGTTCCCGGTTGAAGCTCATGAACCCCGATGGCCGAAGCGATTAAGTACTCATCCGACCGGTTGACATTTCAACTGATCGGGTGGCATTTTCATCCCTATTCGCGCACTGCTGATGCATTCATCGAAGATCTGCTATCATTCCAGAGGGATTTTGGGTGATCTCTTATTTTTCTGCGTCGGCTTCGTCGTTAGCTTTCCAACGATAGGTCGCATGCCCAAATCTGATTTTTCTACATTTTTCTGGAATTTTCTGAGCGCAGCTGTGTGCTGAAAGTGGGTGCTGTCTGGATTTCCAATTCAACCGATCGGTTGGTGTCCGGGTGGCCGTCCGGGTGATCCAATTTTCAGCAGCTGAAGTCTCTGTTTCAGTCCACCCGATCGGGTGAACTTCCACCCGATTAGGTGGGCCTGTTTTGGAGTTTTGCTGGGTTTTCTGGACCCGAACCATTGGGTTTTTTGGGGGGCTTATAAATACATGTAAGGACACGACTTGGAGAGGATTCTCTCCCATATTTCAGCAGCTTTTCTTCCCCTTTCTTGGGAGTTTTAGATTAGGTTAAATTAGGTTTTATCTTCCAATAAATCTTGTAAAGGATTGATCTGAACGCGATATAAGTATTTCTTTCTCTTGTTTTCCATTGTTTTGTATTGTATTTACTTTACTTGATGGTGAACGTTTTTATGTCTTTTCTGTGGCTTGTTTTTATGTTCTTCACCATTGAGTAGTGTTTGATGAACCCTAATACGGGTTAGGGTAGGATTGATGCTTGGAAATTTACATTTGACTTGATTTCATGGCATGTGTTTGATGGAATGTGTCAATGAGAATTTCTAGCAATCTGAGTCCAATTCGTATGGCAACACACTAGTTGTGTTGGGGATTGGGGTCTGGTGTCTTGTCCAGTCAAGAGCTGCTTCGATGTATTGCTAGAAATTACATTCGACCTATTTGGCCATTAGGGTTATGCAGAGGCGTTTTATTGTCATTGGCGGGAGAAAGACCGCCTCTGACCATCGGGCCAAAGGGGAATAAAGTTGGCAGTTGACTCCCTAGCAATAGCTCACGCCCCTAAAGTAGACATTGAGTCCTCGCGTGTGGGAACGTCTTGGACGAAGTGTTGGGAGTTATCATTGTGGCCTTAATGCTCTCAGTTGCGGTCGGTGTTAATGGACATGGGAATGCCCACCGCTGAAACCGGGTAGACCTAGCGTACTGGGCATCGATCATAATATCGGGCCCATTGACGCTAGGTAACACCTTTAGGGGTAATGTCTCACCCTGGGTCAAGTCAAATACCAAGTGTCATGAGTGCTCTAGCCCGTGTTAGCGGGGATTCATTTCTTGTCTTTTTTATTTATTTCTTTTATTTCTACACTTCCACCCATATTATCCGCGTATCTAGCACACAACCTAGGCGAGGCTAGTAGCCATTCAAGCCATCCACCACCCTGAGTTCGATAAACCCGCACTCTACACTAACCGTGCACTTGCGGTAAAACGACACCGCGCCCAAACCGTAAACGGGGCACCGGTCATGTATTGTGTAGCCCCGCTAGGTCCTAACAAGTGGTATCAGAGCCTTGGTTCAGTGGCTTTTGCAAGCAAGATGTCGTTGTCTCAACAACCACTCTCCCTTCCTTCCGTCTTCAAAGGCAAACACTTCTCAAAATGGAGGAAGGACATCTGTCGATGGCTTGATGAGCAAGAGGAATCAAAGATTTTACTTTGATTAATCAAGCTTGGAATGCTTTGCTCAATGCCCTCTCTACAAAAATTGCGAAGATTGTAATGAATTTCGAGATGGTACACGAGTTATGGGATTATCTTGATGGCAAGTATGGTGGAGAGGAATCTTTTGATGATGAGAGCATCGATAGCAATGAGGTATCGTAAATTTCTCATTTCTCAATGCAATAATTTAAATGATAGTTGTAAAGCGTTATTAGTTCAGTATAACTCTCTCAAAGTGAAAAACAACAAGCTTAAGAGAGATGAACGTGCACACACTTTATTATCATCCAAACCTCGTGATGATACACAAACCATTGCATTGAATCAAGAAAATATTGCTCTTGATTTATGTGTGTGCATGTAGAGTAAGGAGAATGACTCTCTTAAAACTCAAATTGAGTATGTGAATGATTTTCACAAATCTGTGAAAGAGAGTGTGTATGCCTCGCATCAAGTTGAACTTCAATCTTTGCATACCGAGAAAAATGGTCTTCTTTCTCAATTGAGTGTCGCGTGAGATGAGAATACTTCTCTCAAAGTCCAAATGGAGATTATGCATTCAGATTGTGATTACAACATTTTGATAAATGAGACATTGGCTTTCAAGTCAAAATGTTGTGAGCTTAGCTCATGTCTATCCAAGAGAGATGACATCATTTCTTCACTTTTGAAGAAGTGTGAGCTATTGTCTACTCAAATTGAAAATTTCAAATTGAGAAAGAACACGGTTTTTCGATCATCTACATTGAAGGTGAACAAACCAAGCTCTTCTCTTAAAAGCACCCAAGTGGGGGAGCTTTCTAATGGGAAAGTCGCTTACAACTATTTTGGCCTAAAATCAACTTCTATTTCTAAGCCAAAGATAAATCAAGCATATTTGTATTTCGTCCTTGCTTATGTTAAGAATCCTATTCAAAAACATATTGTTATGAATGCCTCTTCTTTGAATGTTATGCATGATGTTTCACTCATCAGAAATCTAATTATTGCTTGCATGCTAGAATTGATGATCCTTTGAGGATTCACTTGTTCCTATGGTTGGTAGAAATGCTTGTGTGTATGCTTATAATGCTAAATTGCATATTTTACACATGGGACACACCAATGTTTATGTTCCACATCAAAAGCGTGCACCCTCACCTCCTACTCATGCATTAACTAAACCTCTTCTTAAGAATCCCAAATTAAACCTCTTCTTAAGAGTCCCAAATTACTTTCTTTGTTGATTCCTAAGTGTTGGGGTTTTGATAGACCCTCAGGGCATAAAATCTACGTCCGTCCTATGTCGGATGCACGATAGAAGAAAAGACAGCGGAAAAATAATCATTAAACTATTTAATTACAGCCCTAAGGATTTCATGAACCCTAGCCAGTAAAATCTACTGTCTTTGGGGTGGGTCTGACCAACCCCAAAGAAAGATCTAAACTACGCCAACATATATGCAATCATAAAAACAGAAAACATACCCGAAACTTCGTTCCGAAGAATACGAAGCGTCGTTTTAGCAACCTTTCTTTGATCTCCCGAAGCGAGCCGACAATCCCGAGCCCAACTGCGTCCCGAGCTGAACCACGTCCTGAGGCAAGCCAACATCGTGCCTCTGTGCCAACCACTTACCGAAGAATGTTTCATTTGAGCAGGACCCACGTCAAAGACTTTGGATCCGATCCAAACCTCCTCATTTTCTTGCTAGGACTCGAACGGAGGAACGAAAGAATTTTAGGAGAGTGAATAATTTTTAAGTCTTAATTCGAGCATGCGCAAAAAATGTTGGAGCCACTCGAACCGAAGACTTGGTGCAACTTTTCCAAGTGGTGTTTGCCCCTAATCATATAGGGATCCGGCCCCCCTTCCTCGTCTTACAAGCAATGTGGGACTATAGTTAATTAAGGAAAAACAATTTCAAGTTTGCCTTCCACGAAGGGCTAACTTTAGCAAATTATTCCTCCCTCACCGTTGAGCTACACAAGTGATATCATATATCAAATAGAAGAGAGCTGAACGGTGAATGCATAGAAACAAACGAGGCTCAATTCCGACGTCGTTTGACCCCACAAACGTCGTCTCAAAATTGGCTCAAAATAGTAGAAAGCTGAATCTGGACAGATTTGAGTCCAGATTCATTCTTTCTTTAAGCAATTGTTTCTCCCTTACCAGTGATCCCCTGAAGGCATACTGACGCGCCCAGAACTTACACCTAAAATCCACCTGGCGGTGTCACAGTCGCCAGGCGCGGTCTCCAACGGTTCCTATGTATCAACTCTGGGTTCTATCTGCAAGCAGACGGTGTCAAATTATAGTATAAAAGATTGTCGATGTTGAGTATTGGTGTTTCATACCAATATTATTTTGATGATGATCACAACATTATGTTGTTGCTAATGACACTCTTGTTTTAGTCTCTTGGTTACTTTTCAAGAGTATCATTTTTGGAGACTAAACATTTGATGCAAGGATGGACTTCAAGTGGAGAATGGCCGAAGCTTAGACTCAAAGGGTGCTAAAGCTTGGAGATGATAGGGAGCATCAAGGCATCAAGATTGAAGACATAGACTCTAAGGAAAGCATTGTAATCCATGTAATATTTCATTTATTGCTTTCTCTCTTTTTGAGTCTAGGTTTAATTTAATGCCTTGATAGATGGTCTACTCATTCATGCATATTCATTTAACCATCTTAGAGAGCTTTAGGATTATCATAGAATCCAATCCAATATGATCATCTTGTCCAAAGACTCATTTGGAGTCTCTGGCTCTCCAACAGTCGTCTACTGAAAGTTTTACAGTGGACTGGGTGATTCCAGTCGCCTGTCGATTCTTCTACAGTCGACTGTGGTGCACAGCTCAAGTCAACATTTTATTAACTCTACTTGAGCTTTTTGCATCAGTCGATTGATGACGTATTTATAGTCGCATGTATATTTACAGTCGCCTGTGAAATGGTCAACAGTCGTCTGAAAGGCGTAAGTGCGAATATTGCTTCTCTGTTTTATTCCATCTCCTGCAGCAGTTGACTGATGAATGATAAACCATCGCATGTCTATTTTGCAGTCGACTGTCATTTGTTCATCAGTCCCATGTATGCATACTGAGAGTAAGAGTGCAACTCTCTGTTTTATTCCATCCCCAGTAGCAGTCGCCAGTCCTGTTTTCAGTCGACTATATCGTTTTCATCAATCGACTGTCGAGGCTCAGATTATCGCCGTTGGGATTTATTTAGCTGTTGGACAGTCGACTGTCTGTGACGTTTCAGTCCAAAATCTAGTTGTTGCAGCTTTTTGTTTTTGGTTGTTTTCTTGGCTTTTGAGAGTTCCTATAAGGTTCCTATATATATGAGAGGGCTGAGTTCATTAGAACTTCTTGGTACATTTTGAAAATCCTTAGTGATTAAATAAGCCATTCTCAAACTCTCTCATTTCCTTCTTAGAGCTCTAAATCTCATTCATGCATTGAAGTCAAGCTCAAGGGAAATCATCTAAGTGCTTTCAAGCTAATCTCAACACTTGGAGATCCTCTTCCATGCCTTGCATTCATTTATGAGTAAGTACGTCTCAAGGCACAGGTAAGAGTATTTGTTTTACTTGGTGTTTCTTTGAAACTCTAATTCTCTTTGTGGGAATTAGACACTCTCTTTGTGGGAGTATTTCTCTTAGTGGGAATATTTCTCTTAGACACTCTCTTTGTGGGAGTAACTCTCTTTGTGGGAGTTTGGTGTCCTAGTGTAGGGCCAACCCTATTCTCTGAGTGGGAGTTAGTAATTCTCTAGGTGAGAGTTTGACCCTTGTGTAGGGGGTGGTTGGGTCCTTGTGTAGGACAAAATCCTCTTAGTGTATATCCCCTTGTGATATTGTATTCACTTCTCTTTGTGGGAAATAAAGTGAATATTGGTGTAGCTAGACATACCCAAGTTTTCAGGAACCAGTGTATATTCTTGTGTTTGCGTTTGATTTGATTGTGGTGATTAATTCCTCTTGCATTTATTATTCTGCATTTGCAAGTATAATTTTAATTGCACAATTTATTGCCATTACACAATTCACCCCCTCTAGTGTGTTGTTGTTAGTATTGCAAGGGTAAGGCGATCCTTACAATTGGTATCAGAGCGAGGTCATAGCATACTGCAACGATGGCATTCAACGCAACATCCGCGTCTCATGAAGAAGGTCATTCTACCATTCGACCACCGATCTTCAACGGAATCAACTACCCAAGTTGGAAGATCAGGATGATGATTTACATGGAGGGTCAAGACCTATGGGACATCACAGAGGTGCCATTTGAGAAGCCCACTACACCTGTGGCTTCAAGGACAAAGGCGGAGAAGGACTCGATCAAATTCAATGCAAGGGCTATGAATGCATTCCATTGCGCCCTCATTGCAAATGAGTTCAACCGCATCTCCATGTGCAAAACGGCCAACAAAATTTGGCTTACTTTGGAGATATGTCATGAAGGGACTTCTAAGGTAAAGAAATCTAAACAAACTGTGTTTAGATCTAAATATGAAATGTTTAAGATGTAGGAAGGAGAAAGCATTTCAGAGATGTTCACAAGGCTTACAGATATCGTGAACGCATTGGAGGGACTTGGAAAGATGATTTCCCAAGAGGATCATGTATAGAAGATCCTTTACTCTCTCACATCTCTTTGGGAGTCAAAGGCCAACGGAATTTTGGAGTCATATGACATGTCCAAATAAATCGTTGAGGAGTGCATTGGAAATCTCATGGCATATGAAGTGAAGCTTCAACACAAGAGTGATATTCAACCACCTAAGCCTGAGAAGCCGGAGATGTAAAAGGGGGTTGCATTCCATGCCAAGGAGGAGCCAATCAAATGGAGGAAGAAATTCCATCGAGAAGTTCCTAGTGAAGAAGATGAACAAGAAGAGGCTAGGTGAGAAGAAATTGAGGATCTTGCCGAATAATTCAAGGCATTCCTCAAGTGCAAGCAAGGTAAATCTTTGTCAAAGTTTGCCTCCAATTATAAAAAGATTCCTACTTGTTACAATTGCAGTGGAAAAGGTCATCTATCCACCGAATGCCCTTCCAAACCCAATAAAAAGACTTACAAGGGTAAAGGGAAGAAGCATTGGAAAGGAAAGTCCAAGTCCAAGAACCACAAGGAGGGGCTTGTCGGGACATTTGATGATTCGAGTGATGATACATCAAGTAACGAAGAAGGGGATGACAAGGAGAAAGCTCATGCGTGCTTTGCGACAATTGATGTTTCTTCACCCATTCAAATGAAGAAGAGTTAGAAGCTTGGCTCAACTCTTATGAGGAATTGTGCCTCATGGTAATCAATGAAGAGTCATCGTCAAGCTCTAGCAAGGAAGAAGACGACGATGAGATGAGGAAAAGATCTCATATGAGGAGCTTGAATATCGTTTCGATATGGTCTCCGAAGAAGCTAGTAAGTGCATCAACTCTTACAATAAATTAAAAGAAAAATATAAGATTGCTAAGAGTAGATTGCATGAACTAGAATTTGCTAGTGTAAACAATGATGATATGCATATTTGTGACACTAGTGAGAGAGACACACTTCTATCTCAAGTTAAGGAATTGAGTATGTCGAATATAATTTAGTAACTCAAAACTTTAGGTTAGAAACTCTCATTCAACAACTTATGTTAAAATGTGAAGGGGAATCCCGTAAGTTCAAAAGCTTTGTCTATTCTAAGGATTCACTCCACGGTTTTCTTGAAAAACAACATCCGACAAACCATAGAGAAGGCTTGGAATATATTCAAAATGTGGTACCCAAATCCACCTCTAACTCCTCATATAGTGCAAATACAAGAAATATTGCTAAAGCACCCAAGAAGAAACAACATGCTTTCTTGTATAACAATAACACCAAGAAGAAGCATGAAAATCACAAGGTGATGAGAAAGAATGAAAATCCTTCATTTTTTTGCTAAGAAGCAAAATCCTCATTTTATGCTTGCTAAGAAAATATTTTCTACACCTAAGCATGCCACATCCACTCCTCTTACAAAGGCTAAATCCTTGCCAAGGAAATCCTTGAGTTTATGGATTCCCACTAAGGTTAGTGCGCAAGAGAGGGATAGTTACATCAACTCTCTAGTTAGGGATGTGATCACCTCATGTGATTACATTAGGAAATCAAACTCCTCTTGGGTTTGGTTTCCTAATGTTTAGGTTTCTCATACATATGCATATTGCATGGGTATTGTGCTTAAATGTTTATTTAGCATACCAATTGTTTGTGTGTATTTCATGATTTTGAAAATGTTTTCAAATTTATTGTTTATGAAAATGGGACCTTGGGGAATACATTGTCATGCTTGTATTCTTTTATCCATATGTATGACAATGGGGAAGTTAATAAGTTATGTGTTTAAAATTATTTTAAAACATATTTTTACTCTCATTTCGCGGTGTCTTTGGGATCATTTTTTTACAATTGGTGTCTCAATTGATTAGTTTGGTCTCAACCTCAACCCCTTGGATATTGCCAACATGTTTCATGTTATAATTTTGTTTGGCAATATCATTGTGTATCATTGAAGCTTTATTTTTCCATATCTATTGCTTTGATACACTTTAGGCCCATGGCTCCAATGTATGTTTATCAATTGGTATAGAATATTATCTTCCAAGATTCTTTTTCTACAATTGGTATTACCTCAATTGTTAGAGATTGTTTGTCTCCTACTTTACAATTGGTATTAGATCCAAGAAGTCAAAATTTGACCATTTCTATGATCTAGGGGGAGCATGAGAAAATAATTGATACCAACTAAATTTTTACTATTTGGTATCATACATTTCTTTACTCTTGCATATTGTCACATCTTTGATTAAGATGTCAAGGGGGATATTTTTTATGTCCACCTTTTTGACGATGTCAAGGGAGAGAGAGATATGCATTATGTAAATCTTGTATTTTATACATATGCATATTGGGAGAGAGATATGTCTATGGGGAGAGAGATATATCTATGTGGAGAGATTTGTGGGATTATATAAACCATTCAAGTATGCATGATAATTTTATATTGCAATTGGTTTATGTAATCCACACCTATTATATGTCACCATGCTTTCTCATTTTTTCAAGTGGTGCATATAAGTAGGGGGAGCTCATTAGCATTGTGCTTTATTAGTTTATGTTTTACATAATGTGTGGCATACTCAAAAAGGGGAGATTGTTGAGTCTTGGTGTTACATACCAATGTTATTTTGATGATGATCACAACATTATGTTGTTGCTAATGACTCTCTTGTTTTAGTCTCTTCGTTACTTTTCAAGAATATCATTTTTGGAGACTAAACACTTGGTGCAAGGATGGACTTCAAGTGGAGAACGGCCAAAGCTTGGACTCAAAGGGTGCCAAAGCTTGGAGATGATGCAAAACATCAAGGCATCAAGATTGAAGACATAGAATCTAAGGAAAGCATTGTAATCCATGTAATATTTCATTTATTGCTTTCTCTCTTTTTGAGTCTAGGTTTAATGTAATGCCTTGATAGATGGTCTACTCATTCATGCATATGTATTTAACAATCTTAGAGAGCCTTAGGATTATTATAGAATCCAACCCAATAGGCTCATCTTGTCCAAAGACTCATTTGGAGTCTCTGGCTCTCCAACAGTCGCCTGCTGAAGGTTTTACAGTCGACTGGGTGATTCCAGTCTCCTGTCGAGCCTTCTACAGTCAACCATGGTGCATTGCTCAAGTCAAGATTTTATTGACTCTACTTGAGCTTTTCGCATCAGTCGATTGATGAAGTATTTACAGTCGCCTATATATTTACAGTCGCCTGTGAAATGGTCAACAGTCGTCGGAAAGGCGTAAGTGTGAAGATTGATTCTCTGTTTTATTCCATCTTCTGCAGCAGTCGACTGATGAAGGATAAACAATCGCTTGTCTAATTTACAATCGACTATCATATGGTCATCATTCGCCAATGTGCATACTGAGAGTAAGAGTGCAACTCTCTGTTTTATTCTATCCCCTGCAGCAGTCGACTATCATATGTTCATCATTCTCCTGGGACATCACAGAGGTGCCATTTGAGAAGCCCACTACACCTGTGGCTTCAAGGACAAAGGCGGAGAAGGACTCGATCAAATTCAATGCAAGGGCTATGAATGCATTCCATTGCGCCCTCACTGCAAATGAGTTCAACCGCATCTCTATGTGCAAAACGGCCAACGAAATTTGGCTTACTTTGGAGATATGTCATGAAGGGACTTCTAAGGTAAAGAAATCTAAACAAACTGTGTTTAGATCTAAATATGAAATGTTTAAGATGTAGGAAGGAGAAAGCATTTCAGAGATGTTCACAAGGCTCACAGATATCGTTAACGGATTGGAGGGACTTGGGAAGATGATTTCCCAAGAGGATCATGTATAGAAGATCCTTGACTCTCTCACATCTCATTGGGAGTCAAAGGCCAACGGAATTTTGGAGTCATATGACATGTCAAAATAAACTGTTGAGGAGTGCATTGGAAATCTCATGTCATATGAAGTGAAGCTTCAACACAAGAGGGATATTCAACCACCTAAGCCCGAGAAGCCGGAGAAGTAAAAGGGGGTTGCATTCCATGCCAAGGAGGAGCCAATCAAATGGAGGAAGAAATTCCATCGAGAAGTTCCTAGTGAAGAAGATGAACAAGAAGAGGCTAGGTGAGAAGAAATTGAGGATCTTGCCGAATAATTCAAGGCATTCCTCAAGTGCAAGCAAGGTAAATCTTTGTCAAAGTTTGCCTCCAATTATAACAAGGTTCCTACTTGTTACAATTGCAGTGGAAAAGGTCATCTATCCACCGAATGCCCTTCCAAACCCAACAAAAAGACTTACAAGGGTAAAGGGAAGAAGCATTGGAAAGGGAAGTCCAAGTCCAAGAACCACAAGGAGGGGCTTGTCTGGACATTTGATGATTCGAGTGATGATACATCAAGGAACGAAGAAGAGGATGACAAGGAGAAAGCTCACGCGTGCTTTGCGGCAATTGATGTTTCTTCACCCATTCAAATGAAGAAGAGTTAGAAGCTTGGCTCAACTCTTATGAGGAATTGTGCCTCATGGCAATCGATGAAGAGTCATCGTCAAGCTCTAGCAAGGGAGAAGACGACGATGAAATTGAGGAAAAGATCTCATATGAGGAGCTTGAATATCATTTCGATATGGTCTCTGAAGAAGCTAGTAAGTGCATCAACTCTTACAATAAATTAAAAGCAAAATATAAGATTTCTAAGAATAGATTGCATGAACTAGAATTTACTAGTGTAAACAATGATGATATGCATATTTATGACACTAGTGAGAGAGACACACTTCTCTCTCAAGTTAAGGAATTGAGTATGTCTAATATAATTTAGTAACTCAAAACCTTAGGTTAGAAACTCTCATTCAACAACTTACATTGAAATGTGAAGAGGAATCCCGTAAGCTTAAAAGCTTTGTCAATTCTAGGGATTCACTCCACGGTTTGCTTGAAAAACAACATCCGACAAACCATAGAGGAGGCTTGGGATATATTCAAATGTGGTACCCAAATCTACCTCTAACTCCTCTTATAGTGAAAATACAAGAAATATTGCTAAAGCACCCAAGAAGAAACAACATGCTTTCTTGTATAACAATAACACCAACAAGAAGCATATAAATCACAAAGTGATGAGAAAGAATGAAAATCCTTCATTTTTTTGCTAAGAAGCAAAATCCTCATTCTATGCATGCAGAACATCAAGGCATCAAGATTGAAGACATAGACTCTAAAGAAAGCATTGTAATCCATGTAATATTTCATTTATTGATTTCTCTCTTTTTGAGTCTAGGTTTAATGTAATGCCTTGATAGAAGGTCTACTCATTCATGCATATGTATTTAACAATCTTAGAGAGCCTTAGGATTATTATAGAATCCAACCCAATAGGCTCATCTTGTCCAAAGACTCATTTGGAGTCTCTGGCTCTCCAACAGTCGCCTGTTGAAGGTTTTACAGTCGACTGGGTGATTCCAGTCTCCTGTCGAGCCTTCTACAGTCAACCATGGTGCATTGCTCAATTCAAGCTTTTATTGACTCTACTTGAGCTTTTCGCATCAGTCGATTGATGAAGTATTTATAGTCGACTGTATATTTACAGTCGCCTGTGAAATGGTCAATAGTCGTCGGAAAGGCAGGAGCCGTGAATGTAGTGATATAGTTTGTCGGTGGATCTCCTCAAGGCATGAGCCGGGCATAGTCACGATGCTTGGTTGGATCCACTAACTCCCTAATAAAATCCTAGGGATACTCGTTAAGCTAATCAATTCCACCAATCGTGGGCATGATCTCAGTACGAGTTCTCCTAGAGATTTGGCTGGATCGACCAAAAATACTTCCCCTTTATTCCCAACACAGCCTAGAAATCCAGATCTACATGTTTTTCCTAGAGTCTTAAGGCTAACCCATCAGCCATAAAGAAGATTACTCACACATGGCAATTAGAACAAATAAAGATGCAATTTTTACCATGGAAAACATCGTAGCAATTAAAACAAGTAAGAAATGAGAATCGTACGTACCAAACCCAGGAGAGAACAATACCCGGTGGAAAACTAACAAACTCCAATAGATTCCAAGGCGCGAGAGACAATAAAAATTTAATCGTTTGCAACTACGGCTCAATAGAAACCCCAGATCTAAAACAACTAATTAAATCTCTCCCCCCTAAAAATAACTCAAAAGCTCCTTAAAACTTCAGGAAAAACGTCTTAAATACGTAGAGGGTGGACCCCACAAGAAAATCTGAAAGTCTGGAAATTTGGGGCCCACAAGTCGCTGATCGAGTCGGCTGCTCGGTCGAGTAGTCGCCTACTCGGTCAAGCGGGCACCTTAACTGCTGCTTGCTAGAAAAGGGATCCGGGCTACTCAGTCGAGTAGCCTGCCTACTCGGTCAAGTTTTCAGTGGGTCGAAACTCCTCTCCAAAGTGTCGCTCTGCCTACTCGGGTCGAGTATGTTCTGCTCGGTCGAGTAAGATGCTGATGGGAGGAAGCTCAAAAACTGGATCGACTTGGTCGAGTCATCACTCTGGTCGGTCGAGTAGGGCATGCATGCTGGACAGAGTAGCTGATGCTACTCGGGTCGAGTCACCTGGAAAACTGCATGTGCTTGGGTTTTGGATCCTTTCTCTCGCTCGCTTCTCCTCCTCTCCTCCCATATGCTTCCAAACCTCGGTGAACTCCTATAGAGCCTCGCCAACGGTACCACAGACGTGCTGGGTATGTCCATGTCTCAAAATGGCTTCAAATCGCTCCAAAATACCTGAAAATCCATAAAGCTATACAAAACTCGAATACATCGTTAGAAGCACAGTATCGTATGAAAATGCGGGATTTGTATGCAGATATGATATGAAATGCAATAAAATGATGCTATGAAAAGATTGAAAATATGGACACATCAAAATCTCCTAAGCTTACCTCTTACTCGTCCTCGAGGAAGACGAACTAGGCTCACCGGGCAATAATAAAAGAAAATAGAAGAGATATGAGATGGATATGGGTGATAAAATGTTCAGTCAGATCTCAAGCCCAAATAGCATATCACAATACTTTGAATAATAAAACACATGCTAATGGTATTTTCAAGTCTTACTATTCATATGGCTTGCATGCAACAAAGACAAAGGTAGGGATCCTCTAAAATCATGTCGTCAACTCATATCAACATCATGCAATCCATAGAGTCTAGTATAAAAAGAGTTGGCAACGCACTTTTCAATTAATAGATATAAGTGGAGCATAAAGAGATCACACCAACATGCAACAGAGAATGGAAATAGGTCATGACATTCAAATATTCACTTCAAATCATGAAAAATCTCCAAAGCCAAAATATTTCGTAAATTTTATGCATTATTGAATCTCCCCATTGTGCACCATCTCCACTCTAATGTCATACTCACGCATATAATAAAATGGTTCACCCCCCCATGCTTAGCTTAAGGCGTCGCACCTAGGAATATGATGTGGAATTTTTGTCTTTTCCCAAGTATCTATAGTAGCTTCTAATAAAGAGATAGAAAATATTTTTCTTTCTCTTTTTTAAATATATTTTTGGGTCTTTTGAAGCTATCTTTTTCTTTTGGAATTTTTGGGAGGTAGGTGCGGTAAAAATAGTTGTAGGGGGTGAAACTAAATGATATGTAGAGAATCATAAAGATATATGGAGGAGGAAGATAATATATCACTCGGTTCACTCATCAGATATGCACAATGGTTCAATGGGATAATACTCTAACTAAACTCATAGCTAGCATGGATATTTTCATTCATCTCAACAAACAATAAAAGCATGTGGTATAAAGCACAATAGCATCAGGCATGCGAACGAAGTGGATAAGATAACAAACAGGTGCTCCAAATATTCTAATGATGCTTGAACCTAGGTGCATTACCCAATAAAGAACATACTAGATACTACTTCATGCATTCAGTTTCAATTCATCTCAGGCATTAAATTAGAAAGATCAGCAAGAGAATATGCAAGCATATAAATAGTAAGACTGAGATTACTCTAAATAGCATGTCAACAGATATAAGCATCGTGAGTAGCTAATGAGGGATATAAGAGATTTCATCATGTAGAACAATTCTAGCAAAAAGGGAAAAAGGGCGGAGAAAGTAAGAAAATGGAAACAAGCATGCAAGCATGGCAAAAAGTGGAAAATGTGATGCTGAATGAGAAAAAAGATGAAGGGGTGAAAAATGGGTGGAAAAGTAAAGTAAAAAGGTGCAAAATGAAAGAAAAATGTAAAAAATTGAAAAATAAAGAGATAGCACTCAACCCCCAAGCAAAACGCAGTAGTGTCCCCACTGCTGAGAATACGTTAGAATGGGGGAAATGAGGCTAGGGTGGGTGGGTGGCTAAGGAGATAGAAAGTGAATGGAAAATAAAACTGTGCAAATGAAAGAAAAAGTGATATGATGCAATGATAAAGTTATGATGCAAATGCATGGAATGATGCATGGAGGGTCCTCCCCCAAGCTATGTAAGACTAAGGCCCCGAAAAGATAGATGGGCACAAAATAGGATGAGGGAAGGACCTAGACAAAAAAGTGAAAAGTGTTTCAGACAGGGGCACCACCCTCTGCAGGTGGTGATGGGTCCCCCTGCTGTGGACCAGAGACTAAGGCAGTAGGCTGTAGCTCGACAAGTGTGTCGGCCGAGAGATCAGCGATAGTGGTTGCAGGCTCAGGCGCAACAACTGGGTCGGCCTGTGGGTAAGCATCTCCAGATGATGATGGTGTGTTTGTAGGGTCAGACTGCCAGTGCCTAACCGGTTTGCAAAGGACAGGGAGATCCTGCTCAACAGACTGTTGAGTAGTGCCACCTCACTGACCTATGAGTAGGAGCATAACGATGAACTGGTCGCCCTGGTCAGTGTCCCTGAAGGTAACATCATATGCTGCATCGTTGAGATACAGATGGTGGGGAGGGGTTGGAGTGTTGGTTGCCAG
The DNA here is from genome assembly GCA_030789695.1 of Scilla litardierei. Classification (NCBI taxonomy): domain Eukaryota; kingdom Viridiplantae; phylum Streptophyta; class Magnoliopsida; order Asparagales; family Asparagaceae; genus Scilla; species Scilla litardierei. The sequence goes on from CM061142.1 coordinate 137,237,826, forward strand.
AGGTGCAGGGGTGGATGATTTGACAACATTATGCCCGTGTGTGGGTGAGCGTGTACGACAGTGGCATCGAGTCGGCCTAGAGGAGGGTGCACCGGTGTCGGCGTTCCTGGGTCTAGTTTGGCATAGGGGCATCGTGCAAGTAATCAAAGTAGGCAAAGTATACTGTGGAAAGAGTGTACCGAGATGAGTGACTTGGTGAGTACAGAATGATCTTGCACGAGTTGAGCTGTGAAGCGAATGTGATCCCCAAGCGACCCCAATTCAAATTATGCTCGGTAAGCGCGGTACACCTGAAATAGAAATATAGAATAATATCAGTGGGCATGAAAATACTGGGTATGTGGATGCATGTGTGGAAGCTCGACCGAGCACAAGCTATGCTCGGTCGAGTAGGTCGGGCGGGGAGGTGGTGCGGGTGGATGACTCGGCCGAGCACTAATTGTGCTTGACCGAGTAAATCGGGTTACCCTAGGGCTGCTGGGGGGGCGGGGGGGGGGGGGGGGGTTGTTTTAATAGGAGAGGGGGTATGGGAGGGGTGTGGGAGGGGGAGGTGGTGGAACGGTGTCACGCCCCGCTTCCCTAAAATGGAGGTGAGACGTGAAAAGGTCCGCACGAGAGTGGAGCTGTGAAGCCCCAAATCCGATAAGCGTCAATAAAACATAAGCAGGTCCATGTAACCACAACGGAACAACAATAATAACACAAGGAGAGACAGAAATAAAATCTCATATCTCATAATTTGTCCAACATGAAAAAAAGAATAAGTTCAACATCCAGAAAAGCCACCAGGCTAAAAGAAAGAGTCTAAAGGCCCAGAACAAGGCCAACAAAAGGAACAACGTAACAAGTATAGGTGCTACGCACCGACAACAACACAGAAGTCAAAACAAAAGGAAAAAGCTCGACGAAGACACTAGGACTGGTCCCCAGTGTCCACGTACTCCTCGCCAAACACAGGCTCGGGCTCGGCGTCAGCAAACACCTCGTCCTCTACAATGTACTCAGGCTCAGGATCTAACATGTGTCACCCAAAAGAGTAAAGGGGCACATGTCAGCAAGTCTAAAAGACTTGGGCAAGGAAACGGAAAGCAAGGCAACTAGCAACCTAGCAGTTATAGTATGCATGACATGGCAGTTATAACATGAGTGCACAAGCAAGACATGGTGAAACAATAAGTACAAGAGAACAATTATCGGGACAAGTCAAGAGTAGCCAAGCTACTAACAATCTCAATATTTTCACTAATCACGTTTCAAGTTGTTTGTAGATGTTTACGCCTTACAGCTGAATGGTTTGGCATTCACGCTGATTGGCCGCTTAACACTACCCCAGAACCCAGAGTTTACGCCTTACCACTGCAGTTGCTGATCGGGCAGACTCCCAGTTGATTGGCCGCTTAACTCTTACCCCCAATACCCACATGAGAATGAGCCAGAGTCCATGTACATGAGCTCAGTAAATGAGCCAGGGTTGCCCCGCATAGGAGCTCGCATTCTAGTTCACGACTCATAAGCATTTGGCGTAGGGGTGCACCTAGCCGAAAACAAGTAGTTCGGGCGTTGGCTATCAACCAACACATGGCCCGCTTCTGGAACACGAGCCAGGAAACACAAGAATTGTAGCGAAGCTACGCAATCACGGAAACACTTAAAGAATGCAATGACATGACAATTAATTTGCGTACCGTTAATGGAAATTAAACATGACATGGTAATTATGTAACATGATAAATGTCGGGTCTAGCTTCGTTGTCAAGCTAGTTCCTAAATTTGCGCCTAGGCGAGTATCATTTCGTCGCCTAGTCTCTTTTACGCCTACAACAAGCAAATGGCCTAAAACAGGCCTAAACCCTAAGTGGCAAGTTTCACTTGCCTAGCACCGAGGATGACGATCACGAAGGTTCGTCCCACGGACGCTAATCTACGGGGAAGTTACTGTTATGGAGAAACAATCATCAAAACAACATTCATTTTATTAGGGTTTCACAAAAACACAACGGGTTATGAAAACATTAAGAGATCGATTATTACCGTATCGGAGGCGGAAGAATGATGCCGCGCAAGCACGGCAACGGAAGAAACACTCCGGGGAACCTAGGGTTCAGATCTGGAAATGGATGGAGAAGTTTGGAGAAATAGGGTTTTGGGGGATTTGATGATGATTTGAGGAAGATGAGAGGTAGAATGTGTTAAGTGAGGGTTTGGATGATGGAGGATGAGCTTGGGATGAGGGATTTAGGGTTTGAGGAAGAAAGGGGCTCAATGGGGGAGAAATTAGGTTTAGAGTTGAAGAAGATGAAGAAGAAAACATTTGGGAGGGGTTTAAATAGGAAGTGCTGGCGGCTGCCCAGAAATTAGGGTTTCGACACTGATTAGTCGGTCAGAGAACAACCACTGACCGACTAGTTTGGAAACTAGTCGGTCGGTTGACCAACGCATACCGACTAAGTCCAAACAGTAACTCCTGTACAAAAATAGGATTTAGATTTAGTCGGTCAAAGAACAACTACTGACTGACTAGTTTGTCATCTAGTCGGTCGATGAACGTTCTTAGCCCGACTAAGAATGAATAGTAGCTGGTACCAAAATAGTTAAAGAGTTAGTCGGTTAAAGAAGCATTGCCGACCGACTAGTTTGCAACCTAGTCGGTCAACCAACGTTCTTAGACCGACTAACGATAAACCGTAACTCCTGAGAAATTTATAAAGCCAACCAGTCGGTTCAAGAAGGTTTTCCGACCGACTGGATCGTCATCTAGTCGGTCGGTGCCCCTTCTTACACCGGCTAATGAGCACCAAAAGTTCCGAAATGGAGCGCGAAGCTCCGGTATCGATTCCTAAGACTCCTAGGCTTGCTCTAACAATAAGATATGACCGAAATGAAGCCCGTCATGAATGACTTACTCCAAAATCGACGATTCTAAGAAGGAAGCTAGAAAACACGACGAAACGATCGAAAATGAAAGTTAAGGAGACGAAAACCACATATATGGAGAAAATCCACCAAAACATATAATATAAAATAATAAATCCATGTACATGAAAACCAGTCGTTACATCCTCCCCAACTTAAGAAAAATTCCGTCCTCGGAATTTCCCAACACTCACGTGTCCGGGAACAAAGTGGGAAACGCTCTCGCATCTCATCCTCATTCTCCCAAGTAGACTCTCCTGGCGAGCCGTGTCGCCACATCACCCTCACAAGATTGACAACCTTGTTCCGAAGTGACTTCTGACGCCTGTCCAGAATCTGCACTGGCTGCTGGTCATACGTCATATCGGGACGAACAGTAATCTCCGAGAAATCCACAGCATGAGATGGATCGCTAATGTATCGACGAAGCTGCGACACATGGAAAACATTGTGAACTCCCTCCAAAGATGGCGGCAAGGCTAAGCGATAAGCTACCTCGCCAACTTTCTCCAGAATGTCAAGCGGTCTAATGTATCGCGGGCTCAACTTCCCTCGCTTCCCAAAACGAATCACACCATGATTCGGGGAAATCTTCAGAAACACATGATCTCCATGCTAAAACTCCAAAGGACGACGTTTAGCATCCGCCCAATGCTTAAAACGGTCCTGAGCAATCCTCAACCTCTCCCGGATGTTCCTGACAATATCCACGGCCTCCATAATCATCTCAGGCCCCAACAGCTCCCGATCACCAACGTCATCCCAACTCAATGGCGATCGACATTTCCTCCCATAAAGAGCGGCGAAAGGCGCCATGCCAATACTCGCCTGGAAGCTGTTGTTGTAAGAAAACTCTACTAGATGTAGATGGTCCTCCCACGAACCCTTGAAATCCAACATGCACGCCCTCAGTATGTCATCCAAGATCTGAATCGTCCTCTCGGACTGGCCATCCGTCTGCGGATGGTACGCCGTGCTGAAACTCAGACGCGTACCCAAACTCTTCTGTAAACTCTACCAGAACTGAGATGTGAACCTCGTGTCTCTGTCCAACACGATACTCACGGGGACCCCATGAAGTCGTACGACCTCCTGCACGATTCACGTTACATCACTATCTAAACTAGGAAAAAGGAAATAAAAATGGAGAGTAAAAGAATTTACCTCCATATATCTCCTCGCTAGCGCCTCAGTGGACTGTCCCACTCGGAATGGAATAAAGTGCGCGGATTTGGTCAATCGATCTACGATCACCCAAATCGCGTCATTCTGCTTTGGACTCCGAGGTAGTCCAGTCACGAAATCCATAGTGATGTGTTGCCATTTCCACTCCTGAATCGGAAGCGGTTGTAGCAACCCGGACGTACGCTGATGCTCTGCCTTCACCTGCTGGCAAACCAAACACTTGGCTACACTCTGAGCCACACTCCTCTTCATACCATGCCACCAATAATTCAGACGAAGATCCTGGTACATCTTGGTGTCACCAGGATGCACAAAATACGGCGAACTGTGTGCCTCCACCATCAACTCCTCTCTAATATCCCCAGCTGGCACACACAACCTGGCTCCAAACCTTAGCGAGCCATCCTCATGAATCAAAAATTCAGTCCGCAGACCGGCTTCCACCTGCTCCCGAATCTTCACCAGCTTCGGATCCTCAGCCTGTCCAGCCTTGATCCGATCCACAATCGTCGACTGTATCTGCATACACATCAACGAAGAAGCCTTCCCAGGAAGGACAATCTCCACACCAGACTCGCAAAAATCCTGCTGCAATCTCCACTGCGAAGTCAAAATCATTACCGCTGGAAGCCTACTCAGCGCATCAGGAACCACATTCACCTTGCCAGGGTGATACTGCAAATCAATCTCATAATCCGCCATGAGCTCCAACCATCGACGCTGTCGCATGTTGAGCTCCTTCTGAGTAAAAATATACTTCAAGCTTTTGTGATCGGTGAAGATCTTCACTTTCTCACTCAGCAGGAAGTGCCTCCAAATCTTAAGAGCAAACACAACAGCAGCCAACTCCAAATCATGCGTCGGGTAATTCCTCTCATGAACCTTGAGCTGACGAGAAGCATACGCCACAACATGCCCGTGCTGATGCAACACACAACCGAGACCCTTGCCAGAAGCATCACAAAAGATCTCAAATCCACCGCTACGATCAGGCACAACAAGAATAGGGGCAGCCGTCAACCTCTCCCTCAGAACACCAAAAGCACTCTCACAATCACCCGACCAAACAAAAGGTACATCCTTCTGCGTCAACCTGGTCATCGGCTCAGCAATACGTGAAAAGTCCTTAATGAAGCGCCGATAGTAACCAGCAAGTCCAAGGAAACTTCGGATCTCAGACGCAGACGACGGAACATGCCACTCTCTGATGGCCCTAATCTTCTCGGGATCCACTGAAATACCATCTCCAGTCACCACATGCCCCAGAAAAGCAACTCTATCCAGCCAAAACTCACACTTTGAAAACTTAGCATACAACCGATGCTTCCTCAAAATCTCCAATACCGTCCTCAAGTGCGAGGCATGCTCCTCCTCCGACTTTGAATAGATCAAAATGTCGTCAATAAAGATAACGAAAAACTTATCCAAAAAGTCGTAGAAAATCAGGTTCATCAGATTCATGAAAACTGTGGGCACATTGGTTACACCGAAAGGCATAACCACAAACTCGTAGTGTCCATACTTCGTCCTGAACGCTGTCTTCGGAACATCTCACTTCTTCACCTTCAACTGATGGTAACCACTCTTCAAATCCAATTTAGAAAACACCCTCGAACCTCCAAGCTGATCAAAGATATCATCGATGCGAGGCAACGGGTATTTATTCTTGATGGTCACCACATTCAACTCCCGATAGTCCACGCACATGCGTCGCGAACCATCCTTCTTCTTCACCAGCAGCATCGGTGCTCCCCACGGAGACACACTAGGGTTGATATAACCATTATGCAAAAGCTCATCCAGCTACTTCCGCAATTCCTCCAACTCAGCGGGTGCCATACGATAAGGCGCCTTCGAAATCGGCTGCGCTCCCGGAACAAGATCAATAGAAAATTCTAGAGCTCGATCAGGTGGCAAACCAGACATCTCCCCAGGGAAGACGTCATCAAAATCCCGCACAACCGCTGGCCTCTCCAACTCCATCTGCATAGCCACAACCTCCACCGGCCTGGCCCGAAACTTGACAGGACCAAGCGAGCTGCCACCACGGCTGAACTCAAACACTGGATGTCCGGGAATCTCGAACACCACCTTCTTCCTCCTACAGTCGATCGTAGCATAGAAGCTCGTAAGCCAATCCATCCCAAGAACTGCATCATAGTTGATGATGTCGTGGACAATGAAATCAGCATAAAGCTCATGTCCACAGACCACCAACGAGCAAGAATTGCAACCAAGATGCACCGAGACCACGCCATTCCATGTAACGATATTCCAACTCTTGGGAAGAGGGGACGTCGACAAGGAATGCTTCTCCACGAAGCTCTGAGAAATAATGTACATCGATGCACCAGAGTCAAAGAGGACTCGTGCAGGAAATGTGCACACCAAAACCACACCTAACAAGCAATTAACAATCAAGCCCTAGTCTAGCAAACAATCATGTTAAAGCAAACAACACAATCTAACAATCAAAACCAGCTAGGAAAGTAACAGCTAGATTGAGGATTACCTGCGATAACCTCATCCACAGCCTCGCTCTCCACAGCGGTCATCAGAAAAGCCTACCTCCTCGGCGGAATAGCCTGCTGAAAATCCTGCCTCTGTGGAACAAGAGCTGCTCCACGCCCAGCAGGAACTGACGCTCGCTGCTGCAACGGCTGTGCTGCAACAGGTGCCCTCCGCAGCTGATTCGCATGCCGACAATCCTTCGCGACATGAGAAGCATCACCACAAACCAAACACTGGCCCAGAAACTTCCTACACTGATCCTTGATATGGCCATGCTTGCCGCAGAAATGGCAAGTCTTCTGAACAGGCCCTCCTGGCCTCTTGAACTGAGCTGGCTGATTAGGCTTGAAACCAGGCCTAACCACCGCCCTGGCCTGCTCCATAGGCCTCTTCCCAGTACCGGAAACATGACCTCTCCTCTGACTCAGGTTCAGCTCCTGCCTCCTCGCAGTGACCAGAACCTTCTGATAAGATTCCAGATCAGAGGAAGACACAAAACTCTGGAGCTCCAAAGCAAGTCCCTACAGGAACCTCTGAGCCCTCTCGTCAGCATCGTGCACTATCTTCGGTGCGAACCGACTCAGCCTAGTGAACTCTTGGTGGTACAGGTCCACCGTCAAGCTCCCTTGCTTCAGATCAATAAAGCGATGCAGCATCTCCTTCCTAGCAGCCTTCGGAAAGAACTCCTCATCAAACCTGGACTTAAAGGTAGTCCAAGCTATCGGCTCCACCAGCATCTTCTCTTCCGCATCCCACCAGTTCCGAGCATTATCCTTGAGTTACCTCTTTGCCAAAACAACCCATCCAGCCGGGGTGATCTTGGCCATCTTCAAGTTATCCTCAATGTTCCGAATCCACTCATCGGCAGCCAGAGGACCCTCAGACCCATCAAAATATGCGGGACCCAGCTCCCGAAATTGCTTCGCTCCCGGCTCGAAGCGAGGGGCATCCGGAAGTGCCCGGGCAGCTCGAGCAAGTAAAGCATTCTGGACTTGCAGGAGCACGCCCTGCTGCACTTGCATCATCTGAAGCATCATTCGCATCATCTCTCCATTGGTGGGTTCCCGCTCAGGCTCCTCATCATGAGGGGGCGCACCACTACCTCCACCACGGGTGAATCGCCTTCCTGCCATCTAATGACACAGAAAACGAAGCAGATTAGACTCATAGCTTATGACTCGGATGTCGAACTGAGTTTATTGGACATTCTAATATTATTATCGTTATTCCGATAATCGCAGTTACAGAAGTGACCTGCATGGCCACCAACAAAACCTGTCACGCCCCGCTTCCCTAAAATGGAGGCGAGACGTGAAAAGGTCCGCACGAGAGTGGAGCTGTGAAGCCCCAAACCCGATAAGCGTCAATAAAACATAAGCAGGTCCCTGTAACCACAACGGAACAACAATAATAACACAAGGAGAGACAGAAATAAAATCTCATATCTCATAATTTGTCCAACATGAAAAAAAGAATAAGTTCAACATCCAGAAAAGCCACCAGGCTAAAAGAAAGAGTCTAAAGGCCCAGAACAAGGCCAACAAAAGGAACAACGTAACAAGTATAGGTGCTACGCACCGACAACAACACCGCAGTCTAAACAAAAGGGAAAAGCTCGACGAAGACACTAGGACTGGTCCCCAGTGTCCACGTACTCCTCGCCAAACACAGGCTCGGGCTCGGCGTCAGCAAACACCTCGTCCTCTACAATGTACTCAGGCTCAGGATCTAACATGTGTCACCCAAAAGAGTAAAGGGGCACATGTCAGCAAGTCTAAAAGACTTGGGCAAGGAAACAGAAAGCAAGGCAACTAGCAACCTAGCAGTTATAGTATGCATGACATGGCAGTTATAACATGAGTGCACAAGCAAGACATGGTGAAACAATAAGTATAAGAGAACAATTATCGGGACAAGTCAAGAGTAGCCAAGCTACTAACAATCTCAATATTTTCACTAATCACGTTTCAAGTTGTTTGTAGATGTTTACGTCTTACAGCTGAATGGTTTGGCATTCACGCTGATTGGCCGCTTAACACTACCCCAGAACCCAGAGTTTACGCCTTACCACCGCAGTTGTTGATCGGGCAGACTCCCAGTTGATTGGCCGCTTAACACTTACCCCCAATACCCACATGAGAATGAGCCAGGGTCCCTGTACACGAGCTCAGTAAATGAGCCAGGGTTGCCCCGCACATGAGCTCGCATTCTAGTTCACGACTCATAAGCATTTGGCGTAGGGGTGCACCTAGCCGGAAACAAGTAGTTCGGGCGTTACACGAGTCAGGAAACACGAGCATTGTAGCGAAGCTACGTAATCACGGAAACACTTAAAGTATGCAATGACATGACAATTAATTTATGTACCGTTAATGGAAATTAAACATGACATGGTAATTGTGCAGCATGATAAATGTCGGGTCTAGCATCATTGTCAAGCTAGTTCCAAAATTTGCGCCTAGACGAGTATCATTTCGTCGCCTAGTCTCTTTTACGCCTACAACAAGCAAATGGCCTAAAACATGGCCTAAACCCTAAGTGGCAAGTTTCACTTGCCTAGCACCGAGGATGACGATCACGAAGGTTCGTCCCACGGATGCTAATCTATGGGGAAGTCGCTGTTATGGAGAAACAATCATCAAAACAACATTCATTTTATTAGGGTTTCACAAAAACACAACGGGTTATGAAAACATTAAGAGATCGATTATTACTGTATCGGAGGCGGAAGAATGATGCCGTGCAAGCACGGCAACGGAAGAAACACTACGGGGAACCTAGGGTTCAGATCTGGAAATGGATGGAGAAGTTTGGAGAAATATGGTTTTGGGGGATTTGATGATGATTTGAGGAAATAAGAGGTAGAATGTGTTAAGTGAGGGTTTGGATGATGGAGGATGAGCTTGGGATGAGGGATTTAGGGTTTGAGGAAGAAGGGGGCTCAATGGGGGAGAAATTAGGTTTAGAGTTGAAGAAGATGAAGAAGAAAACGTGTGGGAGGGGTTTAAATAGGAAGTGCTGGCGGCTGCCCAGAAATTAGGGTTTCGACACTGATTAGTCGGCCAGAGAACAACCACTGACCGACTAGTTTGGAAACTAGTCGGTCGGTTGACCAACACAGACCGACTAAGTCCAAACAGTAACTCCTGTACAAAAATAGGATTTGGATTTAGTCGGTCAAAGAACGACTACTGACCGACTAGTTTGTCATCTAGTCGGTCGATGAACGTTCTTAGACCGACTAAGAATGAATAGTAGCTGGTACCAAAATAGTTAAAGAGTTAGTCGGTTAAAGAAGCATTGCCGACCGACTAGTTTGCAACCTAGTCGGTCAACCAACGTTCTTAGACCGACTAACGATAAATAGTAACTCCTGAGAAATTTATAAAGCCAACTAGTCGGTTCAAGAAGGTTTTTCGACCGACTGGATCGTCATCTAGTCGGTCGGTGCCCCTTCTTACACCGGCTAATGAGCACCAAAAGTTTTGAAATGGAGCGCGATGCTCCGGAATCGATTCCTAAGACTCCTAGGCTTGATCTAACAATAAGATATGACCAATATGAAGCCCGTCACGAATGACTTGCTCCAAAATCGACGATTATAAGAAGGAAGCTAGAAAACACGACGAAACGTTCGAAAATGAAAGTTACGGAGACGAAAACCACATATAAGGAGAAAATCCACCAAAACATATAATATAATATAATAAATCCATATACATGAAAACCAGTCGTTACAAACGGGGTCATGGGGCAGCGCCGCCAACACTGGGTGGTGCCGGCGGCTTTGCTCCGGTGATGGCTGGGGCGGAGGGGGTGAAATTGGAGGGAGAGATAGAAATAGGGGGAGATATGTGGAGGGAGGAAGAAAAAGGGCAGAGAGAGAAGGATGGCAGACCGGAGTGGTAGTGCGGCCGGCGGCGTGGACGACGGAGGGGACGGCGGCGGCAGCGAGTCGGGTCGAGTATGTGAGGGGGTTAGTGGTGCTCGGGCAGCGAGATTTGGGGGAAATAAGGGTAGGGTTAGAGTGAATAAATCGAGTTGGGTTTTAATAAACCTGAATCGATCAGAATGTGGGCCCTGCATGAATAAAGCTCCCGTAACTCGGGCCGAGCAGCGCAACTGCTCGGTCGAGTCAGAAAATAAAATATATCGAAATTTAAGTTTAGAATACTCCCTCATCTGCTCGACCGAGTAGGGGCTACTCGGGCCGCATAGGCAGAACACCATTTTCACCATTTCTCAGTGCTTCCCTTAGCTTGATCGAGCAGATGGATACTCAGTCGAGTAAGCGACTACTCGACCGAGTAAGTGCTACTCGAGCCGCGTAGGATGATGTCCATTTTTACTTGCTTTTGCTGCACTCTCTTCTACTCGACCGAGTAGGTGCCTACTCGGTCAAGTCACATGTAACTCTTTCTCCCTAAGCTTATCCTTCTATCGGTTGCTCTTCTCCTGGCTCCCTTCCATTCAATACATCGTTTTGCGCGCTCTCCTCAATGTTCAACCTGTAGGAAGGAAGCACCTGTCAGATTTTTATAATTTTGTATTTTTATAAAATATAAATCGTTTTTTTCTTGGTTTTCTGGGATAGTTAGAGCAAAAAGAAAATTGAAAAGAAAAAAAGAAAATCTAAGATATAAAAAGTTGTGTTGCCTCCCGATAAGCGCTCGTTTTGAGTCATGAGCTCGACTCCCTCAAGTTCTTTAATGGTTGTTGGGCACGTAAGAGATGCGCACATCATGCTTGCAATGATACCGTGAGGTGGTATTTGGCGTGCTTCCTCTCCGTGGTTCTCCTCAGCTACGTGGTTGATGGCTTCTGGCTCTTGGTGGTGCAATGAGTTGTCTGAGGGCTCCTCATCAAGCACACAAAGATAGGCAGCTACCGCCTTGTTGTAGATGGAGTCGCCATCGTCATCAACACTTGTCTAGGTCCTTCATGACCCCTTCAGTGGTATACTCCCCTATAGCATCATCTTCTAAGAGCTCGAGATAGCTTGCTCCTTCTTCTTGGACATGCTCCTTCATGGATTTTTGTAACCGGAACTGAGCTTTAATAATCCCCACATTCATTGAGAGAGTTCCTTCGTGAATATCTATCAGAACGTCGGTCGTCGCCATGAAAGGACGGCCAAGTACGAGTTGGGAACTCCCTCTCTCCATTAAATCCATTACAATAAAATCCACAGGCACACATAATCCCGGTGGTATTTGCAAAATGATATCTCTTGCAATACCTATCGGATATGTAATTGAATGATCTGCCAGTTGTATAGACATGTTGGTAGGCTCCAACTCGCTTCCGGTTTGTAGCCTTTTGAATATGGAGAGCGGCATCAAGCTGATGCTCGCTCCCAAGTCGATCAATGCATGGTTAATAGGCATACCTCCAATAGAACATGGCACTGTGAAGCTTCCCAGATCTGGTAGTTTCTTCAGGAGGTGGTTCTTTATGATGAAAGTTGAATCCTCCAAAAGCTTCACTTCTTCATGTTTCTGCTTTTCGGTGATGAGGTCCTTCAAATATTTTGTGTAGATAGGAATTTCTGTAATGTCATCCATAAAAGGGATGTTGAGTTGAATACCCTTTAGAAGCTTCGTAAACTTTGCGTACTTCTTCTCCATTTTCGCTAAAGCTAGCCTCTGTGGATACGGTGGAGGGGGTCGGCTTCCTTATCCTTGGCAGCATCCTTAGGGGTTGGCTTATTGGACATGGTTGCATCGTCCTTTGGTGCCGGTGTGATGGTGGGTACGGTGGAAGGTGAAGCCTCCCTCTCTCCATTTATGATAGGCTCATTCGTAGCCTCTTCCTCGTCGTTGCCAATAGGGTCATCCTCAACTGTAATTTGTTCCTTGTTTATAATCGGCACCATCACATTGTCGATTATCCTACCTCCTCGTGTGGTAATGGAGACCAAGGCATTTTCTTGAGCTCTTAGATTCGGCTTTGGTTGCGAAGGCAACCTCCCTTGATGCTTAAGTAACTGGGACCTCTGACCTCTTAGCTCGTCAAGCGATGTGTTCATGTTCTTGAATTGAGCAGACGTGTCTTGATTGACCTTTACTTGTCTGCTCATGAACGATTCTAAGGTAGCCTCCAGATTGGAACATAGTGGTGCTAGTGCATAGTTCTGTCGAGGCGGATGATTGAATTGGTAGCCCGGTGGTCAATACTGCCCAGATGACCTAAATCTGTTCTGCTGCTGATGTGGTGGCGGTCCTTGTTGTTAAGGACGAGGGAGCGGTGGCCTCTGAAACTGTGGAGGTTGTAGCCCTCCACTTGGATTTCTATATGACAATCTGGGGTGATTCCTTACGGCCGGATGTTGCTACTGATTGTGCCCATCTCCTTGCACATATTGTACTTGCTCGGATGATTCGGATCCGTCATAAGGTCCCTCATTATGAACATAGCTTTGCTCCTCGTATTCTTCTTGAGGATTATAAGCTGGAGCACTGGTAGTTGTTGGAATGGCATCCAACCGTTGTTTGATCCTGGCCACCTGCTTGCACAAAGTTTCAATGTAAGAATCGAGGTGGCTAAAAGATTTTACCTCTGGAGTCCTGGTGATTATGGTGTGCTCCTCGCTCCACTGTTGGTTATTCGTAGCCATATGTTTAAGCCGGTCAATTGCTTCATCTGCTGACTTGTCTAGAATGGCGCCTTGTGCGACGACATCAATTATCATCTTTGTACTGGGCTGTAGCCTGCTGTAGAAGCTTTGGACTAGATCCCATGACGGGATCCCATGATGTGGGCACGGATGCTGAAGGTCCTTGAACCTTTCCCAGGCTTCGTAGAGCGTCTCTTGCGGGAGTTGCTTAAAGTTGGAGATAGCTCCTCTGATCCTGACCATTTTGGATGGTGGATAAAATTTGTCCACGAAAGCAAGCGCCAGTTGCTCCCAAGAAGTGAAGTGGTTGGATGGGTGGGCCCACAACCAATATGAAGCCTTATCCCTTAGAGTGAAGGGAAAGAGCCTTAGCTTTATCGCGTCTTCGCTTACGTCCATAGTCTTGAACGTATCGCACATCGCCATAAAAGTGTCGATGTGATGGTTCGGGTTCTCATGCGGGTTCCCATAGAAGGGATCCTGCTGCATCAGATTTATGAGCCCGGTCTTTATCTCGAAGCTACTTACCACTAGTTGCGGTCTCAAAATGGAAGAATTGTTCCCGCTGCTCAGTTTTAGGTGGTCGCGGATGGACCCGTTGCGAGGCGGAGTGGCGGTATTTTCTGTCATCGGATCAGAGGGGGTATGTCCCCTAGTTAAGGCTCTGAGAGTTCTTGTTGTCTTCTCGATTTCAGGATCAAATAGTAGTTCTTTATTAGATGTTCTGAAGCGAGTAATCATGCACAAAACAACTCAGAAAACAACATGAGTAGCAAGATGATAATAAAAAAAGGATAAAAATAGAAAGGGTGGAAGGATAGGAAATGATAAGAGATGCTAGCATATTCTTCAAATAAAAAATAAACTGAGTAATACTGTAATTGTCCCCGGCAACGGTGCCAAAAACTTGACGCACCCAGAACTTACACCGAAAATCCACCTGGCTGTGTCACAGTCGCCAGGCGCGGTATGGTTCCTAGGTATCAACTCTAGTTTCTATCTGCAAGCGGAGGTGTCAAATTATAGTAAAAGATTATCGAATCCCACAAGGACAGTGACAATGTATTGAGGTCTCAGATTATTTCTAAATCTCAGAATGAGGTAACAGTCAGTTGGAGGATTGTTTGTTTGGTGTTGTTGTTGGTTCAATATAAAGAAGCTAGGGCCTTAGGGATCACCGCTAGGATCGTCGGAGGTTGATGTTAAACTAGGATCCCTACATTGCATTGGGTTTATGGGGATGGTCTCTCAGCTCATACCACTCTCGTGGGTTAGAGCTTCGAGGTACTTCGGTGGCTCTCATTGACGCAATGACGGTAGCCGTCAATGTAGTGATATAGTTTGTCGGTGGATCCCCTCAAGGCACGAGCCGGGCATGGTCATGATCCTTGGTTGGATCTACTAACTCCCTAATTAAATCCCAGGGATACTCCTTAAGCTAATCAATTCCACCAACCATGGGCATGATCTCAGTACGAGTTCTCCTAGAGATTTGGCTAGATCGACCAAAAATACTTCCCCTTTATTCCCAACACAACCTAGAAATCCAGATCTACATCTTTTTCCTAGAGCCTTAGGGCTAACCCATCAGCCCTAGAGAAGATTACTCACACATGGCAATTAGAACAAATAAAGATGCAATTTTTACCATGGAAAACATCGTAGCAATTAAAACAAGCAAGAAATGAGAATCATACGTACCAAAACCAGGAGAGAACAATTACCAAAGGAAAACAAACGAACTCCAATAGATTCCAAGTCGCAAGAGACAATAAAAATTTATTCTTTTGCAACGACGGCTTAATAGAAACCCTAGATCTACAAACAACTAATTAAATCTCTCCCCCTAAAAATAATTCAAAAGCTCCATAAAACGTCAAGGAAAATGTCTTAAATACCTAGAGGGTGGGCCCCACAAGAAAATCTGAAAGTCTGGAAATTTGGGGCCCACAAGTCACCGATCGAGTTGGCTGCTCGGTCGAGCATGCGCCTGCTCGGTCGAGCAGGCACCTTAAATGCTGCTTGCCAGAAAAGGGATCCAGGCTACTCGGTCGAGTAGCCTGCCTACTCGGTCGAGTTATCAGTGGGTCAGAACTCTTCTCCAATGTGTCACCCTGTCTACTCGGGTCGAGTATGTTCTGCTAGGTCGAGTAAGATGTTGATGGGAGGAAGCTCAAAAACTGGATCGACTCAGTCGAGTCATCACTCTGCTCGGTTGAGTAGGGCATGCATGTTCTTCCTGCTGGACTCGTGTGTCAGCTCGACAGAGTAGCTGGTGCTACTCGGGTCGAGTCGCTTGGGAAAACTGCTTAGGCTTGGGTTTTGGCTCCTTTCTCTTGCTCGCTTCTCCTCCTCTCCTCCCATATGCTTCCAAACCTCAGTGAACGCCTGTAGAGCCTCGCTAATGGTACCACGGACGTGCTGGGTGTGTCCATGTCTCAAAATGGCTCCAAATCGCTTCAAAATCCCTGAAAAGCCACAAAGCTCTACTAAACTTGAATATAGCGTTAGAAGCACAGTATCGAATGAAAATGTGGGATTTGGATGCGGATATGACATGAAATGCAATAAAATGATGCTATGAAAAGATGGAAAATATGGACACATCACATACAATATGTCGTTTTGAAGGGCTTTACATGGTGAGCGTATGAAACAAACTTTGTGCAATTCCAAGGTCGTTTGACCCCTCAAATGCGTTGTCAAAGTTGACCCCTTCCAAAAACCGAATCTGGAAATTTCCAGTCGTTTTTTGACTAAGGTAAACCCTAGCTAAGCGGGCCCCCATTCCTTAATAGGTTGTACCAGACCCATGCTTGTGCAGCTGGTTCGTGAAATTTTTGGACCCCTGTTTTGTCGAATGGATCCTTTTCTATGCTTTTGTGTGTACTCCATCATATGCGATCTATAATATGTTTGCAAACCTTTTGCGACATATTTAATTTATTTGCATAAAATGCAATAATCCCACAGCATTAATATCTTTTAGGCTATATCGCAAACCTTTTGCGACATAATTAATTCCCATCAAATTATTTTAGACTTATTGTTACAAACCTTTTGTGACTTCAATTATTCCTGTGAACCGAGTGCACTCCTCCTTAATTCTTCCTATTACTAAGACGTAAATCCTACTCGGTATGAGACCCTACAGCCTGACCCTACTACAAGTTGGGTCTAGAAAACCCTAGACGACAGTGACTAAGAGCAGCAAGTGTCGTCCATGTTTCGGTATCATAATCACATGATTGACCCATTGACCAAGGTATCGTCGGGTTCACTCTAAATATGTCTGTGATGAATACTGCAGTTTTAGTCCCTTCGTCATAACTATGTTGCTTAGCCAAGGCTAGTGTATGGTTAACTGTCAACCCCAATAGCTCGAAACAGGGTTGTCTTCATCGATCATTAGTCAAATAATGTTGGACTTCTTCAAACATACTCTGGCCAAAGTTTTTACTAAAGACCGAACTAACACCTGCGACACTGACTCCCTATAAACGGAAGAGACAAATCCTCTCTTGGTCATTACTCCCCTCACACACTTCAAGTGTCATTGTCATGGCCTGTTTTGCACTATTCAGCGACCGGCGCGATAGTCCTCTCTGCACGAGTAGATGGAGTGTAAGGAGTTGATAAGATGTGGTATGGGCATGTATGTGGCTAGTGACAGTCGTGTTATTCTGTGAAGGGTGTGATGACATTTTGGTCATTTGGCAGTACGGCTGGATGTATGTGAAGAGAAACGGTGGGTGTGTAAAGTAATGTCATGCTTGTAATTTCGAAGAAGTTGGTTAGTGTAAGAGGGGCTAGTGTGAAAAGGGCTTGGATTAGTGGCATACTTGTAAATATTTATAAGGGTGAGGGGCAAAATGGTCATTTGATATAAATGATGGGTGTGTGTATACTAAAGAAGTGTGTGCATAAAGTAATGGCAAACTTGTAAATACATGAAAGCTGAGGGGTAGTTTTGGGAGGGTATTATAGACATTTCACCATGTGCATGCTTATCCTAAAGGAGATTCTAGTGATAGATATGTTGTAGGAAGTTTCCATCTTCTTCTTTAACGTTCTTTTCTTTTTCTTTTCATTTTCTATTTCCTCTCTCCCCTCCATACAACCAGGACGAACCCCTCTTCCCCCATTTTCACTTCATCAAGGGTCTAAAACTCTTAATTTGTCTCAAAAAATCCAAGAAAACCCCTAGGTTGCTTCAAGGAGAAAGGAGGTGGAAGGAAGAGAAAGAGAAGAGAAGGAAAAAGGGTCTTCTTGAGGTAGGATTCTAACTTTGTTAGGGATTTTATTTAGGGATTAAGATGATATTATGATGTTATTTAGATTGCTCATGCTCTTGAATTCATGTGATAATGTGCAATAAATCAAAAAGATCAAGTTTTCCCTTGGTTTTCTTAGCAAATCACCCCCTCTGAAATTCTGAAATCATGATGCATGTTTCTACTTGAATTCTGGTCTATGTGGTTCGAATTAATGTCTGAAAAAATTATATAATTGTAGCTCTTGAAGTTCTACCCTAGAATAATATAAAATTTGACATGTGATTAGTTCAATAAGGAGGAGTAAAAATTCAATCTACACAACATGTCTGAATTTCTTTCAGACTGGACACAGTTCAGAAAAATGGAGCTTTGTCCCTGCAAACTCTATGGAATTTTATGTTCTTGGTCTCATTTTAAAGATAACAACCTGCTTTAAAATTTTATCTGTGGTCATGTTTTCAAAATTCTGACTGCAAGATGTCCAAAATTAGCAGTTATTACAGACCCTGGAATCTGTCTGAAAAACAGACTGAACAGGTTTCACCAAACAATTCACCATAAATCATCTAGTCCATATTTCTGCATGATATTTAATAGGTGAATCCAGCACTACTGTATCTTCAACTTTTATTTAATGAGTTTTGTCAAATTCACAAGGACCATGGATAAAAATTTCTGATCGGTTTGGCTGTTCCTGGCAGTTCCTGCAATCTGGTATGTTTGAATGAAGTTGAAACTTGTAGTGTTGTCAATTCTCGTCCAATATGCATGAATGTTGTTGCTACCTGTAAGAGAGTTTAGGCATGATATTTATTACTAAAATTGATGATATGACACTCTTTATTTATATGACGCCTGCCATATGTTTGTTGAAATTCCCCAATGAATGTGAAGTTATGGAACTTGAGAAATAGCCATGGAAATATATGTGTCATGAATTATTCTTACAAAATTGCACTATTCTTGATGTCGACTAGGATGTCACGATTTGCCCTAAGGCGGGTGGACACCCTAGTGTAAGGATGGGGAAAGATTGGGTGTTACTTAACTCTAAGGGACTGGACTAGGAAGGTGGGAGAAAAGAGATGTGAAGTGCGTTGTTTGTTCCCACTCGCCTTCACCGGGAGTGGAGGGGACTTGGTGATTGAATTACTGTGGAGTACCTCAGTCCCGGCAGGGACGTGGGAGCTGAGAGGCCTTGCATACAGTGCACATGTCCACTGCGTCGTGTGTTATATTCACCTCAAATTTGGGGTGAGGTCCAGGCCCTTATCTTTATGTGATACCCAGGCTTACAAAAGAGTCACTAATATCTGCTAACTAATGAACTCCATATGTGTTTGTTGTTGCACAATTGTGTGTTGTACCCTTCACTCTGGTTACTTGTACTCTATCGTACACTCATAACCCCTGAATGATTCCCCTACCCGAGTTGGTTTCCTACTAGGCACGATTGACGTGCTCACTTTACTTTCCAAGACCTGAGCCAGTGACGCCAGAGCAGAATCCCCTTCAAGAGATTACCTAGACATGAGTTGTGACTTGGAGACACTACTCTCCTTTTCGGATATACCTTGTAGTGTGGGTTGGTAGAGTAGTGGGTGAGTTGTTTCTTTGTAGTTATGGACAGTGTTGGTAGCTTGTAGTACTTCATATGTATGCTTGAGTTAATTTCACTTTGTATTTGATACTGGTGTGTAGTTACACTCTTTGGTTATGTAAATCTATGGTTATGTACTTTCTGTGATGGCATTATGTGGTTGTTATCTTTTATATGTATGTGATGTATGATACCAGCAATCGCAGTGGCCTGCTTATTGTGTGTTGACTATTCACGCTTGGTGTAATACCGCGGCTTGTCATACTCCATCCTCCATTTCCCGTGGAGAGGAATGCACTATTGGGTATTTGTGAGAATTGGTCTTGACTGGTTTTGTGGTGGCCCATGCAGGTCAGCTCTCACTGCGATTTGCGAAAGGATGATACATCAAACACTCTGATGCCATCACATATGGTACTAATTCCTCTTGTGCTGTCCTCTCTCCCTGTAAAATGGATAGTGGAAACAGGATATCTTCGTCGGAGATGGAGCATGCTGAGCCCTCTTTGATGGAGAAGATGTTGATGGGTTTCCAGGCGAGCCTGAGTCAGCAGGCTGAGATGCTCGCCAAGATGCTGGGTCAGAAGACCTCAGGCTTCCAGCAGTTTAGGGCAGTGAAGTCGAAGACCTTTTCTGGCAAGGAGACTGCATTAGAGGTCGATGAGTGGTTACGACGCACAGAGGATGACCTTACAGCTGTTGGATTTCCATTAGAGAGATGAGTAGATGCAGCAAAAAGGAAGTTGACACAGATTGGTGGGATGCCTAGGAGTGGTATCTGACATGTCCTATCTCTTGGAAGACCTTCAAGGAGCTTTTTGAGTCCAAGTTCCTTCCTAAGACCGCGAAGGATGAGCACAGGTAGAGTTTTGAGCAGTTGACTCAGGGTCGGTGGAGCGTGGATGAATATGGCATCGAGTTTTCCTTGATGAGCAAGTTTGCCCCGGAGCTTGTTGCGACTGATGCCACCTGAGCTCGACGTTTCCGTATGGGACTTGATCTGGAGTATAGAGGGGCGATGTCTACACAGAAGCTGGCCACCCAGGAGGATGTGCTCGAGGCAGTAAGATTATATGAGACCCATTTGCGTAGCATAGGGAAGCTGCCTACAGGTGACAGACGGCCATCAGGACCACAGAAGGCACTTTCTCAGCCAGTACAGACGGCCCAGTTCAGGAGGCCAGTAGCCCCTCCAGTGACACAGAGGCAGCTGTCATGCCAATACTGTGGCAAGATTGGCCATGAGAAGAAGGAATGTATGACTTTGGCTAGGCAATGCTATGCTTGTGGTGGCCAAGGAGACATTAGCAGGTTCTGCCTGCAGCAGGGTGCCTACCCGGCCCCAGTAGCACTGTGACTGCTAGGCCGATGCAGCAACTACTGATGCAGCAACGAGCCCTTCCACCTGGTCCACAGCGGCCTGCACTTTTGGCACCAGCTGGACCAGGCTTACCATCTCCTAGAGGACCGTCTCTGCCTTCGCAGAGGCAAGCCTTTATGAAGGCAAACTCTACTTCAAAGCCCAAGCTTTTACGATGACTGCGGTAGAGGCAGAAAACTCAGGCCAGGTTATCACTGGTATGGTTCTAGCCCTCTCCCTTACTTTACATTATCTCACTTGTTGCTTAGTTATGTTGGACATTGGCTTGATTTCCTCTGTTGACTTCTAGGTATTGTTAAATTAGCATCCTTTCCTGCTTTAGCACTTTTTGATTCTGGGGCTTCACACTGTTTTCTGTCCCGACAATTTGTGGCCAAACATGCTATACCGGTAGTCTCCTTTACTGTTAGTTGGACTATTCACACAGGGAGTGGTGTGATTAGGAGTAATTCATGCCTCCATAGTTGTCCAGTGGAAATTTACGGTCGGGAGTTATATGCTGTGTTCCTTGTGATTGAGATGCCCACCTTTGAATCTGTGTTTGGGATGGACTGGTTAGGGATGTTTTGTGCCACTATTGACTGTAAATTAAGGAGGGTAGTCTTCCAGATTCCCGATCACCCAAAATTTGAGTTTAGGAGTGGTAGTTGCACTTTGGAACCTGTAAGATTTAGAGCAACACCGATGGAAGTGGAAGTGTTGGTGATGGCCATGAAGGCAGAGCCAGTCCTACCCAGGGTTGTGCGAGACTTTCCTGATGTCTTTCCTGATGACATTTATGGACTTTCTCCTGATCAATCATTGGAGTTCACCATTGATTTGATACCAGGCACACAACCCATTGCGAAGGCTCCTTATCGAATGGCACCACCTGAGTTGGCTGAGCTTCATAATCAATTAAAGTACCTATCAGAGCGAGGGTTGATACAGCCAAGCATGTCACCTTGGGGAGCACTAGTGCTTTTGGTGAATAAGAAAGATGGATCCTGAAGGATGTGTATTGACTATAGGAAATTGAACAAGGTGACAATAAACGACAAGTACACACTTCCTCGCATCGATGACCTCTTTGATCAGCTTGGTGTATCTTGAGTCTACTCAAAGTTGGACTTACGGAGTGGTTATCATCAGATAAAGGTTTGGGGGTCTGATGTTTCGAATACGGCTTTTCGAACCTGTTATGGACATTATGTGGTCTTGGTAATGCCCTTCGGCGTGACTAATGCTCCAGCTACCTTCATGAGATTAATGCATCAGGTATTCTTTGACTATTTCGACAAGTTCGTGGTAGTCTTTATTGATGATATCCTGATATATTCTAAGGATGAGGAAGGGCACGCGGAGCATCTAAGAATTATTTTAGAGACCTTGAGGCAGCATCAGTTATATGCCAAGTATAGTAAGTGCCAGTTCTGGTTGTCTGAAGTGGCATTTCTGAGGCACATAATTTCAGGAGAAGTCATACCAGTTGATCCAGAAAAGGTGGCTGCAGTGGAGAAATGGCATGTTCCCAGGTCAGTTTCAGAGATCCGGAGTTTCTTGGGGTTGGCTGGATATTACAAGAAGTTCATCAAAGATTTCTCCAAGAAAGCGTCACCTCTGACTCACCTGACTAAGAAGGACGTTGCTTATGCCTGGTCTGAGGAGTATCAGCATGCATTTGAGGGGTTGGAAACAAGGTTGACAACTGCACCAATCCTGACGATTCCAGACCGTTCTGGAGGATTCGAGATCTTCTGTGATGCTTCGGGCAAAGGGCTTGGATGTGTCCTACATCAACATGGACATGTTGTATCTTATGCCTCTAGACTTCTGAAGGTGCATGAGCTAAAATACCATACACTTGGCTTGGAGTTGGCAGCCGTGATTTTTTCCCCTAAAGCTATGGAGACACTTGCTACTAGGGGAGCATATCAAGGTGTACAACGACCACAAGAGTTTGAAGTATGTGTTCACCCAGAAGGAGCTCAACATGAGACAGCATCGGTGGCTTGAGCTGATGTCAGAATATGATATCGATCTCCAATATCACACTAGAAAGGTGAATGTAGTCCCTGATGCTCTTAGTAGATATCCCGTCGTGAGGATGTTGACCTCTTAGCCTCAGCTCAAGTGGGCAATGCGACAAATGAAGATAGAGGTCGTTCTTCTAGGCGTCAAAGCAGCCATGTTGAGCTTACAGGTCCAGTCCAATCTGGCAGACCGGATCAATGTTACACAGTCAGAAGATGAAAAGTTAAGGAGAATCTGAGAACAGGTATAGGCCGGAATTCTGACCGACTTTCACATTCATGAAGACGGCTCTCTTAGGTTCAGAACTCGACTATGTGTGCCGGCTGGTGCTATTCGAGATGAATTGTTTAAAGAGGCCCATAGCTCCCCATATTCAATTCATCTAGGAGGGACAAAGATGTAACATGACTTGCGACAACATTACTGGTGGCATGGGATGAAGTGCAATATAGCCCGAAGTGTGGCCTCGTGCTTGGTTTGTCAACAGGTGAAGGCCAAACACTAAAGAGTTGCAGGTCTGTTGCAGCCTCTTCCCATTCCTGAATGGAATTAGCAACACATGACGATGGACTTTGTGACTGGGCTACCCCGCACACCCAAGTGAAATGATGCAATTTGGATAGTCGTTGACCACTTGACCAAATCTGCACATTTCATTCCCTTTCAGGTTGGACAGACTACCGAGCATTTGGCTCGAAGATATATGGAGATAGAATTCCTTCGTCACCCTTGCATCTTCTAAATTCGGTAACGTGAGGTGTTTGACATAACCTTTCCTTGCAGGAGATCGTGAGGCTTCACAGAGTTCCTGTTTGTATAATATCTGACCGAGACACCAGATTCACCTCACATTGTTGGAGAAGTTTGCAGTCTATTTTGTGAACTCATCTCAAGTTTAGTATCGCATATCATCCCTAGACATATGGGCAGTCGGAGCGATTTATTCATATCCTCAAGGACATGTTGAAGGCTTGTTTGCTGGACTTTAAGGTGTCCTGGGAAGATCATTTGCACCTGGTGGAGTTTTCTTACAACAATAGTTACCAAGCAAGCATTGGAATGGCACCATTTGCTGCTATGTATGGAAGGAAGTGTCGGTCGCTTTTGAGCTGGGATGATGTTGCAGATCGTGAACTCCTAGGACCTGACTTGGTGGTGGAAGTGATCGATGTGGTTCGGACAGTCAAGGAGAATCTTTGTTTCGCTCAGGATCGATATAAGCATTGGACAGATACAAAGAGGTGTCCATTGGAGTTTCAACCAGGTGATTATGTGTTCTTGAAGATCTCCCCGACACGTGGCATGATTCGATTTGGTAGACGAGGGAAGTTGAGCCCGAGATTTATCAGTCCATTCGAAATCTTGGCTCGTTTTGGTGAGCTTACCTATCACCTTGCCTTGCCACCTTCTCTTGAAGGCATCCATGATGTGTTCCACGTATCCCAGCTTCGAAAATATGTGGAAGATCCTAGTCACCTTGTGGACTTCTCAAAGATTAAAGTGCGTCCCGACCTGCTTATGAACAGCAACTAGTGGCCATCCTGGATCGGAGACAAAAGGTACTAAAGAAGAAGGCCATTAATCTATTGAGGTTCATGTGGCAGCAAGAATCTCCTAGTGAATCCACTTGGGAGCGTGACGATGAGATGAGAGACAAGTACCCTCACCTGTTTATGTAAGCATCTTAATTCTGTATTAATGTCTCTTTTGATAATTTCGAGTGCGGAATTTTGTGGGGACAATGGTGTATGGCAATGTAAGGAGAAGACTCCAAAAATTTAGAAGTCTCTCTCTCTTCTTAGACTAGAACCCTTGGGCTTCGGAAGTTCAAGGATGATCTTTATTATAATATGGGTAGGATGTCATGGCCTGTTTTGCCCCATTCAGCGACTGTCACGCCCTGCTTCCCAAAAATGTGGATGCGAGACGTGAGAAGGTCTGCTCAGACGTGGAGCTGTGAAGCTGCAGTCTGATAAGCGTATAAAATTCAGTTGGCAGGTCCTTGCAACGCAATACGAAACAATGATAATAATAATGAAATGAGACAATAAGCAATTTATTAAATCTCAGAATATCCATAAAATAAATTACAATATCACAGAAAAGCCACCAGGCTCAAAAGGAAAAGCTAATGCCCATACATGGCCAACAAAGTACAACATACAAGCAAAGGTGCCACGCACCGACAACTAACAGCAAGCCTAAACAAAGGAAGAGAACACAAGCGGTCTCTAAGACTAGTCACCAATGACCACAAACTCCTCCTCAGCAACCACTGGCTCAGCGCCAGCAACACTACGTCCTCTGCAACGGCCTCTAGCTCAGGATCTAACATGTGTCACCCAAAAGAGTAAAGGGGCACATGTCAGCAAGTCTAACAAGACTTGAGAAAGGAAACGAAAGTGAAGGCAAACTAGCAACCTAGCAGTTATAGTATGATGCATAGCATGACAAGTTTAGTATGTGAGTAACAAATAAGGTAAGGTGCAAGCAACAAGTAACAAGTAGCAAGTATGGCATGGATAACAAGTTTTACAAGTATAAACACGGACAAGTACAAGTCAAGTGAATCGCGTCAAGTAAACACGTCGTGCACAAGTAAGACATGGTGTAACAATAGTGCAAGATAACAATTATCATGGCATGACAGGAGTAGCCAAGCTACTAACAATCTCAATCTATTCACTAGTCATGTTTTCAAGTCATTTGTAGATGTTTACGCCTTAAAGCTGAACTGTTGGACATTCACACTGAGTGGCCGCTTAACACTACCCCAATCCCAGAGTTTACGCCTTACAACTTAAGTTGCTGATCGGGCAGACTCCCAGTTGAATGGCCGCTTAACCCTTACCCCTCCCACACGTAAACAAGCCAGGGTCCCTGCACACGATGCTCAGTAAATGAGCCAGGGTTGCCCCGCACAAGAGCTTGTTTTTAGGTTCACAATTTGGCGTAGGGTTGTGCCCGCTAAAAGCAGGTGCCTAGCCGAAAACAAGTAGATCAGGCATTGTCTATCAACCAACACACGTGGCCCGCTTCTGGAACACGAGCCAGGAAACACAAGTATTGTAGCGTGTGCTACAAATGCGACATTCAACATGGATAGCATAGCATGTAGTAAGGCGTACATGCAAGGAATTAAACATGGCAGTTTAATATGCATGAACAACAAGTTAAAAGGGTTGGACCTAGCTTCGTTGTCAAGCTAGATCAATTGAGGTGACAGATCTAGTTTCGTTGTCAAACTAGATCAAATAAGGCGTCTAGGCAGCTATCATTTCACTGTCTAGTCTCTTTTACGCAACGGTACAAAAGTGGCCTAAAACATGGCCTGAAACCCTAGGAGGCAAGTTTCACTTGCCTGGCACCAAGGATGACGATCAACGAGGCACGTCGCACAAAAGCTAATCTACGGGAATGGAATCTCTGCCATGGCAAAACAACATTAGAACAATATCTCTAACATCCATTTTAATTAGGGTTTCAATAAAATCACAAAGAGGGTTATGAGAATATTAAAGGATCGAACACTACCGTATAGAAGTAGAAGATCGATGCCGAGCAAGCACGGCGACGGAAGAACGATCCGAAGAACTACGGCTCAGATCTGGAATGGGGAGAAAATCTGGAGAAATGGGATTTGTGGGGTT
This sequence comes from Scilla litardierei, assembly GCA_030789695.1. NCBI lineage: Eukaryota > Viridiplantae > Streptophyta > Magnoliopsida > Asparagales > Asparagaceae > Scilla > Scilla litardierei. Next base: position 137,263,972 of record CM061142.1, read on the forward strand.
TTTGGGGGTTGGAGGTGGCCTAGAGCATGGTGGCCGGCCTAAATGGAGAGGGGGAGGGGCTCTTGAGGGAGGAGGAAGAGCTAGATGAAGGTTGGGGAAGATCAGAGGTCTAGGGGAAGGGAAATGGCCAGGAGAAGTGAAAGAAAGAAAAGAAAACGATCGGGCGTATTTATAGGAAAACTGCGACGGCCGCCCAAAAATTAGGGTTTCTGGGTGACTTAGTCGGTCGACGAAGGGTGGCTGACTGACTAGTTTGGGAACTAGTCGGTCGGTCGTTCAACTGTGACCGACTAAAATCAAACAGCGAACGAAGGAAGAAATCTGGGAAGTGAATTAGTCGGTCTGTGAAGGCCCGTCGACCGACTAGTTTGTAATCTAGTCGGTCGGTGAGTGTTCATGGACCGACTAACGATAAACAGTAACTCGACTATACAGAAGAACTCAGAATTAGTCGGTCTGAGTACAAAACTTAACTGACTAGTTTAACAACTAGTCGATCGAAAGATGAACTTTGACCGACTAAACAGAAACAGTAACTCCTGAATAATTGATTCAATGAACTATTCGGTTTGAGAAGAGTTCCTGACCGACTAGATCTCAATCTAGTCGGTTGGTCCCCCTTCTCGAACCAACTAAGGTGCACGAAAAGTGACGAATTGAAGCGCGAAGCTTCGGGAAGATTCCTACGGCTTCTAGGATCAACCTATCTCTAAGATATGAGCGATTTGAGGTTTGTCATGAGTGACTTACTCCAAGATCAACGATTCTAAGGAAGAAGCTAGAAAATCACAACGAAACGAACGAAAACGAAAGCTACGGAGACGAAAACCACACACAAGGAGAAAATCCACCAAGACATATATATATTCTATCGATAACACTAATATAGAAAATAACCAGTCGTTACATCCTACCCACCTTAGTATAAAGTCCGTCCTCGGACTTTCTAACATATCTAGTCGCTCTAGTAACTACCCCAATCATATCACATTCAATCAGGTATAGTTATTACAAGTGCTTATATTCGCACTAGGTAATCAAACATTAACACTACTAGCATGCATCATCCATGCACATCATACTCTTATACCTATCATAGCCATTCATACTCATACATGTATCTCAATCATATATATACATACATCCCTTATGTAGCTATTACTTACCTTGCACAAAACAATAGTCCATATACTCACAACCAATTAAATAGTTCACACTACTCTACGTTAGGTAGCTACCTAAGAACAAGGTAATAAGAATACACTACTCCCTATATCTCCTAGTACACATCCAATACCAAACATGTCAACACATGTAATCACACCACACCATTCTAAACTCAAGTTATTATATTTAATATACTTCCACAATCATTATAATTTCACAATTTATAGTCATTCAACGCACACAGATACTTCACCATATTTTCACATCACATACGGTCCTATAACTATATTCACGACACGCCACACACACCATGGTCACCAATACTTATAATTAGGCACATACTTACCCGTGCATGGTGCACACCCACACACGCTAACATTTCATTCACATTTACCAATCTTACAATTATAAACTCAGTACATCGACACACTTAGTCTTAGCTATCACATATATACATATATTCACGCAGGCAAGCCCCCTAATAAATAACTATACCACAAGACCAACACCTATAACTTTACTGGTTTAGTGACCCACAATCATGTGTGTAACACAACCGGACACAAATAATCCAAACATTATACATACATCATCCATCACCATACACCAACCACATACAAATACACCAATGTACATAGAGTATACCCACTCAAGCTTGAGTGAGACTCGAAATCATGGCAGAATATTTCCATATACATAACACAGCATCCATACATATACCAATACTATTCTAATGCATACACATCTACCAACGTAACCATATACATATCATAATGTCAAACATCCTTAATATTTAATCAGGTAATATCACGTATTCAATCACTTTATATACCATAATAATAATACAGATATCAGCACACTAATAATTTCATACCCTCCCTAATACATGCATTCACCGTATAGTCTCATACAAGTATCATATATTCATACCAAACAATATACAATCTATGTACTTACACACACTCCTATAAATCTATATGACACGACTCATCATATGTAGCCTTAGTAAATATCTAGACATCACTATACAATCATTCACACATCAGAACATGTAATCCATACTTATCCCTTATATACGTACATACAATCACGCAACACCTACGTATCCTAGTATTTATAAGCATGTCCACTCGTACTCGAGGGAACACAAAGACTTATATGTATTCACAGACATTATATATTCACACCTACTATCTCACATAAGTATCTATACTTATCCATGTACTATATACACATAATCATTACATTCAGCGCAATACACATATTCCATTATTCATCCATCTATAATTGGCACATCAATACACTTACTTCATCCATTAGTTAAGTTATGCAGTAGTCGGGTATACCTCATGGTATACACGCATACGACATCTCATAAAAACAAGTAATACCAATCAAACAATTATAATCCTACTATCATATGTATATCACACTTACAGTACTCATGCAGCTAATACAAAACTACCTACACATAATATACCAATACCAACACACATACAACTTCATATGCACCATGAAATTTAATACACTATGGCGACACATCAAATTACACTAATGGGGCCCACCAAACTATATTAAGGTTGACACGGCGACGACAAGCTCTATTGGTTAGACAAAAGGAAAGAAACTGAAATCAAAAGCGTAACGAGTAGAAGGATCGAAAAGCATGAGAATGATCGTGTAATGATGTAATTATGCTCCATTAGGATACAAGGAAAATAGTGTAAAAAGATATAAGTTAAAACGAAGAGTACGAAACCGGTCGATAAAATGAGTTGTTCGAAATAAGTTTGAGTCGTATATACATAATAAGAAGAATGGTTTATTTAGCGTATATAAAGCTATCACGAGTAAAAGTAAATCATTTACACGAACATATAGGGCATAAGTAGTTTAAAAATTTTGGAAAAGTTTCGAGATTCAAGGAATGAAATCAGATCAAATATAGTGTAGAGGGTTTATGCTCATGCCAAATGTTTTTCCAAGTTTTAAAACTGAAGAGAAATTCCAAATAAACCGTATTGAAAATACTTTTTAGAAAATCCGGATTCGCCAGCAGAAACTGATTTATACACAGGTCTTAAAGCACGAGCACAACGAACATAGTACTAATATATAAAAATAATTGAAGTTCTATTCTAGAAATCATCTTTAGAAATATGTATGATGAATGGAAAGATAATAACATCTTAGTTATGTGGAAGTAAGTGAGAGGATATATATAGAATTATTAAATTGGTAATAAAGCTTTAAAACCGAATTATGGAGGTCTAAATCAGAAAATGGTTTCGAAAAGTAATTTTACGAAAATCTGAACTAGGGAAAACGTTGAGCATAAAATCGGCTTGCTGAAAGCTGAAGTCCCATGTGACTTGAAAGGTATATAAGAAGTAAACACGATGCGGTATCTGAATAAGTTTTAATGGCATAAGTAAGAAAAGAAAATTATAATTCGGTTTAGGAAAAACAGGAGTGCGGTTCAGTGTAAAATTGGTATATGAAAAGGGACAAGACATTTATATCGATACGAAAGTATAGGCTGGAAAATATTATAACCCTTAATCAAAATCTCGACAAAAGCTTCAATATTTAGAAAAGAACAAATAAATTTAAGTCGGCGAAAGAGTATGAATCTAATATATATATTAAAAGTTTTCGAACAAATTTAAACTTAGCGAAGAGGAACATCGAAAATACTTTAGGGAAAACAAGGATTTTGCCACACGAACGGGTTGGTGTAAAGACTTTGAAGTACGGGTACGACAAACTTATAATTAGTATATATTCATAAATTAATTGGAGTTCTATTTATCTTGAAAGAAGTATTTTAAGGTACGTATGGTAAATAGCTAAAATGAATTTCACAATTTAGAAAAGGCGGTATATCGAATTATCGAAATAGTACTAAAGTTTAAAATCAAGTGCGGAAGATATATGTTAGAAAAATAGTTACAAGATAGTAATTTAAAATTACGACCAAATAGTCTTCAAAATCTAAGAATGACTTTTAGCTCAAACGGAAGTAATGGAAATATACCGAAAGAAGGTTTAAAACAAAATTTAAATCGAGTGGAAACTTTTAATAAGGAAAATTTGAAAACGACTTTGGAAGAATCAAGATTTGCAACGTAAAAGATTTGAAAGGTCAACGATAATAGTAAGGAGGGGATCAAATGAATCGAGGGCAATGAATGTGGTTGTGTGAGGCATGCACCTAAATTACGATTCAAGAAAACTATGATGAAAACCCACGGTCAGTAACACAGAAGTGTAGTGACCAGGAAAAGATTGAATTAGAGGGTTCTAATCATTGGTTGACTAAAGGTCAAGAAAAACTTAACACTAAGGCTTCCTAATGGCTAGAGTATATTAGAGGCCTCAGGGAAGGTTCTAAGAGAATCGAGATCATGTTCTGTTGGACCCGAAATCGATGAACCCAAGCGAACGGCTAAAGAAATCCTAGGAATCTATCATGGTCAGAGCTAGACATGAACCACTAAGGTAACTCTTAAGACTATCATATCAATCACTAGCATGGAGTCTAACAAACAATCAGGGGCCTCTAACTAGCAAGCACAAACTCCTAACTAAGTCTCACTATAGTCCTGACCTAATGGATTTCCTACCAAGCTGGGACAGGTGCTCTAACATGTCTACTAGCCACCTAAGGCATATGAACGCTAAAAACCTAGACTCCAGGCTTATAGTTTGGATGTTCTAATTCATTTAATGGACATTCTATAATTATTATCGTTGTTCCAATAGTTCGCATTTGCAAACGGACCTGCATGGGCCACCAATAAAACCTGTCACGCCCCGCTTCCCAAAAATGTGGAGGCGAGATGTGAGAAGGTCCGCTCAGACGTGTAGCTGTGAAGATGCAGTCTGATAAGCGTATAAAATTCAGTTGGCAGGTCCTTGCAACGCAATACGAAACAACGATAATAATAATGAAATGAGACAATAAGCAATTTATTAAATCTCAGAATATCCATAAAATAAATTACAATATCACAGAAAAGCCACCATGCTCAAACGGAAAAGCTAAGGCCCATACATGGCCAACAAAGTACAACATACAAGCAAAGGTGCCACGCACCGACAACTAACAGCAAGCCTAAACAAAGGAAGAGAACACAAGCGGTCTCTAAGACTAGTCACCAATGACCACAAACTCCTCCTCAGCAACCACTGGCTCAGCGCTAGCAACACTACATCCTCTGCAACGGCCTCTAGCTCATGATCTAACATGTGTCACCCAAAAGAGTAAAGGGGCACATGTCAACAAGTCTAACAAGACTTGAGCAAGGAAACGAAAGTGAAGGCAAACTAGCAACCTAGCCGTTATAGTATGATGCATAGCATGGCAAGTTTAGTATGTGAGTAACAAATAAGGTAAGGTGAAAGCAACAAGTAACAAGTAGCAAGTATGGCATGGATAACAAGTTTTACAAGTATAAACACGGACAAGTACAAGTCAAGTGAATCGTGTCAAGTAAACACGTCGTGCACAAGTAAGACATGGTGTAACAATAGTGCAAGAGAACAATTATCATGACATGACAGGAGTAGCCAAGCTACTAACAATCTCAATCTTTTTACTAGTCACGTTTTCAAGTCATTTGTAGATGTTTACGCCTTACAGTTGAACTGTTGGACATTCACACTGAGTGGCCGCTTAACACTACCCCAATCCCAGAGTTTACGCCTTACAACTGAAGTTGCTGATCGGGCAGACTCCCAGTTGAATGGCCGCTTAACCCTTACCCCTCCCACACGTAAACAAGCCAGGGTCCCTGCACACGATGCTTAGTAAATGAGCCAGGGTTGCCCCACACAAGAGCTTGTTTTTAGGTTCACAATTTGGCGTAGGGTTGTGCCCGCTAAAAGCAGGTGCCTAGCCGGAAACAAGTAGATCGGGCATTGGCTATCAACCAACACACGTGGCCCGCTTCTGGAACACGAGCCAGGAAACACAAGTATTGTAGCATGTGCTACGAATGTGACATTCAACATGGATAGCATGGCATGTAGTAAGGCGTACAGGCAAGGAATTAAACATGGCAGTTTAATATGCATGAACAACAAGTTAAAAGGGTTGGACCTAGCTTCGTTGTCAAGCTAGATCAATTGAAGTGACGGATCTAGTTTCATTGTCAAACTAGATCAAATAAGGCATCTAGGCAGCTATCATTTCACTGTCTAGTCTCTTTTACGCTACGGTACAAAAGTGGCCTAAAACATGGCCTAAAACCCTAGGAGGTAAGTTTCACTTGCCTGGCACCAAAGATGACGATCAACGAGGCACGTCGCACAAAAGCTAATCTACGGGAATGGAATCGCTGCCATGGCAAAATAACATTAGAACAATATCTCTAACATCCATTTTAATTAGGGTTTCAATAAAATCACAAAGAGGGTTATGAGAATATTAAAGGATCGAACACTACCGTATAGAAGTAGAAGATCGATGCCGAGCAAGCACGGCGACGGAAGAACGATCAGAAGAACTACGGCTCAGATCTGGAATGGGGAGAAAATCCGGAGAAATGGGATTTGTGGGGTTTTGGGGGGTTGGAGGCGGCCTAGAGCATGGTGGTCGGCCTAAATGGAGACGGGGAGGGGCTCTTAAGGGAGGAGGAAGAGCTAGAGGAAGGTTGGGGAAGATCAGAGGTCTAGGGGAAGGGAAAGGTCCAGGAGAAGTGAAAGAAAGAAAAGAAAACGATCGGGCGTATTTATAGGAAAACTGCGACGACCGCCCAAACATTAGGGTTTCTGGGTGACTTAGTCGGTCGACGAAGGGTGGCTGACCGACTAGTTTGGGAACTAGTCGGTCGGTCGTTCAACTGTGACCGACTAAAATCAAACAGCGAAAGAAGGAAGAAATCTGGGAAGTGAATTAGTCGGTCTGTGAAGGCCCGTCGACCGACTAGTTTGTAATCTAGTCGGTCGGTGAGTGTTCATGGACCGACTAACGATAAACAGTAACTCGACTGTACAGAAGAACTCAGAATTAGTCGGTCTGAGTACAAAACTTAACCGACTAGTTTAACAACTAGTCGGTCGAAAGATGAACTTAGACCGACTAAACAGAAACAGTAACTCCTGAATAATTGATTCAATGAACTAGTCGGTTTGAGAAGAGTTCCTGACCGACTAGATCTCAATCTAGTCGGTTGGTCCCCCTTCTCGAACCAACTAAGGTGCACGAAAAGTGCCGAATTGAAGCGCGAAGCTTCGGGAAGATTCATATGGCTTCTAGGATCAACATATCTCTAAGATATGAGCGATTTGAAGTTCGTCATGAGTGACTTACTCCAAGATCAACGATTCTAAGGAAGAAGCTAGAAAATCACAACGAAACGAACGAAAACGAAAGCTACGGAGACGAAAACCACACACAAGGAGAAAATCCACCAAGACATATATATATTATATCGATAACACTAATATAGAAAAAAACCAGTCGTTACAGCGACCAACGCGATAGTCCTCTCTACACGAGTAGATGGAGTGTAAGGAGTTGATAAGATGTGGTATGGGCGTGTATGTGGCTAGTGGCAGTCGTGTAATTCTGTGAAGGGTGTGATGGCATGTTGGTCATTTGGCCGGACGATTGGATGTATGTGTAGAGAAATGGGGGTGTGTAAAGTAATGTCATGCTTGTAATTTAGAAGAAGTAGGTTAGTTTAAGATGGGATAGTGTGAAAAAGGCTTGGATTAGTGGCATACTTGTAAATATTTAGAAGGGTGAGTGGCAAAATGGTCATTTGACATAAATGAGGGGTGTGTGTATAGTAAAGAAGTGTGTGCATAAAGTAATGGCAAACTTGTAAATACACGAAAGCTGAGGGATAGTTTTGGAAGGGTATTATAGACATTTCACCAAGTGCATACTTATCCTAAAGGAGATTCTAGTGATAGATATGTTGTAGGAAGTTTCCATCTTCTTCTTTAACGTTCTTTTCTTTTTCTTTTCATTTTCTATTTCCTCTCTCCCCTCCATACAACCAGGTAGAACCCCTCTTCCCCCCATTTCCACTTCATCAAGGCTCTCAAACTCTAAATTTGTCTCAAAAAATCCAAGAAACCCCCTAGGTTGCTTCAAGGAGAAAGGAGTTGGAAGGAAGAGAAATAGAAGAGAAGGAAAAAAGGGTCTCCTTGAGGTAGGATTCTAACTTGGTTATGGATTTTATTTAGGGATTATGATGATATTATGATGTTATTTAGATTGATCATGCTCTTGAATTCATGTGATAAGTGTGCAATAAATCAAAAAGATCAAGTTTTCCCTTGGTTTTCTTAGCAAATCACCCCCTCTGGAATTCTGAAATCTTGTTGCATGTTTCTACTTGAATTCTGGTCTTTTTGGGTCGAATTAATTTCTGAAAAAATTATATAATTGTAGCTCTTGAATTTATACTCCAGAAGCAAATAAAATTTGACATATTTTGAGTTCAATAAGTAGGAGTAAAAATTCAATCTACACAACATGTCTGAATTTCTTTCAGACTGGACACAGTTCAGAAAAATGGAGCTCCATCCTTGCAGACGCTATGGAATTTTATGATCTTGGTCTCATTTTAAATATAACAACCTGCTATACAATTTTATCCGAGGTCATGTTTTCAAAATTCTGACTGCAACATGCTATAAATTAGCAGTTATTACAGACCCTAGAATCTGTCTGAAAAATAGACTAAACAGGTTTCACCAAACAATTCATCATAAATCATCTAGTCTATATTTCTGCATGAAATGTTATAGGTGAATCCAGTACCACTGTATCTTCAAATTTTATTTAAAGAGTTTTGTCAAATTCATAATGAACGTGGATAAAAAGTTCTGATCTATTTGGCTGTTCCTGGCAGTTCATGCAATCTGGTATGTTTGAATGAATTTGAAACTTGTAGTGTTGTCAATTCTCTTCCAATATGCAGTTGTTGCTACCTGTAAGAGAGTTTAAGCATGCTATTTTTTACTAAAATTGATGATGTGACACTCTTCATTTATATCACGCCTGTCATATGTTTGTTAAAATGCCCCAATGAATGTGAAGTTATGAAACTTGAGAAATAGCCATGGAAATATAGGTGTCATGAATTATTCTTATGAAATTGCACCGTCTTGATGTCAACTAGGATGTCACGATCTACCCTAAGGCAGGCAGACACCCTAGTGTGGGGATGGGGGAAGATTGGGTGTTACTTAACTATAAGGGACTGGATTAGGAAGGTGGGGGAAAAGAGATGTGATGTGCGATGTTTATTCCCAATCGCCTTTACCGGGAGTGGAGGGGACTTGGTGCTTGTATTACTTTGGATTTCCTCACTCCCGCCAGGGACAGGGGAGCTGAGAGGCCTGGCGTACAGTGCCTGCGTCTACTACGTCGTGTGCTATATTCACCCCAAATTTGGGGTGAGGTCCAGGCCCTTATCTTTGGTTGATACCCAGGCTTCCAAAAGAGTCACTAATATCTGCTAACTAATGAACTTCATATGTGTTTGTTGTTGCACGATTGTGTGTTGTACCCTTCGCTTTGGTTACTTGTACTCCATATTGCATGTACACTCATTACCCCTGAATGATTCCCCAACCCTAGTTGGTTTCCTACTGGGCACGTTTGACGTGCTCACTATACTTTTTCGGACCTGAGCAGGTGACGCCAGAGCAGAGTCCCCTTCAGGAGATTACTCAGATGTGAGATATGACTTGGAGACACTACTCTCCTTTTCGGATATACCTTGTAGTGTGGGTTGGTAGAGTAGTGGTGAGTTGTTTCTTTGTAGTTGTGGACGATGTTGGTAGCTTGTAGTACTTCATATGTATGCTTAAGTTAGTTTCACTTTGTACTTGATACTGGTGTGTAGTTACACTCTTTGGTTATGTAAATCCGTGGTTATGTACTTTCTATGATGGCATTAGTTGGTTGTTCTCTTTTATATGTATGTGATGTTTGATACTAGCATTCGCAGTGGCCTGCTTATTGTGTGTTGACTATTCACGTTTGGTGTAATACTGCGGCTTGTCATACTCCAGCCTCTGTTTCCTGTGGTGACGAATGCACTATTGGGTATTTGTGAGAATGGGGCATGGCAGTCATCCAAGCAAAGACCTTTTGACGGGCCTTGCCTCGAAGTTAGGTCAGAGATGTACGTGACACCATTCACGTATTAGTTCGTACAATGACCTCAAGTCTAAGGACCAACTTGCATGTCATCACTAAGAGTTACCATTGACAATAAAGTCATTCTCCAATGAGCACATGTGTCTCGTCTTCGACTTCGTCAAGTCCAACGACCATGAGATCATCATCACCACTCCATCGTGAAGACAAAGACACAATGGTCTATCCGATAGATCAATGTCCTTTTCTTTAAACATCTACGACCACGAATGATTTTAGACTTTGCTTCAAACTGTCAAGTAATTCTCCATGATCGAGATCCTCATATCGATATTTGTTTGACCTCGCATCAAGTATCAAGACTTTACCTAAGTTCGAATGTATACTACATTATTATTAACTTCTGTAAATTCTTACCAAATAGCTTACTGTTATTTTGAACAAGACGTTTGTACATATACATAGAGATAAATTGCCTCAATGGCATACATATCTCTCAACACTAAGAATGTTTCTAGGCCTAATATGAATTCTTATATAGATTCATATGTTCGAAATGTTATATTTTCATATGACTATATAGGGAAACAAAACTCCACTTTTGTTTGTTTCCACCTTTCTAGCTCACTCACATTGTTATTCATTTCTTGGATACCACGCTTGTATGTTTACATTTTGTACCCATATTTATGTGAGTGTGTTCATTACTCCCAATTTTGCATATTTTGTTTGTTTATGGGGGAGTATGGAACTTTTGCTTGCTAACATTAGTTTTTCCATTCATATGTCACATTTAATGTCATTCACATTATATTTGTGCACATGGGTTGGTTATTTCTCTTGCCATTGGTTTTCATATTTGGCTATTACCCATCTTTTTGATATGCCAATGGGGGAGAGAAATGGGTGATGTAAAAATACCTTAGGCTTTTTATGCATTATTAACAGTTTGGGGCAGGGTTATGTAAAAATACCTTATGCTTTTTATGCATTACTAACTGTTGGTATTGTTTTTGCATAACATCTATCAATATGATTTGTGCTTTGCATGTCTATATTTTGTGCACTTTTGCATACTGATTAGGAGAGTTTCTTAGCACACATTGTTTCCTTCAATTTTTATTATAGTTTGACATAATGGATTGTCATCATCAAAAGGGGGACAATGTTAGTTCTTGGGTTCCAGACTAACATTGTTTTGATGATGATCAATACATTATATTAGTGTGCTAATCAATCTTATGTTTTAGTGTCAATTTATCTTAATGATCATATTGATGAGACAAAGTATAAAACATGGACGATGATGCAATGGATATCTTAAAGACCTTTAACAGTGGATGGATGGACTTCAAGAGGAACATTGCCTTAGCTTGGAGCTTGATGCTTAGCTTGGAGCTTGATGCAAGGAAGCTCATCAAGAGGTGCCAAAGCTTAAAAGATGATGGGGAGAACCAATGCATCAAGAGATCTGGACTCTATGAGAAGCAATTTGTAATCCATGTAATACTTTATTACTTGCTTTTCTCTTTTTGAGTCGACATTGTATTGCCTTGATTAGATGGTCTTTCATTCATGCATATGCATTTACCATCTTAGTGAACCTTATAATCGTCATAGAAACCAATCCGATTGGTCCCCCATGCTAATAACTCAATTGGAGTTATTGGACTTCCAACAGGCGCCTGTTGAATGCATGACTGGCAACTAGTGATCACCAGGTGTTTGGCCCTCCTTCAACAGCGGATGTTTGCACAAGCTCTAGTCAATTTCTTGACTCAATATTTGAGCATTTGGTACAGGTGACTGAAGTACAAAAGACTGGGCATGTCAACCACATTGTGCATGAATATTGTTCAATAGTCACCTAGAGAGCCAATACGCGTAACTTGTCATTTTGAGCTCCAATCCATCTTCTAGGTTAGCCGACTGATGTAGTGTTCTCAGCCGTCAGTCAAACTTCAGGCACCTGGACATTCATTGTTCATCAGTCGCCTGAATGCATAAGTGCGTAAGTTGTCTTTTCTAAGCTCAAATCCATCATGTGTTGCAGTCGCGTACTGAAGCCTTTACATGCACCTGCACAGTGGTACAGGCACATGTGTAGTCTTCTACAGTCGCCTATCCTGGCTCAGATTATAGCCGTTGAAAAAATCTAGTTTTTACACCAGTCGCATGTCCCTATGCCTGCATGTTCCTGTCCGAGACGTTTTCTGCCATAATCTAGCCGTTGTAGATTTGTTTCTTTTGGCTTTTGGCTTGTATTTAGTGGGTTATTTTGGCTTCCTTTATATAGGAGATGGCTTAGTTCATTTAGAACACTTGAGGATTTTTTGATGATAATATAATCTCTTCATTAGGCCTCTCCTCCCTCATTCCCTTTATAGATCTTCACTCTTATGCTATAGCATCAAAGCTCAAAGGGATTTCTCCAAGGGATTTCAATCTCATTCCTTTTCTTGGAGTACTTCTTTCTTCTCTTCATTCTTACACTCAATTAATAAGTGTTAGGGTTCATTCCTAGAAGAGAGAAAGATCATCAAGTGCAATCAAAGCCACACCTCAATCACTTGGTTTCCACACTTGCATACATTCTTCTTCACATTGGTAAGATCATTTCAAGTCATATGTAAGTGTTATTTTGTTTCATATTTTTGTATGAAACCCTAAAACTCTTTGTAAGAGTTAGTTTTCTCCCTTTGTGGGAGGTTGTGTCCTTGTATAGGACTAACCCTTATGTCGGGTTTGTGTTCTCCCTTTGTGGGAGTTTTCATCCTTGGGTAGGACTAACCCTTGCGTAGGGTTTGGTGTGTTCTTGTGTAGGAAAAAATCCCTTGTGTAGGATATCCCCTGTGTAGGGATTGTATTCACTACCTTGTGTAGGATCTTAGTGAATATTAGTGTGGCTGGATGTACCCAAGTTGGGAAACCATGGTAAAACTCTTTGTGTTTGCGATTGTTGTTGTTGAGCATATTCTTTAATTCTGCTGCTTATTGTGCATTAATTTCAGTAATTTTTTATTAAGCATTTTTCTTGCCTTTACACTATTCACCCCCATCTACTCATGTTGCCCCGCTAAGTCCTAATAGAAGACATAGCCTGACATAGATCACCTTCCATCCAAGTCTCCTGCAAAGTTAGAATCGACATAAACCTCAATTAGGATACCATCATCACTTCGTCTATATGTCAATCCCACATCAATGGTGATGTTTATATATTGTAATATCCATTATACTGCTAGCCAATGTACCTTCACTGGACTATGCATGTATCAGCTCACCATGCTTACGCATGTAATAGGTCGGGTCACGTATATACCCTGGCATACATCAAATCGCCTAATGCATTGGCATACTATATTCTCCTCATAAACATCTTTTATTTCTCGTTCTTCGGACAATGTTTTATACAAAGTTTAAAATGAGGTGCAAGTGGAGTAGCTACTGCCTTCAAGCTTTCACAACCAAATTTCTGAATAATACTCTTCAAGTAGTGACTTTTGTGGGATCATGTGGATGGCAGACAACACTAGAAGGGGGTTGAATAGGGTTTTCAAATAATCAATAAAATTTTAGCGCAATTAAAATTCTTTCTTTGTGTTCCCTAAGTCTCAAACCGAGTTACCTCGAATTAGTACTTAATCAACAATAATATGCTTGAATAATAAATTGTTAGTCACAGTAGAAATAAATATTTCAAGCAACAAAAATAGAGAATCAGATAAAATAGATCACAATGCAAATACAGAGAATTTTTATCCTAGTTTCCCACCCTGGGTACGTCCAGTCCCCGACCACTTAGGGATTTAGTCCACTATATAGCAACAAGCTATACAACCACCTAGCTTCCCTCGCTAGGAATTTTCAATACCTAGTACAGCTAACTAGGATTTCCACACATGTACCTAGTTTCCTCCAACAAGGATTTCCAACACAACTTCCCTTGTAAATACGGGAATTACAACACAAGTCTTCTCCAAAGACTTCACAAAAATAAGAATGAAGTACAATGATTTCATATAAGCCAATAGTATATGTGTGAAACATGGCTAAAGAAAATCTAAGATTTTGATCAAATAAATGATATAGAATAAAACATGATTTGATCAAAAACGTTTGTCTTGAAAATTGATTCTCTAAAATTTTCTCTGGGGATTTAGAGATCAATAGTCAAGTTCTTTAATCTTTGATAAAAATATGAACTTTAAAATTACACAAAGAATAAAATAAAAGAACTTGTATTTTGAATCTCAAGAAGAAAGCGTTTAAGCTTTGAGATCAAAATGAATAAGTGTTAAAAAAAGGAAAAGGCTAAACAAGATTGTTGAGAATAATCTTTAAGAAAGATTAGCACACGAATTAAAACAGTAGCCTTTTTGAAATAGAACACAAAATTTGAGCTTTTAGAGCTTTTGAGCAATAGAGAGAATATTTATCAATTAGAATGATGTATATTAAACTTCTAAAATCCCATCTATTTTTCGGAAAATAAAAGCTTAAAATTTGTGTACCAGCTTGAAATCAGCTCCCAAAGTCAACTCAAACGGCTAGCTAACGGCTAGCAAAAATCAAGGCAAATTTCTAAATCTGTCTTAGGTTGACCCAGATAGTCGGCTATCTTCCCGATATTCGGCTATCAGCTCCAAATAGTCGGCTATTAACTCCAAATAGTCGGGTATTTTATCAAACATCCGGCTATTATTTTGACAGAGAGTTTTTACAAAATTCTTCATACCATTAGTCGGCTATAAGTCAAAAATAGTCGGCTATTTTGGGATACCTTAATATATATACTTCAAAATACTTCAAAACGCATTCATAATAATATTATTATGAAAATATACTAAGTAATTGTTGAGTCATTGGGCCGGCAATCGAGATAACTCGACCGACTGATGACTAAGGCCCACGGGGCCCACAAGAGAAGCCCGACATCGACTCGGTCAAAGCCAATTGGCCAACTGAACATTGCATTACTTGCACTCGAAGTGGGATTAAAGACGAGTTCGTAATTCACGGAAACATGTACAACATTTACTCCTATTTAAGGGGGGAGATCGTGGCCCCATAATGGGTCGCTGTTATCTCCCCAACGTCACTGAAGGGACCCAGGCTGCATATAAATACCGGAAGGGTCCCATTTCTCAAGATAAGGGGTCAAAGACAAAGAACTCTACTTTCTCAGCTGATATTTCTTACACTTTGGAGCTTACGTCGCCAGTCCTGATACGAACCTTTGTGGGTCGATATCAGATGCACCAAGATCATTCTCTTCCTTAAGTTCCCACACTAACTTAAGCATCAGAGGGGATTTGGGTCGAAACCCAGATCTGACCCCCCCAACGTGTCTCTATAGTGTAGATCGACAAGTCTCCATCTCCTGCTAGGGTCAATCTTGAGCTTCCCAACCACGAGTGATCGACATACAAGCTGATCGAGGGTTGATCGAGCACCAAATCATCATCTACCTCCATTACTCGACCCAACTTCTTCCAACCTCAGGTCCTACCTCACCTACTGATGAGGATCTGACTCAGTACAAGAGCCCACGTCAGCTTGATAACTGTCTCGATTAATTTTGGTCTTAACAGTTTGACACAGTCTATGGGAAACATTAACCAGCTCGACATCCCAAAGCAAACGAAAAGCTATGACAACTGGATCCAGCAACATCGGACCAATCGAAGGTCCGAAGGAGAAGCAGAAAGCGAACAGCATCCTGGTGGAGGAGGTCGCAGACTCCACATCACCATCACAATGACCAGCAAGGGCCACGAAGGAGCCTAAGGTGACCCGAGAGGAATTCACCCAGTTCACCAAGTAGGTCGACAGAAGTCTCGGTGTTTTGGTGACCTTGATAAGCTAAAACATGGGGAATCCATCCCTCTTGAATGAGCCGTTGCCGCCTCCAAACCCGTCCCTGACACTAACTGAAGGTGCGGCCTTCCTCCAAGATCAGGGGGATCGAGACCAAACCAACTGGAGATCGGCCTACACAAAGCAACCCCCCGTCTCACCAATATGGCGGAATGGGGGTCAACAACCGGGCCTTCGTTCTCCAGGGGGAACACACCCCCTCAAATTACCGAGAAGCGACCCGCAACATCCTGAATCATGTAATGTATGGGGCTCCCCGGGTTATAACCCTGCAGGTGGATTCGGAAGGAGAGAAGAGATCCCAAACCAATCTTCAGGAGCCAATTACGTGCAAGCCGGAGAGGGAGGATCTCTAATCGTCCGATCCATGATTCGGAGTACCCTACTAAGGGAGAATATCACTTCTGCTCCTCCGCTTCCCAAGTTTAAACTCCCTGCCCTATCAGCTTATGATGGCAGATGCGACCCGTGGTCGCACATTCATAAGTTGTAACGACTGGTATTCACCGTACGTATTTCGTATGTACTTTTGTGATTCATTGATTTTTGGGATTGTTCGTGTTATGTTCTTATTGATTAGTATGTATGTGTGATCCATTGCCGTATTTGCGACCCACTCGATTTCACGATCGCGCTGACACTAATTTTGTCATTTTTGGACATCATTAACGTGCAATGACAAAATCGTAATAATTCAACCATGTTAACCCTATTAATTTCTATAATCAAATCCTACCTTATATTATTAATAAATCTTAATACATCTTATAATACCTATTAAGATAACTTAAATGATAATTCCCCAATATCCTAACTACATATCTTTTTCCAATAATAATAAAAATCAAACATATTAACTATTAACTAAAATCAAATCCTAACAAAACCCTTAAATTTTTTAAGCTAACATATTTTTTATAAGATGGTAATGGATGAAATGAATCCATGCATATCTCAACCGCAACCCAGCCTTCGTTGCATGCGGATCCTCTCACCCCATGCAAATCAAAACGACCCTAGCCACGTCGTTCTGCGTGGATCACCCCCGATTTCATGCAAACGTAACCCACCCGATTCATGCGGATCCTATCTAACCTTCGACCCTTTATTCTTTAAAGAAAAAACCACACACACATATCTTCGAAAAAACACATGCCTGTCTTTTTCTTCACAAAATAAAAACCCAGGCAGCCCACGCCATTTCCCTCTTCAAAAACATGACCCAGTGTCCCCCAACCCATCTCCCCGCCTTCGACTCAAATCTTTGAACACCCATCTCTCCGAATTTTTCCGCAACACCCAATCCTCCGCCATTCCTGTCGCCCCCACACCACCGCCAATCTCCGAAGAACGACACCCAGCTTTGAGTTTCCGAGCGCCCAGTCCATTAAACTCCAAATACCCCCTCATCGTCACCAACACTCCGATGACCTCCCCGCTCCATCATTCTGAACCCACGTACCTCTACATCGTCACTCCAAGCGACCACGCCCTTCGACCACGAACTCACCCAGCGCCTCCCCTCTCCCCCACCGCTTCCTGTTTGCCTTTCCTCCGGCGTCCGAACCATTTCGATGACTCACCGCCACCGTGTTGTCGCCTACACCACCTATGTCGTCGTGTCGATGTCTGTGCAGATACCGTAGGACTCGTCGCTAATCTCCATCACCGCAGCTCCTTGCTCCCTACCGCTCGTCACCGGTTTCACCACGCAACAAGCTCGCCATCACGTAAGTCGGTATGTATCGCTTGTAATAGTATACTAGTTTAATAATAATTAGTGATATAGCATGCTACTATATACGGTTATTTTATTAAATGATGTAGTAACTATATGATAATTAATATATGCTGCAAGATAATGTCTTTAATTGAAACTGCAGTACTTAAACTAATAAATTAACATATTACAAGATTAATGGAACAATATGCTAGTTGGTATAAATACATAATGGTATATGTATTGCTTGTCTTATGTGGGTTAGAATCTAATAAATAGTTTAATATGTGTCTTTCAGCCTATTATTAGAATGAATTAATGTGTCTGACAGTTAGAAAGGGCAGCATGTTAATAGCTCAAAATTAATAGTAAATCAATATGAAACTCAGTATATTTGTTCGCATAGGTTGAGGTGTTATAATTATTGGAAACAATATTATCATCAGCAAGTTATGAAATAAGTTAAAGGTTATCATATAGGCTATTATACTAATGATTTAATGCGGCAACTTGTTCAGTTAAACTAATTGGCAGTATGAGGTATACTAGAAAACTCAGATTAGTCTGTTAAGAACCTTTTAACGGATACCTAAAACCCAACTTCGTAGAACGACCGCGCCTCTCCTCACATCCGTCTAGACACCCAACACCACCCCCAGGCAAGTATTTTATTGTGAATGATCTGCAAACCATAACTGCTCATTATTTGATATGCATGTGGACATTGGGACTGAATCATACTTTCTCTTTAGTAGTTTTTAAGTATAATTGGACATGTAACATGAAGTTGTAATTGAGGAAAAATTACTATCTATTTTCTAACACAACGAACTAAACTGGACAGAGGGTAGGACACAACCCTCGAAATACATGTGCAACACCATCGAATACAGATGGGATTAACCTAGTCGAACTACTAGACAGACACGTCGGTGGGGTTGGTACATGTAGTAAAGTCGGTAAGTGTGTCTTATACATCATATGGCTATTTCCATACCACACTAATGGAAGCAAGCATCTTGGCCATTTTCCAGGTTAGGGATGGCAAGAAGCGTCATGGTAAACCCCCGATGATAGGGTGTATTAAGAACACTATACCCACTCAAACATGAACTTACACGAGCACAAATAACTGAGAATATTCCATTTGATATGTGTTAACTTCTTTAAAATGCAACTTATCTGTCCAATCATTTCAGCATGCTCACCTTTACTTTATGCACTTGTTTATTATATCTGCGTCTAACGTTCTTTTTTGTTGCTAAAGTTATAGTTTCAATTACTATAAAATCTTGACGAGGCTTTTTGCTGACATATATTTCGATGGACTATGAAATATATGTTAGGTGCAGAGCTAGAGTATAGTGAGGACCCTACCTACGAGGATCAGAACCAGGAGACAGATCCAGCAAACCAGAGCTACGAAGACACCAAGATTCTTCCTGATGAGGACTTGTTCACTACTGCTGCCTTCATTTTATTAGTGTTAATTATCATTGCAGGTGTGTTGTGCATGTAATAAAATGTTCGGCCATGCTAGGCTTAATTTATTTTGTGTACTTGCTTTTGAACTCTGGGCAAAGTTGTAATAAATGTTGCGTTGTTTTCTGATTATTGTGGTTGCAAGAACCTGGTTGTTACTTTCACAAAACTCTTATTGTGCTTAAGTCAAAGAAGGAGGAAAAAAGGTACTTCTTCTTTGCTTTAAGCACATGCGGACCCGCTCATGTTCTTGCTCCCAAGTACAATGGGAAGCGGGGCGTTACAGGTTTTAGTGGTGGCATATGCAGGTCCTCTTGCAACCTGCGAGATATTTCAGGAACAGTGCAAATATTATTACTAACCAGAATGTTTAGACAAATTAGTATACAAAATGTTTACTTTATTTGTTTGCAGCACGGCAGCAGGGCACAACATCCGCAACAGAAATGGAGTCAACGGAAACAGAACTCCCGACATCCATGAGCTCATGGGAGTCATAAGAGGCATATTGTAGATCCAACAACAGCTTATTCAGCAAGGTCAACAACAACAGCAAGCTGTACAACCTACACCACTGCCTCCGCGAACTACACCGGGAGCCAAGCAATTTCGGGAACTAAACCCGAAAAGCTTCTCCGAAAGAGAAGGGCCACTAGAAGTAGAGGAATGGGCCAGGAGTATGGAAGCCGATCTAAGTCTTTCCCGTATTGATTAAGATGGATGGGTAGAAGTGGCTAAGAAGCAACTATCGAGAAATGCACGAAATTGGTGGGACAATGAAGAAGCTCGACTGGTCAAGCCCATCAATTGGACCATGTTCCGAGAGCGTTTCGATGCTCAGTATTTTTCCCGATCAGTAAAGTGGGAACTGTAGCAACGTTTCATCAACCTGAAGCAATGCAACTGTAACATTGACGAATATGAGGCAGAGTTCTCGATGCTTAGCCGGTTCGCTCCACATCTGGTGGAGGATCCCAAGGACCGTGCATATCAGTTTCGCCAGGGTCTGGACCTGGACTTTCAGGCTTCGCCATCTTCAGTGAATCTGACTACACACCAGGACATACTAGATGCTGCCAGGAAGTACGAACTTATTGTGAATCAGAGGAATGCACTTCAGATTAGAGGAAGCAGACGTCCACCAGAGCCACCCAGGGGCAACCTCAGGCCTACTCAGACTGCTCAATTTAAGAGGCCTGCTGCTCCTGCCAACAACCAACCTCAGATGGTGTGCTTTCACTACCAGCGCATTGGCCATCTCAAGAAGGACTACCGGGAGCTGCTGAACCAGTGTTTAGTATGTGAAGCGTCAGTGCATACTAGCAGAGATTTCCCTCGTCGCACCAACAAACCGATGACTGCTGGGCCATCTGGACCACCCGGACTTATTCAGCATGGACCTCCTGGACCAACTCAGCATGGACCATCTCTGGCTCCATCGCAGAAGGCTTATGAACAGGCAAGGCAGAACCAATCAAGACGCCAGGCATTTACCATGACGGCCGCTGAGGCCGAGACTGAGGAGAAAGTGATCTTAGGTACTATCTAAACCTTTATTTTTATATGCTTATAGTATACATGTATGTATGTTTGATTACTTATCTTTAGATAATGTGCTTCCATATATTCTAGGTCTTGTCTTAGTAGCCTCTTACCCGGCTCTATCTCTATTTGATCATGGAGCCTCTCATTGCTTCATATCCAGAAGATTCGTAGAGAAGCATGCTATTCATGTTGACCCTCTACCTAATTGTTGGAGCATCACTATCGGTAGTGGAATAGTGAAGACCTCCTCTGGCTGTCGATCTTGCCCTATAGTGATCTGTGGACACAAGTTGTTTGCAGATTTCGTGATAATCGACATGCCTAATTTCGATGCAATATTCGGCATGGATTGGTTGGAAAATTTCTATGCTACCATCGATTGTCACATGAAGAAGGTAGTGTTCGAGATCCCTGACCATCCAGTGTTTGAATTCGCTAGTGGAGACCGTTCACTTGGACCGATCAAGTCCCAAGCCGAACGATATGATTATTGCATCGATGATAGTCGAGCCCGAGAAGCCTAGAGTGGTTCAAGACTTTGCTGATGTATTCCCTGAAGATATTTCGGGATTACCACCAAATCAAGCTTTGGAGTTCACTATCGACCTCATGCCGAACACCCAATCGATTTCGAAGGCACCATATCGCATGGATCCTGCTGAACTGGAAGAACTTTAGAAATAGCTCGACGATATTTTGTAGAAGGGATTGATACATCCCAGCGTATCTCCTTGTGGTGTGCATGTTCTATTAGTCAAGGAGAAGGATGGATCGAGAAGAATGTGTATTGACTATCGAGAGCTGAACAAGGTGACCATTAAGAACAAGTATCCTTTGCTATGTATCAATGATATTTTTGATCAACTCGGTAGATCGCGAGTCTTCTTGAAGCTGGACCTCAAAAGTGGTTAACACCAAGTGAAGGTCAGACGTGAAGATATTCCGAAGACGGCATTTAGGACCAAGTATGGGCACTATGAATTTGTAGTCATGCCATTCGGTGTGACTAACGCTCCATCTATATTCATGAATATTATGAATCCGATTTCTATGAATACCTGGATAAGTTCATGGTTATCTTCATCGACGATATTCTGGTATATTCGAGGAATGAAGAAGAGCGTGCCGAACATCGGCGGATTGTATTGGAGACCCTGCGACGACATCGATTATATGCCAAGTACAGCAAGTGTGAATTCTGG
Source organism: Scilla litardierei (assembly GCA_030789695.1). Taxonomy (NCBI): domain Eukaryota; kingdom Viridiplantae; phylum Streptophyta; class Magnoliopsida; order Asparagales; family Asparagaceae; genus Scilla; species Scilla litardierei. Next base: position 137,286,095 of record CM061142.1, read on the forward strand.
CTAGATCAAGTTGCATTCCTTGGACATGTCATATCATGCGACGGTATTTCTGTTGATCCGGAGAAAGTTACATCAGTTAGAAATTGGCCGACTCCTCGGTCAGCTTCAGATATCAGAGGTTTTCTTGGATTGGCTGGCTACTATCGTCGGTTTATCAAGGACTTCTCGAAGATTACTGAGCCCATGACTCGCCTGACGAGGAAAGATATCAAGTTCATCTGGTCTGAGGCTTGTGAGCAAGCATTCAAAGAGTTGAAGAAGAAGCTGACGACTGCACCAGTGTTAGCTATACCAGATAGAACCGAAGGATTCGAAGTTTTCTGTGACGCATCCGGTAAGGGTCTCGGGTGTGTCTTATATCAGCATGGACATGTGGTTGCATATGCATCCAGACAGCTAAAGACTAATGAGAAAAATTATTCAACTCATTATCTGGAGTTCGCTGCTGTCATATTTGCTCTGAAGATTTGGAGGCATTTTCTGTTGAGCGAGCAAGTTAAGATCTACACCTATCACAAGAGCCTGAAGTATTTTTCTCTTAGAAGGAGCTCAATATGAGGTAACGCAGATGGTTAGAGCTTATGGATGATTACTACATCGATCTTCAGTACCATCCTGGGAAGGTGAATGTCATACCAGATGCATTGAGTAGATTACCAGCGATTATGACTCTCTCGGCTCAATGGAGACCTCAGCTGGCTGTGCGAGAGATGGAAGTTGAAGTTATTTTAGCCGGGACTTCCACATCATTGATGAATATGCAAGTTCAGTCTACTATCGTGGATCAAATCAAAGCTGCTCGGACTGGAGATGTGAAGTTACAGAAGATTAAGGAGCAAGTCGAAGATGGACTTCGGACAGATTTCCTTATTCATGAGGATGGTTCTCTGAGATATGGTAGTAGGATTTGTGTGCCTTTCGGTGATATCCGAGATGAGCTACTTAATGAAGCACACAGCTCTCCCTACTCTATTCACCCTAGTGGCACCAAGATGTACAAGGATCTGCGTCTGAACTTCTGGTGGCATAGGATGAAGAGAAGTGTAGCTTGCAATGTTGCAAAGTGCCTTGTATGTCAGTAGGTAAATGCAGAACATCATCGAACTGCTGGATTGCTTCAACCCATGCCTATTCCGAAGTGAAAGTGGCAGCATATCACTATGGATTTCTGACGTGCATTTATATTTCATATCTTCACGCACGTTTTCCTTCGTGTTTTTCCGTTATTTTCTGCAGTCTCGTATTCGTTTTCTCATATTTTCTTTTTTTCTTTCACTTTTCCATGTTTTTGTATGTTTGCAGGAGTTTACCAGCGTAGGGGATATAAAACGACGATATCATGAGTCCCCGAAGTAACGGGAGGAGTCTCACGTGATCCAGGGGTTCAAACGACGAAGATCGTCATCTTTCAACCCCCACCCGATCAGTTGGACACAGCCAACCGATCGGGTGATGCACGCGTGCACGACCCGGTCAGCAGCTGAAGCAACGAAAGTGTCAACCGACTGGGTCGCCGACCGGTTCAACCCGACCACTCTCTCTGGAAATTGGAGCTGAAACTCAATCGATCGGGTGATCTTCACCCGATCGGTTCACCAGTAGTCGTTTCCCCGAAGAAGATGACCCGGAGAGATCACCCGACGGCCGGCTGACTGTGCCAAAACTTCCGAAGTCTCTGTCTTTTTAGGCAACAATTCCAATCGATTGGGTGATCTTTCAACCGATCGGTTCACCCGACGACGCTCAAGATCCAAACGATGAGCAGCTTCCACCAACCGACCGTGTCACTTGACCGGGTGAAATTTTGAAGATTGCTGCCGAAGTTCGCAGCAGGTCACCCGATCGGGTGATTCTTCACCCGATCGGGTGATGTCGTTTTCTATAAATAGAGACCCTAGGTTTCCAGAAAACAGGAGTTGTTATTTTTGCTGTTTTTTCTCTCTCTTGACTGCTGTAATTTTCTAGATACTTGTAAGTTGTCTGATCTTTACAAAACTTTAATATAGTGTTATTTGCATTGCTCTTACTACTTTTCAATCGCCTGATCATGCTTTTAACGGTCGATTTTCATTTAGATTGCTTTTTAGTAAATATGTGTGAGTAGTTCCTAAATCTGAGATTTCGGTGGAAACCCCTTCGTGGGTTCTCCCCGATGCGTCCATAGGACTAGGAAATCGATAGGGATTAGGAATCTATCAGTTATGCAGGGCGTTTCATTGTCATCGACGGAAAAAAGACCACCTTTGACCGTTGGGCCAATGGGGAATAAACTTGGCGGTTGACTCCCTAGCCATAGCTCACGCCCTTAGCATAGACGTCGAACCTAGCACGCGGGAGCAGCAGGACGAGATGTTGGGAGTTATCGTTGCGAGCTTAGTGCTCCCGGAGTCGGTCAGTGTTAATGAACATGGGACTGCCCACTGACCGAACCCGGGTAGTCCGGTGTATCTTCCTGGGCACCGACCAGAATATCGGGCCCACGGGACGCCGGTATCACTCATAGAGGCAACGTCTCACCATTAGACCCTAATTCCGATCGTTATCCTATCCGTAGGCCGTATTGGCGAGAATCGCACGATCAGGTGGAAGCCGAAGTCCCAGGTTTCCCTTTATATTGTTTATCCCTCGCATTCTATTTTCCGGGACAACCCATCATCCGATTCGGGCTAGCTCACCCGTGGGGTGAATCCGGACATTTCTGACACAAACACAACCACGGCTCCCTGAGTTCGACCCCCAGGCCACACTACAACACAGTGTGCTTGCAGTTATAAATATTTAAATCTCACGCCCCCAATCACTTATATTGCACACATCTGACACGCACATTACGGGGACGTCAAGATTTATGGCGCCGTTGCCGGAGAGGCAACGTGCTTGTTATTTTAGGATTTAATGAACCCTTGAGTCAAGCTCTCATCTCTATCTCACGATAATTTTCGCATTCTTCTTTTTTCATTTTTATTTTATTTTCTTATTTTTATTTTCTATTTTATTTGTTTCTTTCCCACTTTTCGCTTCACGGGTGTTTGTTGCTTTTAATACGCAGGAGCACAAGAAGTCTTGATGACTTGATTCCTGTTGATCCAGAGATAAACGCCACCTTAAGGCGTCTAGCCGTAGAGAAGCGAAGAAGAGAAGAGCCTGAAACCATGGGGGAGAACACCCCACCTCACAAGTCCCTGCTGGAGTACTCGATGCCATCCATCGAGTCCACCTCCGCCATCCGTCCTCTTGCTATTACGGCACAAAGCTTCGAGCTTAAGCCGTTCTTAGTAACGTGGATCTAGCAGGATCAATTTTCAGGGGCACCCATGGAGAGCCCCATCGAACATTTGGACTTCTTCTTGGAGAAATGTGACACCTTCCGGATAAACGATGTCACAACTGAGGCGATCCGTCTGAAGCTATTCCCCTTCTCTCTGCAGGATAAGGCCAAGCTGTGGCTTAGGGGAAGGACGCGAATACGTTCAACACATGGGAGAAGCTTTCAAACGCTTTTCTGACAAAGTTCCTTCCTCCAGGGAAGACCATGAAGCTGAGGAGTGAGATCTCCTCCTTCTCCCAAGCCAGCCACGAGTCCCTGCCTGAAGCTTGGACAAGATTTAAAGAGATGCAGCGAAGATGCCCTCATCACGAGCTTCCCAAGTGGCAGATAATTAATCTGTTCTACAAAGATTGAGGGATGATTTAAAATCTTCAATGGACGCCGCAGCTGGAGGGTCCTTCATGTCCAGAAGTGAAGAAGATGCTGGGAACATATTAGAAAATATGGCATCGAACAATAAGCGGTGGTGTGATGAGAGAGCCACACCTAGATCTGGGGGCATCCACAGGGTCGAGGACGTCGACAAATTATCCAGCAATTTTGACTTACTGTCGACCCAGATCTCCACACTGATGGTAGAAGCTGGTGGTGCCGGTACGTAACATATTGCGACGGTGGAAACAGAAGTCATTGGGGACTTCGAGGGTGGTGACATCTCACCACCATTGGACCAATCGAGCACACTATTCTACAATCCTACGGGAAATGTGATGTACCCACCACGGACTAGCTCCAACCTGGCCTACTCTCTAAACAACCGGAATCATCCCAACCTTAGCTACCGGGCACCGTATCAGCAGCCGCCTTCTCAGCAACATCAGCAGCCAACATATCAGCTGGATAGGCCTCGGCAGCAACAGTTTCAGCAGTAGCAACCTCCACAATAATATCAGCAATACCCTCCAAGGAACCGGCAACCCATTCAGCAGCAGTAGCAATATGGCCAACAGAGGGCTATCTCTCCGGTTGAGTCCCTTTTGACTCAATATATTACCAACCAGGAGAAGATAAATTTGAACCTGGAAATTGGGCAGAGGGCTCTCACGGACCAAGTAACCCAGCTGGGGGGTACAAGTGGCGAACCTTTCAAGGTCGTAAAATCTATTGCCGCCACAACCTGAAGTGAACCCGAGGGGAGCAAACCAAACTTTGGCACTCACGCACGAGCATGCGAATGTATCCACTATCGTGTTGAGGAGCAGAACACAAATCCCCACAAGAGTGCCCCCAAAGGAACCGAAAGTACCGTTGGTCGTAGAGCGACCAATTGAAAAATTGAATGACGACGGTGCTTCGTCGCCAAAGCCAAGATAGACGAAAAGTATGGCAAATTCTTTGCCATGGTCAAAGATCTGAGCTTGCAAATCCCCTTCCTTGAAGCTATCGAGACGATTCCCTCATATGCCAAATTTCTAAAGGATTTAGTGACGAGAGGATCTAGAAAGGAGAAGGTCGTATTGACAGCGGAATGCAGCGCTCTCATTCAGAGAGAAAATCCGCCTAAGCTTAAAGACCCGGGGAGCTTCTCTATCCCTTGTGCGATCGGGAAGGTAAAGATCCATCGTGCACTCGTCGATCTTGGAGCGAGCATCAGTTTGATGCCCCTGTCGCTGTATAAGAGGATAGGGATGGGTGACTTGGAGCCCACCGGTATGACATTATAGCTTATAGACCGATCGGTCAGATATCCTGTGGGTGTTGTAGATGACCTCCATGTCAACGTAAGTGGGGTGCATGTGCCAGTGGATTTCGTCGTCATGGACATGCCTGAAGATGTGCACACCCCCATCATTCTTGAACGGCCTTTCATGGCCACTGCCGGTGTTTTGATAGATGTGAAGAATGTGAAGCTTTCCCTTAACGTCGGCAACGAGAAAGTCGAATTTGACTTGGGGTTGTCAATGAAGCACCCCAATCCCCCGGACGATCCAAGATGCAATGTGCTGGAGTCAGAAGAAGAGAGAGCTGTGGAGGAAAGCTCCTGGGAAATTCTTTCAAGAAATCCCCCCGATAGCATGGGGGACTCAGAAGAACGTGACGGCCCGAAGAATAATGATGCTGCTGGGGAAGCGGATGCGGCACACACGATCCCTCCCAGATTTCAGAAAGCTCCTCCAACGAGGAGGAAAGGGAAAGAGCCCATGGGGCTCACCGGTGACGAGATTCAAATCCTGAAATGAGTGGCGGTGGATGCCAACATAAGGGAGAAGCCCCCGGATCCCGTCACCAAGGGGAGGGTCATCGAGCTAGTTTTCTTCTCACCATCGACTACACCGAAGGCCACCAGCTCTGAGTCCGAAGCGATGCCGACTTTAGAGCATCACCCCCGTCCACCTTGAATATCGTCTACGGGCGTCGAGCAAACGACGATAAACAAAAGCGCTTCATGGGAGGCAACCCATGCTCTGAATTTTTATCTTCATTTTAGGATTTTTATTATCTTTATTTTTTCAATTTTAATAATTAAATTCAGCAGCGGGTTCATCCGTCGAGAAACTTAGGCCGTTCGTGAAGTTTTGCAGGAAATAAGCCCTCACCCGATCAGGTGACCATTCAACCGATCGGGTGAGACGTATCAGACGACGGCCGTATCTGCTCTCCTTACAAACCGGTCGGGTGAAGCTGATCCTGACCGGGTGGCAAACCGTGTGAGCTGAACAGAAGTCTCGGGAATTTTAGGAATTGATCAACCTATCGATTGACATGAAGCGTGATCGGGTGACAGACCGGGTGAGCGGTACTAAACTTTCAGGAAGAAAGTGTGAAGCGGTCACCCGATCGGTTGATTTCTCAACCGATCGGGTCCCCTGTAGCCAATTTTCAGCAACATCTCTGACCTAATAGTCAACCGATCGGGTGAGTTTTCACTCGATCGGTTCCACTTAAACTCTATATAAGCCCGACCCCCTCACCCGTTCATCTCCCTCGCCCGACCCCGATTCCTTCTCAACTGATTCGACTTCCTCTCCCTCGCCCGACCTCGTTTCTCACTCAACCGACTGCAAACCCCTCCCAATCGATCTCTCCCCTCTCTTTTTCCATCTCTCCATCGATCTTCCCCCCTTTCTCTTCGATTTCGCCCGCATCCAAGCCCTAATTTTCGCCCAAACCCCCCCCCCCCCATTTTCGAAAATTACCGAAATGAGTTGCCGCAGCTTCACACTTCTCCCCGTTGTGTAGCGTTGGGACATCTACGAGCAAGGATCATCATCTCGCTTGGGTAACTTCGCTCCTTAGCTTAATTTCATATTTTGCCCTATAATTTTGATTTGCTCGATTGCTTGTGTTAGTGTGCATTCATCGCATTTCGCATTCACCCACACACACTCTCTCTCACATGGCCAAAGATAAGGATAAGGATAAGGGCATCATGTGAGAGGAGGGGTCATCTCACAAGAGACGCAAAACTACACGTCCACCACACACACGCCCTCCTCCCGTATAGACTGCACAACCCCAACCCCAACCTGTCATCCCAGTTGAGGACCCACTGATGGGCCCGCATGGCTACCACTTTAGGAACCAGGAGCACAAAGACTTTTACCATAGTCTTGATGCTCGGGCGCACCTATCGACCAAGTTTGCCCACACCCAATCGCTTATCGATCTCGGTGTATTCGCCGAGGTCAAGACCCTCTTCGTAAACTTAGGTTAGTTGGCTTTCCTAAATGCCTCGGCGGTGTCCTACCCATCCCTCACACTCGAATTCTTATCCACACTTGTCCGTGAGCCGGGGTCGATCGTCATCTTTAGGGTCTGTAATAGAACCAGTCACACCCATCTGGACACCATCAATGACATCTTTGGTTTCCCCATCCTGGGGAACAACGCTATACGTTCTTACAGGTATCCCCCCAAGTTTGACGTCGATCAGTTTTGGTTCCGCCTCACCCTGCACCCTCACTACCCCCGAGGTAAGGCTAAGGCCTCCTCCATCATTCACCTCGTCTTCCGTCTGGCCCACCGTATCATTTCTTGCACGTTTTTGCCCAGGGATGAGTCAGGTACCGTGACCATCCATGATCTCTTCATTCTGTGGGCCATGACCTTTCCCTTTGTCCGCGGGGATGACGGGATTTCTTTTAGGGCCCCTACCATTCCCGTCCATGCCGGCGAATGGCTTATACAAAAGCTTATTGAGATTAGCCGAGCCGGCAAGGGCAAGCTTTGTTGCGGGGGCCTTATCACGATCATAGCTTCTGCTCCCAGGTATAATATTGTCATCCCCTGAGATCTCCCCGCTGCCGTAGGACCCTCACGTCTAGATCTCGACGTCCTGCGGCATATTCACATGATTAAGCCCTGCCCCGATGGGCATTTCACCTTCAACTACAGCCACCCCCCCAGCTCCCTACATCATTCTGCCCAACCCCGCTCGCATGACCATCCATCTTGTGGCAGACTAGACCTTCCCGCCTGATCCTGAGTTTCTTGGGGGTTTGCGCCTTCCATTCATCCCGGGTGCACCTAGACCACCTTCCCCTGCCGCCCACTTAGGCGAGCAAGACATTCCTGTGCACCGTGATGACCCTGGGGCTGGTCCTAGTTATGTCATCCCAGCTTCCGTCCTGATCACCACTGTCGCCACCCCTCAGGTCTGTACAACCTCCTCCTCCTTCTTTCGTCGTGCCACTTCCGCTCGTCTCGCTCTTGAGACTGAGCTGGCTTCGTTCCGTGCTGTCGTCTCGTCCTCCACCTCCTCGGTCCCATCATCTTCTATTTTCACCCACCCACGTTTCCTCGCACTTAAGAGAAACGTGGCTGCGATCCTCCGCCTTCTCGCTCAAGTCCATGGACCACCTCCTCCCACACCACACCCCTTACCACCAACTTCACCGCCTCGACGATTTTCACCTCCCCTATCACATTCTTCACCTCCCCCATCACATTCTTCCCCTCCACTATCTCCACCTAGGCGACCATCCCCCTATCACTACTTCCATCCCTACTACCTCATCCACTCCCACCGTTTCCATTCCCTCCACTGTCACCCCCTCAGCTCCACTACCCTCCACTTCCGTCACTCCAATACGTGCACCGAAAGAAATTGCAAGTGCGGGATCACTTCCCCCACCATCCTCACCTACCCCCATTCCCCCTTCATCCTCACCTACCCCCGTACCTCCACCACCCACCACCACCTTGGTCGCCATTTCACTCCCACTCACCGTCATCACCTCCACACCACCCATCGTCCACACTTCCTCCACACCCACTGACCCATCACCTCGACCACTCTCTCCGCTTCTCCGCACACCTGTCACTTCACCCACCCACACCGCATCCCCCACTTCTTTCGCCGAGGAGGACGAGGATGTTTCCTCTCCTGCTTTTTGATTTCTATTTGTTTTCTGACCTCCCCCTTGCTTATCTCTGCATACTCATGATCACATCATTTCGCTAGCTTTGTCACGTCTAGCTTGGGGGGAAGTCAATTTTTTGTGTGTGCTGTCGTGTGATGTTTTCTTTGTGTGTTCGTTTTATATGTTGTGTCGTATGATTTTCTACTTTTCTTTTTTGTTTATATGTCGTGTGGTGTGATTTTTATATTTATTCTTCTTTTCAATTTCGTTTGTGTGTTTTTCTTGTCTTTCATATCTTTTTGTGTCGGTGAGTATTCCCCCCATTTTCATTGCCCTCCCGTATTTAATTCTATTGCATTGAGGGAAATGCAAGTTTCAGCTTGGGGGAGTCGCACTTCGTGCGTCGTTTGTGTCTTTCTCTTCGTCTTTTTCTTCGTTTTCATCGTGTTTTTATTTTTTCTTTTCCTTTTTTATCTCTTTCTCCTAGAGATGAACCCTATGATGAATCGCCACAAAAATCACACACACACCTAGCATGGCTTCGATAATCACATTCACTAACCTTAGGAAGTCGAGTCCTCTTGCATTTCATGCATCGTGGGTCCACTTAGCCTTATTGTGAGTCGTGTGTCGTGACTAGCGTTTGGTGTTCTTCTACTTTGTGATTTTGATTTATATACCTGTCCAAGAATGACCCCTAGATTATCATGCTTCGATTTGAATATGTGATATTTTCTTTTCATATCTGCTTCTATATGCATGAATATATATATGTCGTATGCTTCATTTCGCATGTGTCGAGATTCCACGGTTAGGACTAAGGTAACCCATTTTAGCCTATGCTCTGATTAGCGAAATATCTCTCTTGCCCAAGTGTTTAGAATCCAATTTATTTTTATTTTACTTGGTGCAAATCCCCTCGTCGTGTACTGTTCTCCCACTTGGGAGAGTACACATGTATATATCCCAAAATCCAAAAACCAAAAAAAGAGAAAAGAAAAACCAAAAAGAAAAAAAAAGAGAGATACATATGTATAGCCAAAAATCCAAAAAAATAATAATAAAATACATATATATCCAAAACCCACAAAAAAATGTGTGAGAATATTTTTCTACTTATCGAGAATAAAGGAAAGGTGAGAATCTGCACCGAGTGTTCTACTCCACATCATCTCAACCCCCATCGCTTTCGAAAACACTTGGAATAGGGAGTTTCTAGCTATTACCTAGGCGATAGTGTGGTGATGCCCGAGTCCCTAGCTGTGGAGTCCCTGACACATTGACATGCGTTTATATTTCATATATTCACGCACGTCTTCTTTGTGATTTTCCACGGTTTTCCGTCGTTCCATACCCTTTCTCTTGTGATTTCTAATTTTCTTTCACTTTTCTGTGTTTTTGTGTGTTTGCAGGACTTTACCGGCGTATGGGACCTAAAACGACGATATCATGAGTCCCCGGAGCAACGGGAGGAGTCACGCGTGATCCAGAGGATCAAACGATGAAGACTGCTATATTTCAGCCCTCAACCGATTGTGTGGACACAACCATCCGATCGGTTGATGCACACGTATCCTACCCGGACGGCGACTAAAGAACAGCAGCAGCTCGCCCGATCGGTTCGGCGATCGGGTGAACCGACAGAACTCTCTGTCTAATTGCACTGAATTCCAACCGATTGGGTGAAATATCACCCGATCGGTTCACCTGTAGCCGCAATTCCTTGAACGACGACTCGGTCACGCCACCCGCTCGCCTCAGCGCCCGGTTGAAAATCTTCAAAGCTCTCACCCGATCGGTTGACTCATCAACTGATCGGGTGGCGATTTTTCTACGGGTTTGGACCCGAACCATTAGGGTTTCTAAGGGGGCTATAAATACATGAGGTTGGCCGACTCAAAGGGGATCTTCTTCAGTTTTTAGGGCTTTTTGCCCCATTCTCTTGTGAGACTTAGGGTAGTTTAGATTAGGTCTTTTGATCAATAAATTTTGTATTGCATTAAAGATTCAAACTCAAGATAAGTATTTCTTCCTCCTATTTTCTATTGTTTTGTATTGTGTTTAGTTTGCTTGATGGTGAACGTTTGTATTTCTTTTCTGTTGCTTATTTTTATGTTCTTCATCATTGAGTAGTGTCGATGAACGCTAATACGGGTTAGGGTAGGATTGATGCTTGGGTTGTTTCATTTGATTTGGTTGCATGGCATGTGTTCGATGAATTGTGTCAATGGGGATTTCTAGTAATCTGAGTCCAATTCGTATGGCAACACACTAGTTGTGTTGGGGATTGGGGTCCGGTGTCTTGTCCAGTCAAGATCCACTTCGATGTATTGCTAGAAATCACATTCGACCTATTTGGCTATTAGGGTCGCGTAGGGGTGTTTTATTGTCATTGGCGGGAGAAAGACCGCCTCTGACCGGCAGGCCAAGGGGGAATAAACTTGGCGGTTGACCCCCTAGCCATAGCTCACGCCACTAGCGCTGACATCGAGTCCTCGTGCGTGGGAACGGCTTGGAAGAAATGTTGGGAGTTATCATTGTGGCCTTAATGCTCCCGGTTGCGGAAGGTGTTAATGGACATGGGAATGCCCACCGTCCAAAACCGGGTAGGCCTAGCATGCTAGGCACCGACCGGAATATCGGGCGATGGACGCTAGGCACCACCTTTTGGGACAATGTCTCACCCTGGGTCAAGTCAAATGCCATGTGTCAAGAATGCTCTAGCCCGTGTTAGCAGGGATTCTTTTCGTGTCTTTTTCATTTCTTTCTTTTATTTCTACACTTCCACTCATATCACCCGCATAGCTAGCACACAACCTAGGCGAGGCTAGTAGCCATTCAAGCCATCCACCTCCCTGAGTTCGATAAACCCGCACCCTACACTAACAGTGCACTTGCGGAAAAACGACACCGCGCCCAAACCGTAAAGGGGGCGCCGATCACACATGAAGCGTTTCTATTCTCATACTCTTCTCAAGCATGCTTGAGCTATATATTCACCGCTCATTTCGAATCGAATCGATATTTGGGTCATTTCTTGGATTTGTGTATATGGAGCTTATTGCACGATGTAGATAGTGACGACGACTACTAGCACACCACCACACTCACTCGCGCTTCATGGCGTGGACACACGGCACTTGTTTGGACTCGTATTCCTCGGTTTAGTGATGTGATCTGGTGTTTGCTTGCTTGGTGGGTCGTTTTGATTTTGTTGGCCCTGACGGGCGATTTAGGATTTAGAGTTCTATTTCTCTCTATTTCTCTCTCTTTCTCTCTATTTTCTCCCTCCGAGCTCCTACTCTCACTCGTCTTCCTCGAGGACGAGGAAGGGTTCAGCTTGGGGGATTTTGACGTGTGTTTATATTTCATATCTTCACGCACGTTTTCCTTCGTGTTTTTCCGTTATTTTCTGCCGTCTCGTATTCGTTTTCTCGTATTTTCTTGTTTTCTTTCACTTTTCCGTGTTTTTGTATGTTTGCAGGAGTTTGCCAGTGTAGGGGACATAAAACGACGATATCATGAGTCCCCGGAGCAATGGGAGGAGTCACGAGTAATCCAGAGGGTCAAACGACGAAGATCGTCATCTTTCAACCCCCACCCGATCGGTTGGACACATCCAACCGATCGGGTGATGCACGCGTGCACGACCCGGTCAGCCGTTGAAGCAATGAAAGTATCAACCGACCGGGTCGCCGACCGGTTCAACCCGACCTCTCTCTCTGGAAATTGGAGCAGAAACTCAACCGATCGGGTGATCTTCACCCGATCGGTTCACCTGTAGCCGTTTCTCTGAAGAAGATGACCCGGAGAGCTCACCCGATGGCCAGCTAACCGTGCCAAAACGTCCGAAGTCTCTGTCTTTTTGGGCAACAATTCCAACCGATCGGGTGATCTTTCAATCGATCGGTTCACCCGACGACGCTCAAGATCCAAACGACGAGCAGCTTCCGCCAACCGACCGTGTCACTTGACCGGGTGAAATTTTGAAGATTACAGCCAAAGTTCGCAGCAGGTCACCCGATCGGGTGATTCTTTACCCGATCGGGTGATGTCTTTTTCTATAAATAGAGATCCTAGGTTTCCAGAAAACAGGAGTTGTTATTTTTGCTGTTTTTTCTCTCTCTTGACGGCTGTAATTTTCTAGATACTTGTAAGTTGTCTGATCTTTACAAAACTTTAATATAATGTTATTTGGATTGCTCTTACTACTTTTCAATCGCCTGATCATGCTTTTAACGGTCGATTTTCATTTAGATTGCTTTTTAGTAAATATGTGTGAATAGTTCCCAAATCTGGGATTTCGGTGGAAACCCCTTCGTGGGTTCTCCCCGATGCATCCATATGACTAGAAAATCGATAGGAATTAGGATTCTATCGGTTACACAGGGCGTTTCATTGTCATCGGCGGGAAAAAGACTGACATTGACCATTGGGCCAAGGGGGAATAAACTTGGCGGTTGACTCCCTAGCCATAGCTCACGCCCTTAGCGTAGACGTCAAATCCTAGCGCGCGGGAGCGGCAGGACGAGATGTTGGGAGTTATCGTTGCGAGCTTAGTGCTCCCAGAGTCGGTCAGTGTTAATGGGCATGTGAATGCCCACTGACCGAACCCGGGTAGTCCGGTGTATCATCCTGGACACCGACCGGAATATCGGGCCCATGGGACGCCGGTATCACTCTTAGAGGCAACGTCTCACCATTAGACCCAAATTCCGATCGCTATCCTATCTATAGGCCGTATTGGAGAGAATCGCACGATAGGGTGAAAGCCGAAGTCCTGGATTTCCCTTTATATTGTTTATCCCTCGCATTCTATTTTCCGTGACAACCCATCATCCGATTCGGGCTAGCTCACCCATGGGGTGAATCCGGTCCTTTCTGAGACAAGCACAATCACGCCTCCCTGAGTTCGACCCCTAAGCCACACTACAACAACGTGCGCTTGCGGTTATAAATATTTAAATCTCACGCCCCCAATCACATATATTGCACACATCTGACACGCACATTACGGGGACGTCAATTTCGTGACCGGACTGCCTCGGAGTGCCATGCAGAATGATGCGATTTGGGTGATCGTTGATCAATTAACTAAATCGGCGCACTTTACACCATTCCGAGTGGGACAGCCAACGGAAATATTGGCGAAGAAGTATATGGAGGTAATAATCCATCATTTACCTTTACAACTTCTTCTAGTATAATCGATAACCGTACAGGAGATTGTTTGCTTGCATGGGGTTCCAGTGAGTATCAGCTCTGATCGGGACACCAGATTTAAATCTCAGTTTTGGAAAAGCTTGCAAACCAATCTGGGTACCATTCTTAGTTTTAGCACTGTGTATCACCCGCAGACTGACGGATAGTCAGATCGCACTATCCAGATATTGGAGGATATGTTATGAGCTTGTATGATGGATTTCAAGGGTTTGTGTAACATCCGATACTCACTATACGTTTTACGGCTGTGCGTATAGCAATTTCGGGTACCTGATTGATTTTGTTGCTTTGGATGTGAGTCGTGTTGTTGAGTCGATAGGGCCGTAGCACCTTGGTTGCATCCTTAGCAAGCCAACCCCCGACGTGTGCCCAACTTGGGACTACAGTCGCCTTTAGACCCTGTATCCTTTGTACGCGTATCTTCCTTGAGGTTCGCGTATTTTTCTTAGCCTTATCCTTCATCCGGACACTATAGTGTGATATGTCGTTGTGACCCTCTCGAAGAATATTAAATTGTGAAATTATTTTGGAATGTCATTTCACGGATCGTTCTTCCATAATTTGACTTTGTTTGAAGAGGTGTCGTAGATTCCACCTTCATCGTTAAATCTCTTTATTTTTAGTTCCGCCTTTTATTGCCCTAGCCAGTGACCAATCATCGTAGCCTCGATGCTCTCATGACACGGTCATCCCGGTATTTTATTTATATTTTTCAGACACCATTTAGTTGGCTTTTCACACTAATCATCTTCAATTATTATTAGCCTAGACTAATTCATGGATCAAACACTAATTAACCCTAATTAATTCATTTCCCTAAGTCATCATACATATCATCACATGATACACTTCTAGGCTATTTGCCACACAAATTACACCCCTCCCCCTCACATACTCTCTCTCTCTTCTAGTCCTAATTCTACCCCACTTGTAAATCCATATATCAAAACAAGATTCTTATATTCACCTATTGGGCTAAACAGCACCCTTGATTAAACCCCCTCCTTCTATCTCTCTCTTCCCAATCTCCTTAAATATACCCCTTCTATCACCCAAATAGCATGAAACTCTCTTTTCTCAGAACATACCCTACTTGCGCTCCCTTACACGCAGGAAGCCAACATCTGCCGCCACCAACACCAATGAACCCACGCCGGCCATCTCGAAGTCCGGCCTCCTCAGACCGCCGACAACCACCTCTCTCTCTGGCGAATTTCCCTAACGACGCACCTATCTCCTCTCTAGATCCGCACTCATCTCCATGGCCGCCGACCTAAGCTGTCGTGCACCCTCAATGAACCGTCGGCCGCCAGGCGTCGTCCACAGGCAGCATCGCCTCCTTGGACGCTGACGGCAGCACCGCACAGCGGCATCGACTTCCCTTCACGCCATAATGATGCATGGCGACCCCCTCGCGTGGCCTCGACGTATGGTTTCCGCCTTCGCGTCGTAGCGAAACACGACAGCCCCTCTATTGATTGACGGTCTTTCCTTCACATTGGTCGATCACCCCTAGTCGATGCCTGCCATGTCTGCGTTCTCTAGCCTCTGTCCTCGCTGCGATCATTCAGGTAGCCGCGTTGGATCTTTCCCCTTCACCGGTTAGTATCGTTCACTACTTGGTAATTTCAGGTTGTTTAGTTTTTGGACTGCGATTTTGAACGTTTGTTAGACCCAAAAATCAGTAGATGGCATGCTATAGTGATAATCAGTAAGTTAACCTAATTAACTTGATGATATTATTATTATTGTGATGTGAATGGTGTATTGACTTAGTTCACATGTTAGGCGACATTAATATTAATGTGAAACCGTATCAGATTGGAGAACCTAACTAAAATTGGTTTATTAGACGTCCCAGGTTGCCTAATAATTTCTTGTTCCTTCGTTATGAACTTATTTCGTGCACGTGTTTTATCTCAGAGTATCCGCCATTCCGTACCATGCACACTGACAGAGTCCAACCCCTGACGTCGCTACCTGACGTCAAAGTAGCTCTAGCGTCGTGCTGAGGTAAGTCTCTCACTGTAGGAACCCACACCCGCATGTTAACAAGATAAAAACGATTATTTTTACTGCTTTGTAACTCACTAATCCAACTTAATAATATGGGACTGGAGGCTGATTGTTGGACTGAGCGTGGGAGCTCTGGACGTTGTGAAACTGTTATTGGACTTGAAAATTGTGATACCAGCACATATTTCAGGCAAGTGAAACTTGCCAGTTCTTTGTTTAGGCCGTGCTTTAGGCCATTTCTTGTTTTAGGCGTAAAAGAGACTAGGCGACGAAATGATACTCGCCTAGACGCAATTTTAAGATCTAGCTTGACAACGAAGCTAGATCTGTCACCCTGCCATGTCATTCATGCATTTCTGCCTGTCACGTTTAATTTTCATAACTGCATGCTCTTTACTTGTGCTCCGCCTGTCACGTTTAAATTTCTTATCTGTACGCACTTAAATTATAACTTGCCTTGCCATGTAATCCATGCTTGAATGTTGCATTCGTAGCACATGCTACATACTTCCTTGTTCAGGCTAGGCACCTGCGCTGCAGGCACAACCCTATGCCATATTGAAAAAAAAACACTTCCTGGCTCGTGATCCAGAAGCGAGCTCATGTACAGGGGAAGCCCTGGCTCGATACACGTGGAGGGGTAGGGTTAAGCGACCACTCAGCTTAGAAGTATGCCAGATCAGCAACTTCAGCTGTAAGGCGTAAACTCTGGGATTGGGATAGGGTTAAGCGACCACTCAGCGTAGAAGTGTGCACGTACAGCCACTTCAGCTGTAAGGCGAAAACTCTGTGCACGATGTGTTTACTTGACGTGTTTACGTGACTTGTAAATCCATGTGAATGTTAGTAGCTTTGCTACCCTTGCCATGTCATACTTGTTGCCATGTCTTACTTGTTGCACACTCTTACTTGTTGCATTCATGCCTTAAACTGCCATGTCACACATATTTTAGAACGGCTAGTTTGTTTCACTTTCTTTTAGTTTCCTTGCACATGTCTCTAGTAGACTTGCTGACATGTGCCCCTTTTCTCTTTTGGGTGTCACTTGTTAGATTGTGAGCCAGAGTTGGTCGTCGAGGACGAACAGGTTGCAGGTGTTGAATTCCAGGACACTGGAGACCAGTCCTAGAGCTCCTTCTTGTTGATGTTACTTTCTGCATAGTCGCTGTTAGGTTGTCGGTGCGTAGCACCTCTCTTTTACGTTGATGTTATGTATTTAGTCGGCCATGCTTCAGGCCTCTTTTCAGACTCTTGTACTTTCCTTTACGACTTGCCTCCGAATGTTTGGAATAATCTGGATGTTATTGGTGGAATTTTATTTCTGCTTAAATTATTATTATTATCTTTGTCTCTCTTCGTGGTTGCAAGGACCTGGATATTAGAAGTGTCTTTTTCCAGACGCTTATCAGACTTGTAGCCTCATAGCTCCAAAGTCTGAGCGGACCTCATCACGCCTCGCCTTCCGTTTATGGGAAGTGGGGCGTGACAGGTTTTGTTGGTGGCCCATGCAGGTCCTTTTGCAACTGTGGAATATCGAGACAACGATAATAATAATAACATTCATTAATTATTCGAAACATTCGAGTCGTAAAATCTGAGTCTAATAAGAGCGTTTTCGTGTCCTAGGTGGCTAGAAGACGTGTTGCCCGAACATCTATCTTAGCTTAGTAGGGAAATCCATAGATCAGGACTATAATAAGACTTAGTTAGATGTCTGTGCTGGCTAGTTAGAGGTCCCTGATTGTTAGTTAGACTCCATGCTAGAAATTGATATAATTGCCTTAGGAATTACCCTAGTGGTTCTTGCCTAGCTCTGACCATATTAGACTTCTAGATTCTCTTTAGTCGTTCGCTTGGGTTCATCGATTTCGGGCCAAGCCGAACGCAATTCGTTACCGTCTAGATTCTTAGAAAGTTTTAGCACTAGGTTTCCTAATCTTTAGTTGGTCGATCGTTGGAGTTTCCCGTAGATTTTCCTGAGTCATATCCTAGGCATATCTAAGTTTCGATCATACGACTATTTTCTTTGCCTCGATTCACAAGTTTGCCTCATGACGATCATCGTTAATTTTCGAATCTCTTCGTTACAAATCTTGAACTTCCTGAAAGTTTTTTCGATATTCCTTATTCGCTAAGTTTAAATTTGTTCGAAAACTTTAAATATATATATTTAGATTTCATACTCTATCGTTGACTTAAATCCATTTTTTTGAATTTCGAGACTTTTGTCGAGATTTTTTTATTTCTATTTTATAATATTTTTCCAGCCTATACTTTTCATATCTATAAATACCTTGTCCCTTTTCATATACTAATTTTATTCTGAGCCGTACTTCTATTTTTCCTAATTCGATTTGTAATTTCCTTTTCTTGCGTATGCCATTAATACTTATTCGAATAACTCATCGCGCCTACCTTTAATATATTTTCCTAAGTTACATGGGACCCCAGCTTTTAGCGTGTCAATTTTATACTCGTCATTTTCCTACTTCGAATTTTTGTAAAATACTCTCTCCATTTAAATTTATCTCCAATTGCAAAATAATTCATTCACCTCCATACTCATTATTCTACGTCTAATCCTTATGTCGTGATTTAATTTTCATGCTACCCTTTTACGTTTTATAAGGATGTTGTTATATTTTTATTTTATAACTTACATTTTAGTATATCCTTACCTCGTATTTTATATCTTTCTTCCCTACTTGATTTTTTATGAATTATATATTTTGTTCCACCCAACCAAGCCATTCCTTTGTATGTCGCCTCACCCAAACCAATTCATCCCGATCTTGTTTCAATTTCAATTTCGATTTAGTTTCCCCACTATTGTTTAGTTATCATATTAGAGCTTACTGTTGCTTATGTTAACCTTAGTTTTGTATGCTGGGCCATTAGTATAGATTGTGATGTCGTTGGAGTGCATATAATTACATGGTATATATGAAGTTGTATCTGTGTTAGTATTTATACATATGTGAGTGGATGGCTATACCACTCTAGGGATGTCTGTGTATAGAAGAATTAGTGTTGGAATATCTAATGGGGTGTATGTAGTTGGAGATACTTATAATGGTTGAAATAACATGTTGGTAAAGTTATGTGTATGTTAGGTGTAATGATAATAGGTGTACTTATAGTTAAGTGTGAAGGCCTATTATATGACCTATATGTTAGTATGTGTGAGTGTGTGCTCGTACGTAGATATGTGTTGTGCTTAGACGTAAGTAGTTATGTATTTGCTGCATGAGTATATATGTGATATACGTATAGTAGTAGGATTATAAATTGTTTGGTATTGTTTGCCTTTACGGGATGTTATGTGTGTGTGTGTGTATACCTCGAGGTATACATGATTATTGCATATCTTAATTATGTATGGATAAGTAGATGTATTGGTATACTAATTATGGGTAGATGGATATGGTGTGAATATATATGTTACATGTGTGGCTACGGTGTTCGGTGCCGAAGTGAGCTTAGCCGCCCTAAGTGGCTGATTCTTCCTTACTCGATGAATGCATGTATTAGGGAGTGTATTATAATTATACGTGTGCTGATTATTATGGTATGTAAAGTGATTGAATTATGTGGGTGTGACCTAGCTAAATATAGTGATTGATATTATAGTATGTATGTTGTTATGTTGGTAGATGTATATATATATATATTGGAGCGGTATTGGTATATGTATAGATACCGTGTTACGTATATAGAGTATTGTGGTATGTGTTTTGAGTCTCACTCAAGCTTGAGTGGGTATACTCTAAGTATATTGTTACATATGTCTGTGGTTTGTGTGTAGTACCATGAATATAGCGATGATGATGTATGTATAGTGAAAGGTTTGTTTGTGCCTGGTTGTGTTACGCACATGATTGTGGGTCGCTATACCAGTATATAGTTATAGGTGTTGGTCTTATGGTATAGTTATTTACTAAGGACTTGCCTGTGTGAATGTATATGTGCTAGCTAAACTAAGTGGGTAGATGTGATGTGTATATAGTAGTAGATACTATATTAGCGTGTGTGGGTGTGCACCATGCACGAGTATGTGTTTAGTTATAGGTATTTGTAGTTATGGTACGTGTGATGAGTCCCGAATATAGTTATAGGACTATGTGATGTGAATATATGGTGAAGTATCTGCGTGCATTTGAATGACTATATATTTGTGAAAATTCTAGTAATGGTGAATGTATATTAGATACAGTAAACTTGATTTAATAATGGTATGGTGTGATTACATGTGTTGATGTGTTTGGTATTGGATGTATACTAGGAAATATTAAGGAGTAGTATACCAATGTTTATTTTGTGCATAGGTAGTTATCTATACGTGAAGTACTGTGATTGTATTTGCTGGTGTGAACTATTTATTTGTTTGTGAGTATGTGTACCATGGTATGTAATAAGTGTTTAATGATTATATAAGGATGTACTGACTATATGAATGATTGAAGTACGTGTTTAAATTTGACTGACTATGATATGAATAAGTGTATAATGTGCATGAATATATACATGTTAGTAGTGTTAATGTTTGACTACCTAGTACATATATAAGTACTTGTAATGACTATACTTGGTTTGAATTATAGTGTGATGTGATTGAGATAGCTACTAGTCTGGCTAGAGATATATTTATAATTAGAAAGTCCGAGGACGGACTTTATTCTAAGGTAGGTAGGATGAAACGTTCGGAACTCACTATACGTTTTACGGCTGTGCGTATAGCAATTTCGAGTACCTGATTGATTTTGTTGCTTTGGATGTGAGTCGTGCTGTTAAGTCGATAGGGCCGTAGCACCTTGGTTGCATCCTTAGCAAGCCAACCCCCGACGTGTGCCCAACTTGGGACTGTAGTCGCCTTTGGACCCCGTATCCTTTGTACGCGTATCTTCCTTGCGGTTCGCGTATTTTTCTTAGCCTTATCCTTCATCCGGACACTATGGTGTGATATGTCGTTGTGACCCTCTCGAAGAATATTAAATTGTGAAATTATTTTGGAACGTCATTTCACGGATCGTTCTTCCACAATTTGACTTTGTTTGAAGAGGTGTCGTAGATTCCACCTTTGTCGTTAAATCTCTTTATTTTTAGTTCCGCCTTTTATTGCCCTATCCAGTGACCAATCATCATAGCCTCGATGCTCTCATCGACACGGTCGCCCCGGTATTTTATTTATATTTTTCGGACACCGTTTAGTTGGCTTTTCACACTAATCATCTTCAATTATTATTAGCCTAGACTAATTCATGGATCAAACGCTAATTAACCCTAATTAATTCATTTCCCTAAGTCATCATACGTATCATCACATGATACACTTCTAGGCTATTTGGCACACAAATTACACCCCTCCCCCTCACATACTCTCTCTCTTCTAGCCCTAATTCTACCCCACTTGTAAATCCATATATTAAAACAAGATTCTTATATTCACCTATTGGGCTAAACAGCACCCTTGATTAAACCCCCTCCTTCTATCTCTCTCTTCCCAATCTCCTTAAATATACCCCTTCTATCACCCAAATAGCATGAAACCCTCTTTTCTTACAACATACCCTAGTTGCGCTCCCTCACACACAGGAAGCCAACATCAGCCGCCGCCAACACCAATGAACCCACGCCGGCCATCTCGAAGTCCGGCCTCCTCAGACCGTCGGCAACCACCTCTCTCTACGGCGAATTTCCCTAACGACGCACCTATCTCCTCTCTAGATCCGCACTCATCTCTATGGCTTCCGGCCTAAGCTGTCGTGCACCATCAATGAACCGTCGACCGCCAGGCGCCATCCACAGGCAGCATCGCCTCCTTGGACGTTGACGGAAGCACCGCACAGCAACAGCGACTTCCCTTCGTACTGTAACGATGCACGGCGACCCCCTCACGTGGCCTCGACGCACGGTGTTTGCCTTCACGTCGTAGCGAAACACGACAGCCCCTCTGTTGATTGACGGTCTTCCCTTCACGCTGCTTGATCACCCCTAGTCGATGTCTGCCACGTCTGCGTTCTCTAGCCGTTGTCCTCGCGGCGATCATTCAGGTAGCCGCGTTGGATCTTTCCCCTTCACCGGTTAGTATCGTTCACTACTTGGTAATTTCAGGTTTAGTTTTTGGACTGCGATTTTGAACGGTTGTGAGACCCAAAAATCAGTAGATGGCATGCTATAGTGATAATCAGTAAGTTAACCTAATTTACTTGATGATATTATTATTATTGTGATGTGAACGGTGTATTGACTTAGTTAACATGTTAGGCGACATTAATATTAATGTGAAACCGTATCAGTTTGGAGAACCTAAATAAAATTGGTTTATTAGACATCCCAGGTTGCCTAATAATTTCTTGTTCCTTCCTTACGAACTTATTTCTTGCACGTGTTTTATCTCAGAATATCCGCCATTCTGTACCGTGCACACTGACGGAGTCCAACCCCTGACGTCGCTACCGACGTCAGAATAGCTCTCGCGTCGTGTTGAGGTAAGTCTCTCATTGTAGGAACCCACCCCCGCATGTTAACAAGATAAAAACGATTATTTGTACTGCTTTGTAACTCACTAATCCAACTTAATAATACTGTAGGCTGATTGTTGGACTGAGCGTGGGTGCTCTGGACGTTGTGAAACAGTGATTGGACTTTGAAAATTGTGATACCAGCACATATTTTAGGCAAGTGAAACTTGCCAGTTCTTTGTTTAGGCCGTGCTTTAGGCCATTTCTTGTTTTAGGCATAAAAGAGACTAGGCGACAAAATGATACTCGCCTAGACGCAATTTTAAGATCTAGCTTGACAACGAAGCTAGATCTGTCACCCTGCCATGTCATTCATGCATTTCTGCCTGTCACATTTAATTTTCATAACTGCATGCTCTTTACTTGTGCTCCGCCTGTCACGTTTAAATTTCTTATCTGTACGCACTTAAATTATAACTTGCCATGACATGTCATCCATGCTTGAATGTTGCATTCGTAGCACACGCTACGTACTTGCTTGTTCAGGCTAGGCACCTGTGCTGCAGGCACAACCCTATGCCATATTGAAAAAAACACTTCCTGGTTCGTGATCCAGAAGCGAGCTCATGTACAGGGGAAGCCCTGGCTCGATACACGTGGAGGGGTATGGTTAAGCGACCACTTAGCTTAGAAGTATGCCAGATCAGCAACTTCAGCTGTAAGGCGTAAACTCTGGGATTGGGGTAGGGTTAAGCGACCACTCAGCGTAGAAGTGTGCCCGTACAGCCACTTCAACTTTAAGGCGTAAACTCTGTGCATGACGTGTTTACTTAACGTGTTTACGTGACTTGTAAATCCATGTGAATGTTAGTAGCTTTGCTACCCTTGCCATGTCATACTTGTTGCACACTCTTACTTGTTGGATTCATACCTTAAACTGACATGTCATCGCATATTTTAGAACTGCTAGTTTGTTTCACTTTCTTTTAGTTTCCTTGCATAAGTCTCTAGTAGACTTGCTGACATGTGCCCATTTTCTCTTTTAAGTGTCACATTTTAGATTGTGAGCCAGAGTTGGTCGTCAAGGACGAATAGGTTGCAGGTGTTGAGTTCGAGGATACTGGAGACCAGTCCTAGAGCTCCTTCTTGTTGATGTTACTTTCTGCTTAGTCGCTGTTAGGTTGTCGGTGCGTAGCACCTCTCTTTTACGTCGATGTTATGTATTTAGTCGGCCATGCTTTAGGCCTCTTTTCAGACTCTTGTACTTTCCTTTACGACTTGCCTCCGAATGTTTGGAATAATCTGGATGTTATTGGTGGAATTTTATTTCTTCTTAAATTATTATTATTATCTTTGTCTCGCTTCGTGGTTGCAAGGACCTAGATATTAGAAGTGTCTTTTTCCAGACGCTTGTCAGACTTGTAGCCTCACAGCTCCAAAGTCGGAGCGGACCTCATCACGCCTCGCCTTCCGTTTATGGGAAGCGGGGTGTGACAGTTCGTGGGAAGATCATCTGTATTTGGTAGAGTTTGCTTATAACAACAGCTACCAGTCCAGTATTGGCATGGCTCCGTTTGCAGCACTCTATGGAAGGAAGTGTCGATTCCCGTTGAGTTGGGATGACGTCGGTGATCGTGAATTACTGGTCCAGAGATGATAGTGGAGATAGTGGATGTAGTGTGCGGTATCAGACACAAGCTATGCATTGCACAGGACCTGTACAAGCATTGGGCTGATGCCAACCGTCGTCACTTGGAGTTTCAACCAGGAGATCATGTCTTCCTGAAGATATCTCCAAACAGGGGAGTGATACGATTTGGGAAGTGAGGGAAGCTTAGCCCGAGATTCATTGGACCATTTGATTTGTTAGAACGAGTTGGAGAAGTTTCTTATCGATTATCTCTACCGCCTTCATTAGAGGGAGTTCATACTGTCTTCCATGTCTCCCAACTGCGTTGTTACATCAGTGACCCTACTCATGCGGTTGACTACTCCGAGATTACTGTTCGACCAGATCTGACCTACGAGCAACTACCGGTTCAGATTTTAGATCGACGACAGAAGACCCTCAGGAATAAAGTCGTCAATCTCGTCAGAGTGATGTGGCGTCACGGATCAGGTGGGAACGGGAAGAGGAAATGCGTGAGCGCTATCCTCATTTGTCTCCTGAACCCTAGGTGATAGAATTCCGGGGACGTAATTTTAATAAGGTGGGTAGGATGTAACGACCGGTATTCACCGTACGTATTTCGTACGTACTTTTGTGATGTATTGATTTTTGGGATTGTTCGTGTTATGATCTTATTGATTAGCTTGTATGCGTGATCTATTGCCGTATTTGCAACCCACTCGATTTCACGATGGCGCTGACACTAATTTTGTCGTTTTTGGACATCATTAACGCGAAGTGGCAAAATCATAATAATTGAACCATGTTAATCCTATTAATTTCTATAATCAAATCCTACCTTATATTATTAATAAATCTTAATACATCTTATAATAACTATTAAGATATCTTAAATGATAATTCCCCAATATCCTAACTATGTATCCTTTTCCAATAATAATAAAAATCAAAAGTATTAACTATTAACTAAAATCAAATCCTAACAAAACCCTTAAATTTTTTTAAGCTATCATATTTTTTATAAGATGGTAATGGATGAAATGAATCCATGTGTATCTCAATCGCAACCCAGCCTTCGTTGCATGCGGATCCTCTCACCCCATGCAAATCAAAACGACCCTAACCACGTCGTTCCGCATGGATCACCCCCGATTTCAAGCAAACGTAACCCACCCGATTCATGCAGATCCTATCTAACCTTCGTCCCTTTCTTCTTCAAATAAAAAAAACCCCCCACACACATCTCTTCTAAAAAAACACAGGCCCATCTTTTTTTCACAAAATCAAAACCCAAGCAGCCCATGCCATTTCGCTCTTCAAAACCACGACCCAGCACCCACCAACCCATCTCCCTGCCTTTGACTCAAATCTCCGAACACCCATCTCTCCGACTTTCACCGCATCACCCAATCCTTCGCCGTTCCTGTCGCCCCCGCACCACCCCAATCGACAAAGAACGAAACCCAGCTCCGAGTTTCCGAATGCCCAGTCCATCAAACTCTGAATACCCCATCATCGTCACCAACACTCCGACGCCCCCCCCCCGCTCCATTATTACAAACCCCCATACCTCTTTATCACCGCTCCAAGTGACCGTGCCCTTCGATGACGAACTCACCCAGCGCCTCCCCTCTCCCCATGCCGCTTCTCGTTTGCCTTTCCTCTGGCATCTGAACCATTCCGGTGACTCATCACCGCCATGCTGTCGCCTACGCCACCTATGTCGTCGTGTCGTCGTCTATGCAGACACCGTAGGACTTGCCGCTATTCTCCATCACCCCAGCACCTCGGTCCCGACCTCTTGCCGTCGGTTGCACCACGCAACAAGCTTGCCATCACGTAAGTCGGTATGTAATGCTTGTAATCGCATACTAGTTTAATAATAATTAGTGTTATAGCATGCTACTAAATAAAGTTATTTTATTAAGTGCTGTAGTAACTATATGATAATTAATATAGGCTGCAAGATAATGTCTTTAATTGAAACTGCCGTACTTAAACTAATAAATTAACATGTTACAAGATTAATGGAATAATATGCTAGTTGGTATAAATACATAACAGTATAAGTATTGCTTATCTTATATGGGTTAGAATCTAATAAATAGTTTAATACGTGTCGTTCAGCCTATTATTAGAATGAATTGGTGTGTCTGACAGTTAGAAAGAACAACATGTTAATAACTCAAAATTAATAGTAAATTAATATGAAGCTCAGTATATTTGTTCGCATAGGTTGTGGCGTTATAATAATTGGAAACACATATTATCATAAGTAAGTTATGAAAATAAGTTATAGGTTATCATATAGGCTATTATACTAATGATTTAATGCAGCAACATGTTCAGATAAACTAATTGGCAGTATGTGGTATACTACTAAACTCGGATTAGTCCGTTAAGAACCTTTTAACTGATACCTAAAACCTAACTTCGCAGAAACGACCGCGCCTCTCCTCACATCCGTCTGGACACCCAACACCACCCCCAGGTAAGTATTTTATTGTGAATGAACGACAAACCATAACTGCTCATTATTTGATATGCATGTGAACATTGGGACTGAATCATACTTTCAATTTAGTAGTTGTTTTAAGTATAATTGGAAATGTAACATGAAGTTGTAATTGAGGATAAATTACTATCTATTTGCTAACACAACGAACTAAACTGGACAGAGGGCAGGACACAACCCTCGAAATACATGTGCAACACCGTCGAATACAGATGGGATTAACCAAGTCGAACTACTAGACAGACATGTGGGTGTGGTTGGTTCATGTAGTAGAGTCGGTAAGTGTGTCTTGTACATCTTACAGCTACTTCCATACCACACTAATGGAAGCAAGCATCTTGGCCATTTTCCATGTTAGGGATGGCAAGAAGCGTCACGTTAAACCCCCGATGATAGGGTGTATCGAGAACACTATAAAACACTCAGGTATGAACTTACACGAGCACAAATAACTGAGAATATTCCATTTGATATGTGTTAACTTCTTTAAAATTTAACTTATCTGTCCAATCATTTAAGCTTGCTCACCTTTACTTTACGCACTTGTTTATTATATTTGCGTCTAACGTTCTTTTCTGTTGCTAAAGTTATAATTTCAATTACTACAAACTCTTGTCGAGGCTTTTCGCTGACATATATTTCAATGGACTATGAAATATATGTTAGGTGCAGAGATAGAATATAGCGAGGACCCTACCTACGAGGATCAGAACCAGGAGACAGATCCAGCAGACCAGAGCTACGAAGACACCGAGATTCTAACTGCTGAGGACTAGTTCACTGCTGCTGCCTTCATTTTATTAGTGTTAAATTTATCATTGAAGGTGTGTTGCGCATGTAATAAAATGTTCGGCCATGCTAGGCCTAATTTATTTTGTGTACTTGCTTTTGAACTCTGGGCAAAGTTGTTATAAATGTTGCATTTTTTTCTGATTATTGTGGTTGCAAGAACCTGGTTGTTACTTTCACACTGTGCTTAAGTCAAAGAAGCAGGAAAGAAGTACTTCTTCTTTTCTTTAAGCACATGCAGACCTGCTCATGTTCTCGCTCCCAAGTACAATGGGAAGAGGACGTGACATAAGTACCTGAATGTAATACTGCTTCACGGGGCCGATGAGCCATACCTTTGTAGAGCCGTCCACGCTACCATATTCAAAAGGGCAGAAGACTGGTACGAAGGGTTACCCTATGGCTGCATCGGGTCCTAAG
The DNA here is from genome assembly GCA_030789695.1 of Scilla litardierei. Taxonomy (NCBI): domain Eukaryota; kingdom Viridiplantae; phylum Streptophyta; class Magnoliopsida; order Asparagales; family Asparagaceae; genus Scilla; species Scilla litardierei. The sequence continues at coordinate 137,313,780 of CM061142.1, forward strand.
AAGAAGTCCTCCCACCTCTTCTCGCTCAAACAGAACGAGAATGAGTCGATTTGAGCCTTCGTCCAGAGATTCGATGATGAGAGGTTCGATGTAGAAAAGACGCAGGACGTGACTGTCATAGCGGCACTCACTCAGGCGGTCCGAAATAAACACTTGCGAAGGGCTCTCCACTAGTTCCCCCTAACACCGTTGCAGAAATGCTCAACATAATGGATCGGTTCACTATCTCTAAAGAAGCAATGGAACCAACCGGAACTGGAATGAAAGGCACACCCTCCCGCCGCAAAGACACAAGGCAAGAGAAACCAACTTCGGGAACCCCTCGACAGGAGTCTCGAGATAACAGACCCAAAGACAGGAGCCCTTGAAGCAAGGAGCGCCATACCTATGCAAAACCGAGCGCTCCTAAGATGGAGGTCCTCGCTTATGCCCCTCGAGAAGAGCTGGTCCAAGAGACATCAAAGAATGACAAAATATGAGAAGAGAGACGACCTCAAATTTTACAAGTACCACAATGACTATGGGCATGATAACAACCACCGTTGGACTCTTAAAAAGAGATCGATGCACTGGTCAAGCGAGGACACCCCAAAAACCCGGTTAATGATCAACCTAGTAAGGAGGAATCCTCGAAGCAGAAGGGCAAGATGACCGGGTCGCCTGTCACCCGGCTGATCGACTAGCAAGCCGTCTGAGCTCAGGATCAAATAAAAATGCGTTGAACAAAATCAGCTCCGACTAAGTTCAAAAACACATGTACGCCTTTTGTTTTTTTCATTCCTTTCAATAAAGCATGTCTCTTTCATCAAATAATGTTTTTCTTCCTTAAGCCTTTTTGAATTCTACAAAAACTATCCCATCAAAGCTCCCCTCTAAAAGGATCCGATCCTCCAGACGCCTGGATAAACTGAATTTATATTGATAAAATCCGTGCGATTGATTCCTACAAAGGTCGTCAGCCGTAAGACGAAGGGGCCTCCCCATCGCCATTGAACGACCCTCCTAAAGGTCGTCAGACACAAGTCGAGGGACCGCCCCTTCGCCACTGAACGACCCCCCTAAGGTGTAGTCAGCCATAAGTCGAGGGCCACCCCTTTGCCACTGAACGACCCACCTAAGGTGTCGTCAGCTGTAATTCGAAGGGGCCTCCTCTTTGCTACTGAACGACTCTCCCAAAATGTCGACAGCTGTAAGTCGAGGGGCCACCCTCTCGCCATTGATCAACTCTCCTAAGATGTCTTCAGCCGTAAGTCGAGGGGACATCCCTTTGCCACTGAACGATCCGCCTAAGTTGTCGTCAGCTGTAAGTCAAAGGGGCCTCCCATTCACCACTAAACAACTCTCCTAAAGGTCGTCAGCCGTAAGTCGAAGAGGCCTGCCCTTTACTACTGAACGACTCTCCCAAAACTTCGTTAGCTGTAAGTCAAAGGGGCAACCCCTTTGCCACTGAACGACTCTCATATAGGTCGTCAGCCGTAAGTCGAGGGGCCACCCCTTACCACTGAACGATTCTCTTACAGGTCGTCAGTCGTAAGCTGAAGGGGCCACCCCTTCGCCGTTGAACGACTCTCTCTCCCCCTCCTAAGACGTTGTCAGATGTAAGTCGAAGGGCCACCCTTTTGCTACTGAACGACTCGCCCAGAATGTCGTCAGCTATAAGTCGAAAGGAAACCCCTTTGCTATTGAACGACTCTTCCAAGATGTCGTCAGCCGTAAGTCGAGGGGCCACCCCTTCGTCTATGAATGACCCACCTAAGGTGCCTTCAGCCGTAAGTCGAAGGGGCCTTCCTTTCTCTACTGAACAACTCTCCTATAGGTCGCCAGCCATAAGTCGAGGAGCCACCCCCTCACCACTGAATGACTCTCTTATAGGTCGTCAGCCATAAGCCGAAGGGGCCACCCCTTCGCTGCTGAATGACTCGCTCTCTCCCTCCTAAGACGTCATCAGATGCAAGTCAAAGGTCCACCCCTTCGCTAATGAACGAATCTCCTAAGACATCGTCAGCTGTAAGTCGACGGGCTACCCCTTCGTTGTGGAATGACTCTTCGAAGACTCGTCAGCTGTAAGTCGAAGGGCCACCCCTTTGTCACTGAACGTATCTCGTACCATCAACCGTGAGTCAAGAAAATCTCTCCATCATCAAGGAATATAGTGGTCAACTTCTAAGCATGGTTCAATGGTTTATCCTCGATCATCCGGAAGCAGCACCTAACCCATTGAAGGAGGCCATCAGTCATTGCGACCACCACATGACGTAAGCAACAACAAACAAAGAGATTCAACGACAAACAAGGATATTATATGGGCCAATTTTTCTGGCACTTCCTATTGCAAAGCATTGTCTTCGTTTACATTTACATCACCCCCTATATATTCAAAACTTTCTAGAGCAGGTGTAAAAATAGCGTCGAGACTCTATAGCGGCTAGCTAAGCCCTTGGTCTTCATCCAGCATTGTCATGGACTCTGGGTCCCCCGTAGCATCCGCTCCTACATCGTTGCTGGCCATGGTGACAAATTCGTCGACAGGAGCAGCCTCCTTCATGCCTTGGATCGATTCGTCATCGCCGAGGTCTGGAAACACCACCGGGATCTTGTCGATCTCAGTGGAGAGGTCAGGGAATCATTTCTTCATCACCAATCGACATCGCTCATAGACTTCCTTGTATAGCTCGTCAAGTTGGGAAACGAACCCTTGAACTCTTGAACCGCCCTCTCCTCTACAACCTCGGCTGACTCTCTCCTCCAATAGAGCGTCCTCTACTCGCTCTCTTAAGGTGGTTTGTTCAGCCTCCTTCCTACGAGACTCGTGTAAGTCATGCTCGCTTTTCTGAAGGCGATTCAATCTCGTCTAGGAGAGAAGGCTGAGTCTAGTTAGCTCAACTTGAGATCTTTCCATGGCCGACCTAACGGCCTTCAGTGTGACCTCATGATTGGCCACCACCAAAGCGACAACGCAACGATGTAATGGCCACGAGAGCCTACAAATAGCACACAATGGTCCACATCCATGCTGATATCACCTACAAGGGAGGCCGTAGCAATAATTACCTGGACACTAGCATGAACGGCTATCAACGTAAGCCACTCATAGTTGACCATATCCACTACAGCCCTGTCCCGTGGAAGGTTTGCATTCTTAGTAATGCGGGAGGCAGCCTTGCAATCAAGAAGAGCAAAATCTCCACACCCCATCGAAAATTCCACCTGAACGGGCTCCTCCTCGGAGCAGTCGAATGGGGCCTGAGGAGATCAGCTCTCCAGAAAAATCGGCCTAAACTCATCAGGGATGTCTTTAGACAACCCTACAGGATGGAACAGACCCCCCAATCTAGGATTCCTTGTTCAGAAGAAGTTCCAGAGGGACCTGAATCATCCCCGAATCTTCCTCGTGAAGAGTACCCCTCCCTGGCCGGGAGACCTGCTCCACGGCTGCATTCAATCCAGACGGCTCCGAGTCGCTGAGAATGAGTCGCCTCCTCCTTTTAGCCCCTTCAAGTGCAACTACTTCAAACTCGGAGGTAGGCTTTTCCTTCTTCTTCTGAAAGCAGGCCACCTGAGCAACCCTCTCAACAACAATGGGTCGATCCTTCGATGGTTGGGCCATCCTTTCCCCCACAATCGGCCCTCGAGGAGACAACATGCTCACCTCCACCTCTCTGATGGAAGCCTCGACCCCCTCCCTCAGTGCAAGATCCACCTGATAATCCATGCCGGCCATATTTGTAGAAGCAACAAACGAGTTAAGTCGAAGAACAAAGGACGAGCAGTAGGCAGGCATGGTCGAGCCAACCTTTCGTCCACACGGTTCGATGCAATACATTGTCAGACCAGATCCAATTTTTCGACCTCCTATCCTCTGGCAAACTCGTCAATGTGTCGGCAGCTTCTTTTTATAGTCAGTGGGTTATCCTCGGAACCCCAACCGGTGCAGAAGCTCGCCTCTCCTTGGAAAACCACAAACAAAAACTCGTCTTTCCATTTGGGATTAAAGGTGGAAAGGTTTTCCAACATCTTCCTGTCTCGACTGGCCATTATCATATACTAGCTTGGGGTCTTGAAGGGAGGGATCGAGAAAAAATAATTGAACAATCTCAGAGATGGATAAATTCCTTTCATCACACATAGAGCTACAAAGCCCGTCAGCATGCCAATGGCGTTTGGCATCAACTGGATGAGGGAAATGTTTAGGGTACACAAGAAGTACCGCATGAAGGGGTGCATGGGGAATCAAAGGCCTCGTTCGAAGGCTTTGACGTATACCCCCTCTTTTCGATCACCGGGACAATGGACCCTCTCGTCCCTCCCAGGCACCCAGATTTGGTAATCAAGACGGACGTAACTCCTCTAAAGCTTGAGGATCTGGCCAGCCTTGACGTTGGACCTCAGATTTACGAGCAAAGCTGGCTCCATGACCCCATGCTTATTCTTCTGCATAACGATGACCAAGCTCCATTCAGAGGTAGGGTTGGAGGACGAAGCCATTTCTTTCGAGGGAAGGAAAATCTAAATAAAAGAGAATGAAGATGGTACCTTCACTTTCTATCGCTGGAACCGTCCTATATAGGCAGGGCAGCAACAGCATGATGAAACACATGTCGAATATCCAAAGGATCTAAATATCCTAGATTTTGAATCGGTAAATCATCTGAATCGATGAGGCGGGCATTTTGGCACTCGAAGTTTGAGTGCTATTTTCTCGATTGTCGTGTCCCATTAATGCAATGTAACGTCTCTTGACTTCTACAGGCAGACCTTTTTAGGTCGAGCGATGGGGGCCATTGTTGAGGCATTGGGCCAGCACTCGAGATGACTCGACCGACTGATGACTACAGCCCACGGGGCCCACAAGAGTAGCCCGATATCGACTCAGTCAAAGCCCATTGGCCAGTCAAATGTTGCATTACCCGTACTCAAATGTGGGATTAAAGACGAGCTCGTAATTCGCAGGAACGTGTACAACATTTACTCCTATTTAAGGGGAAAGACCGTGGCCCCATAATGGGTGGCCTTTATCTCCCCAACGTCACTGAAGGGACCCAGGCTGCCTATACATACAGGAAGGGTCACATTTCTTAAGGTAAGGGGTCTAAGACATAGAAGTCTACTTTCTCAACTGATATTTCTTACACTTTAGAGCTTACATCGCCAGTCCTGAGACGAACCTCCATATGTCGATCTCAGCTGACCAAGCTCCCTCTCTTCCTTAAGTTCCCACACTAACTTAAGCATCGGAGGAGATTTGGGTCAGAACCCAGATCTGACCCCCCGAACATGTCTCTGTGGTGTAGATCGACGAGTCTCCATCTCCTGCTAGGGTCGTTCCCGAGCTTCCCAACCTCGAGCGATCGACGTACAAGCTGATCGAGGGTCGATCAAGCAACACATCATCATCTACCTCCATCACTCAACCCATGTTTTTCCAACCTTGGGTCTCATCTCACCTGCTGAGGAAGCTCTGACTCGGTACGAAGAGCCCACGTCAGCTTGAAAACTGTCTCGGTCAATTTTGGCCTTAACAGTTATATACTTTAAAACATTTTTTTAATAAATTTTCATGTGTGTGTGATATACCATGGCTTTTACATTTCTACGCAATTACTCACACAAACACATATTTAGCTCATCAGCTTCATTTGTAAACTTGAGCCAACTTCTCTTGTTCTTCCCAAGCCTTCATATACTTCAATTTGTGGCTCTTTGATTGTTATGGCTCGATATCTTTCAATTTGTTTCACAATGACTTCAAAGCTATAAAATAATCTTCATACACATGAAAATAAATCTTTAATCCACATATCACTTGTGCACATCATCAAAATCCACTGGGGTGTGTCTAAATATCCCAACACTCTATCCCTTTTCGATGATGATAACAAATGATATAAAATATAAAATAATATGATATAATAAGATTACTTATGATCCACCTGCAGAGATGCATGAACATGATCCCTATGGAGAGGTTATTCCCCATGCATCAAAGCTAGTTAGCAATAAGTTTGACATATGCATGATTTCCATATTATTTTCAACTCAAGTATATTATTTTTTAGGCGTTGTGAGCTATGTGTCTTCTCCCTCTTTGTCACATCAAAAAAGTACCTCGTATAAAATAGAATGTAACATGAGTATCAAGAGAAATAATGAGTGACAAATAAATGTTCAACATTGTTTTAATTCTTTTTCAATTAAGATTCCTAAATCTCGACGAAGTTTCGAAAATATTTTCATCTTCAAGGGCTTCGTGAGAATATCTGCAACTTGATGTTTAGTAGGTATATACTTAAGTTCTACATCCTTTTTAACATAATGATCATTTATGAACCTGGGTCTAATGTTTATATGATTTGTTATAGGGTAAGGTACCGAGTGCTTGGTTAAATTAATAGCGCTCTTATTATCACAATAAATTACACAAGTAGATGGCTTAATACCGAAATAGACTAAGACTTGTTTCATCCATAGAACTTGTGCACATGCAAGTCCGGCAGCTATATACTCTGCCTCAATGGTTGATAGTGAGACTGAGCTTTGCTTTTTGCTAAACCACAAGACAAGTGAATGTCCAAGAAAATGACATGTTCCGCTTGTACTTTTCCTAGTGGATTTGCAACCAGCATATTCTAAGTCACTATACGAAATTAAATCAAAAGTGTTATCTCTATGATAAAACAAACCAAAGTCAGATGTGGTTAAGATATCCACATATGTATTTTACTGCCTTAAGATGTGATTCCTTTGGATCACATTGGAATCTTACACAAGCGCATACACTAAACATTATATCAGCTCTACTAGCACTGAGATATATTAAAGAACCAATTATACCTCGGTTTGTTTTCTGATCTACACTTTACCTACTTCATCTTTGTCCAAAGAGATGGATATTGCCATGTGAGTATTCTTTCCCGATGCATTCTCCATACCGAACCTTTTGAGTAGATCTTTAGCATATTTCTCTTGATGAATGAAAGTTCCCTCTCTTGTCTGCTTGATTTGCAATCCCAAGAAATATATGAGCTCGCTCATGTGGCTCATCTCGAACTCATCCTGCATTAACTTTGAAAACTATTGATATAGATCTTCGTTAGTGGATCCAAAAATAATATCATCTACGTAAATTTGAGTAAGTATGATGTTATCATGAATTATCTTTACAAATAATGCGGTGTCAATTTTTCCTAAATTATATCCTGAATCGATTAAGAACTTTCTTAATATCTCATGCCAAATTCTTGGAGCTTGTTTTAGGCCATATAAATCTTTGTTTAATTTATGAACATGGTTTAATTTCTTATCATGTTCAAAGCTTGGAGGTTGTTCAACATATACTTCCTCCTTATATATATTTAAGAATTCACTCTTTACATCCATTTGGTATAATTTAAAATTATTAAATGCTGCAAAAGCAAGTAGCATTCAAATTGACTCTAATCTAGCAACATGTACGAAAGTTTAATCGAAATCGGTACCTTCTTCTTGTGAATATCCATGTGCTACCAATCTAGATTTATTTCTTACCACATTTCCGTCCTCGTCTAGCTTGTTTCTATATACCTATTTTGTGTAGATGACTGGACAATTGTCTGGTATAGGAACTAATTCATGTACCTGATTTTTTTCAAATTGAAGCAATTCTTCTTGCTTAGCTTCAATACATGCTTCATCTGTAAAAGCCTCATATACATTTTTCAGCTCAACGTTAGATAGAAAAGAAATATGAGACATGTATTGTATTTGTGATCTAGTTTTAACACCTTTATCAATGTTTCCAATGACTTGGGTATGTGGGTGATGTATTACTTCAGTAAATGATTTTGATAATGGAACAATATTATTCATATCATTTGAAGGAATGACTACATCAACATTAACATCATCATTTAAATTCGAAATTGAAGCACTTGTGACAGATTCATCAAAAGTAACATGTAATGTTTCAACACATGGGATTTTCTTGTTGTATATGTGGTAAGTTTTGCTTCTAGAGTAATAACTGATAAAATTTCCTCCATCCGCTTTGGAGTCAAATTTATCTAAGTTATCATTTGTACTCAAAACATAGCATTTACAACCAAAAATTTAAAATAGAATATGTTCAAAACTCGTTGATACAATAGTTCATAAGGTGCCTTTTGAAAAGGATTTCTAATTAATACTCTATTTTGAATATAGCACGCGGTTGCTATGGCTTCTGCCCAAAAATATTTTGAAAGATTGCTTTTAGACAACATTGTTTGTACAACCCTTGGAGTGTTCTATTTTTCCTTTCAACTACTCCATTTTGTGGAGCAGCTCTAGGAAAAGCAAAAGTATATGATATGCCACATTTTTCACAAAAAATTTCAAAACATTCATTTTTGAATTCTCCTCCGTGGTTATTCTTATAGAAATAATTTTCGAAGAATGTAATCTTTCAATCTTTTTGAAAAATATTTTGAATTCACAAAAAGCATCATTTTTATTTGTCAAAAATAAAACCCAAGTAAATCGTGTGTAGTCGTCCATAATGACAAAAGCATATTTGCTACCATAAAGAGAAGAGGTCCTAGCAGTAACAAATAAATCTGTATGTAATAATTCAAGTGGTCTTTTTGAGCTACAAGCTCATATACTCTTGAAGGTGCTCATATGTAATTTACCATGTTGGCATGACTCACAAATTTTATCTAATTTAAAGTTTATTTTTGGGAGTTCTTGTACCAACTCTTTCCTCGATATCTTATTCATTTTTTTGATGTTGATATGACCAAAATGTCTGTGCCACAATAGTGTGTTGTTATATGAAATACTTAAACATAATTTTGAATCATCATTTTTGCATGAAAAAGTATAAATGTTTTATTACCTGTTTCCTTGAACTGGCACTTTTTTCATAGTATTATCATAAACTAAACATGCTTCATGAGTGATAGGAACTTTATAACCTTTATCACATAATTGACTGATGCTTTTTAAGTTATGTTTTAGTCCTTTAACTAAGCTAACATTCTCAATAATAAGTTTTGAAGGGTTACTGACATTGTTGATTCCAATTATTTTTCCCTTTTTTGTCTCCAAAGGTCACAGCTCCTCAGTCTACCATTTTTAACGAGCTTAGCAATTTTGAGTTCCAAGTCATATGTACTGAGCATCCGGTATCCACGATACAAAGTATCTTAAATTGTTCCTAAAAAGAAAAGAAATATCTCAAATATATTGGTACCCACTAGAGATTAGATCAGAAATGTTAGTCATAATTACATATTATTATTTTTAGGTAACAAAAAAATATAATTGTAATATGCATGAATACAAAAAGAATTTTAACAAATGTGATCAGCGACTTGGAACCCAAATCCTATTTGGATTTGATTTTCCATGAACAAATGAATCATTATAAAGTCCATGCATGCTTCTTGCTAAATTGCGAATATAGACATTCTTTTCATGCAAGCCTAAGTGTTTATACACCTATATCATATTATTTCTAACATTGTGTTTAATGTGTGATTTGTGCACATAATGTGATTTTTGATAAGTGTTGTGAACAATATTCTTGTGAACTAGCATGTAAGCATTGTGAGAAATAGCATGCAATCTATTTTTATTTGCATATCTTCCCTACATAAAAGCATGATTGTTTTTTACTTTCTTGGATACACTAGGGTAGAATGACAAGCTTTGGTGTATGAGACATCTTAACTTTAAGCATTAACTCCTCGTGTTTGAGCTTGCTAGCATATAAATCATTTTCAAGTATATTTATATGCTCATTTAAAATAGAAACATATAATGCATGCTTTTCATTCAAAAGTTCATGATCATGTAACAAGGTATTATATCTATCATTTAGAGATTTAAAATCGTGCATTAATGTGTTGTGTCCATCTTTATTGTGAATTAAAATACTATGTTCATTTTTCAAGCATGCATAATGGTATTATATATCCACCTTTAGAGATTTTTAATTGTTCTCAAATTTCTTATTTTTCTTTATTAATTTTTCAAATTCAGTGTGAAGTTGTACATATGCATCTTCAATATCGAATTCTTCATCTGAATAACTAACCTCAATGTCGTCTTGTTGAGCTGCCATAAAACATACTTCATTTTGGAAGTTTTTTCATTGCTCTCTTCAATTGCTCATATCTCCATGGATTGTTCTTCGATTTTAGGTTCTCCATACTTTTCTTCCAACACTTACCTGATTTATTGTGGGGCCGTGGCTCCTGAAACCTCATTAACAATATTATCAGTTAAACAAGAATAAATTAAATGCATTACCTTTACATTCGTTGAGTATTCCATCTTTTGATATGGTGTCCACATTGATTCGGGGGTAGAGGGCACTTCGTAGATCTCTTGCATGAAGATCCAGTATTCGAAGTTCTCGGCCTCCAATTATATCTACATTCTCTTCATCCAGGTAGAGAAGTTTGTGCCGCTGAAAATGGTTGATGCCATCACCTTAAAATCGTTCCTCTAATACCACGTGTGGGATTTGTGGATGGCAAACAACACTAGAGGGGCGGGGTTAAATAAGGTTGTCAAATAATCAATAAACTTCTTAGTGTAATTAAAAATCCTTCTTTGTATTGCCTAAGTCTCAAACCGAGTTGCCTCGAATTTGTACTTAATCAACAATAATATGTTTGAATAATGAATTGTTAGTTACAGCGGAAATAAATAATTCAAGCAACAAAAAATAAAGAATCAGAGAGAATAGATCACAGCACAAACATAGACCATCTATAATACACAGGGAATTCTTGACTATGTCCACACTGATGTGTGGGGACCGATGAGGATGACCTCATTGGGAGGTAAACACTATTTTGTGTCTTGCATTGATGATTTCTCACGCATTATATTGGTGTTTCCTCTTAGGTCTAAAGACAAGCTAGGTTTTGAGTAAGTTCATAAAATGGAAGGCATTAATTGAGAAACAGACCAACAATAAAGTCAAGAGACTCCGCAATGACAACGGTGGAGAGTATAAGTTAGACCCCTTACAGTAGTAATGCATAAAAGATGTGATTCAGAGACACTTCACCATCTATGGTATGCTGCAGTAGAACAGAGTAGCCGAGAGGATGAATCAGACTATACTAGAAAAGGTCCGATGTATGTTATCTACATCCGACCTAACGAAAAAGTTTTGGGTAGAGACCCTAGTATATGTGACCTATCTGATCAACATGTTGCCTTTTACTTCTTTGGATGGAAGACCTCTTTTGGAGGTGTGGTCAGTAAAGCCAGTTTTCGACCATGATTCTATGCATATATGGGGACGTCCAGCCAACTAAGTGATAAAGGAGGACAAGCTTGATGCTAAAGCCAATAAAGCTATCTTCTTGGCTTTAGCGATGGTGTCAAAGGATACATGTTGTGGTGTCCGAGACTAGGAAGGTGATCTTGAGCAGAGATGTGACGTTCGATGAATCAGCATTATTGAAGCGACATGGACTGATGGTGGAGCCTACAAAGACACAGGTAGAGCGGGTTCATATAGAGGTATTGGAGGTACCTAATATGGTGGATATTGTCTCTAGACAGAGTTCTCCAGAGACTACAGATGATACACTCTAGACAGATAGTGATGATGATGGTTCAGGTTCAAATGGTGGATATACCCATTCTCTATGGATAGCACAGTAGATGGTTCCATTGCAAAGTCGAGGCCTAGGTGTGAGATATGGCGACCTGTAAGATACACAGAGATGGTCTCATTTGCTTTTCCCATAGTTAGTATTGATATACCCACTTAATACAAGGATGTAGAGCATTCTAAAGACCCATAGAGGTCAAGGAAAGCAATGGATAAGGAGATGGAATCATTGTAGAAAAACAATATTGTTGGATATTGAGACACCCCTAATTGAGTTTTGATGATGATCAAACAAATGATTGATAATAATCATAATTATCAAGTGTAGATGTATCTTAATGTCACATCAAATTTGAAGTTCAAAGTCAAAGAAGTCAACAAAAGTGAAGATAACATGAAATGACTCAAATGAAGACTTAGAAGTTTGATCAAAGGAAATTCCAAGTCAAACGAATCTAAGGATGATCAAGAGATGTGTGGGAGCTCAACCAAATACCAAAGAATCAAAAAGATGCTAAGACATGAAGATAGAGATATGGATGCATTAAAGAAGCCAAAATAGGATATTGTTTGATGTAATTTATATTCATGTCCTTAGAATATTTGTAGGTCCTAGAAGTGGAGATACACACACTTAGAAATGATTTTAAACATTATTTAAAATCACACAAACATTTTTAAAAAGTTTTGAATGATTTTGAAAGGATTTCCTAAACATTTTTAAACAAAAATTCTATGATAAAAAATGTAGCTGACTATCATTACTATAGGAGTGACTACTTTTTATTGTGGTTGTCTTCTTAGTACTCAAAGTAACTGGCATCAGTTTTCCTTGTAGTCGACTACTATTGTTCTGTGAGTCGATTGTAATGCCCTGCTAAGCTACTGCACAAGTACTAGAGGGGGGGTGAATAGTACTTTAAAATAATTAAGAGGCTAATTCCTAATTACTTGCAAACTCTACCAAACAATGCGGAAAATGCGGGAATGTAAATGTTAGACAACAAAGAAACAATCGCAAACAACGATATTACTGGGTTCGGATCCACCCAAGTCTCCCCGACTTGTTTCCGGTGATCCTACGTCCCAACCACCCGGATCTCCTCCGGATACTTGAGTTAGAAACCCTAACTCAAGATTTTCACTATGAAACACTTGTGAAGAACCTTCACCAAGTCAAATCATACACAAAGTAATTTGTGACTCCCACAACCCGGGATCACAATCACAACTCTCACAACCGAGAGATAAACACTTACAAAATGAAAGTAAATGAAATAGAATAACTTACCACAAAATACATATGCCTTGAGTACACTTACGAATTAGGGCAAGGATGATTTTGAGGAAGAAGAAGTTACCAAACCCTAGCTCCAAGATGTAGATCAGCGATGGAGAGCTATGGGGTTGTTGGTGACCTAGGATCAAGCACTTGGCTTGGAAGGCTTCACACTCAATGAATCTCTCTTTGGAATTAAGAGTGAGGAGAGATTATTGAATGGAATGAAAGAGCTTTGAATGAGCTTGGAATGATTTATCTTGATCTTTAAACTTGCAATAATATCAGCCTTGACTGCAATGAATGCAGCCCATCAAGTATATATAGGATAGAGGAGAGAGAGAAAGAAATTCGAGTCATTAAATGCTCCAACGGCTCTTTTCTGAACCCAACTAGTCGGTCAAAGAACAACCACCGACCGACCAGTTCACCAACTAGTCGGTCAGTCATTTAACGTAGACCGACTAATGGAAGAACAACCAAAAGGTCGAAGCACATACAAAAGGAACTAGTCGGTCCAAGAAGAGTAGCTGACCGACTAGTTTCACAACTAGTGTCACGCCCCGCTTCCCTAAAATGGAGGCGAGACGTGAAAAGGTCCGCATGAGAGTGGAGCTGTGAAGCCCCAAACCCGATAAGCGTCAATAAAACATAAGCAGGCTAAAAGAAAGAGTCTAAAGGCCCAGAACAAGGCCAACAAAAGCAACAACGTAACAAAGTATAGGTGCTACGCACCGACAACAAAATAGCAGTCTAAACAAAAGGAAAAGCTCAACGAAGACACTAGGACTGGTCCCCAGTATCCACGTACTCCCCGCCAAACACAGGCTCGGGCTCGGCGTCAGCAAACACCTCGTCCTCAACAAAGTACTCAGGCTCAGGATCTAACATATGTCACCTAAAAGAGTAAAGGGGCACATGTCAGCAAGTCTAAAAGACTTGGGCAAGGAAACTGAAAGTAAGGCAAACTAACAACCTAGCAGTTTTAGTATGCATGACATGGCAGTTATAACATGAGTGCACAAGCAAGACATGATGAAACAATAAGTACAAGAGAACAATTATCGGGACAAGTCAAGAGTAGCCAAGCTACTAACAATCTCAATCATTTCACTAGTCACGTTTCAAGTTGTTTGTAGATGTTTACGCCTTACAGCTGAATGGTTTGGCATTCACGCTGATTGACCGCTTAACACTACCCCCAAACCCAGAGTTTACGCCTTACCACTGCAGTTGCTGATCGGGCAGACTCCCAGTTGATTGGCCGCTTAACTCTTACCCCCAATACCCACATGTAAACGATCCAGGGTGCCCGCACACGAGCTCAGTAAATGAGCCAAGGTTGCCCCGCACAGGAGCTCGCATTCTAGTTCACGATTCATAAGCATTTGACGTAGGGGGTGCACCTAGCCGGAAACAAGTAGTTCGGGCATTGGCTATCAACCAACACATGGCCCGCTTCTGGAACACGAGCCAGGAACACAAGCATTGTAGCGAAGCTACGCAATCACGGAAACACTTAAAGAATGAAATGACATGACAATTAATTTGCGTACCGTTAATGGAAATTAAACATGACATGGTAATTGTGCAACATGATAAATGTCGGATCTAGCTTCGTTGTCAAGCTAGTTCCTAAATTTGTGCCTAGGCGAGTATCATTTCGTCGCCTAGTCTCTTTTACGCCTACAACAAGCAAATGGCCTAAAACATGGCCTAAACCCTAAGTGGCAAGTTTCACTTGCCTAGCACCGAGGATGACGATCGACGAGGGTTCGTCCCACGGACGCTAATCTACGGGGAAGTCGCTGTTATGGAGAAACACTCATCAAAACTACATCCATTTCATTAGGGTTTCACAAAAACACAACGGGTTATGAAAACATTAAGAGATCGGTTATTACCGTATAGGAAACGGGAGAATAATGCCGAGCAACCACGGCGACGGAAGAAACGCTTCGGGGAACCTAGGGTTCAGATCTGGAAATGGATGGAGAAGTTTGGAGAAATAGGGTTTTGGGGGATTTTGGGGGTTTGATGAGATTTTGAGGAAGATGAGAGGTAGAATGTGTTAAGGGAGAGTTTGGATGATGGATTTTGGGCTTGGGGTGAAGGAATAAGGGTTTGAGGTAGTAGGGGGCTCAATGGAGGAGAAACTAGGGTTTTAGGTCGTGAGGAAGGAGAAGAAAACGTTTGGGAGGGGTTTAAATAGGAAGGGCTGGCGGCTGCCCAGAAATTAGGGTTTTGGCACTGATTAGTCGGTCAGAGAACAACCATTGACCGACTAGTTTGGGAACTAGTCGGTCGGTTGACCAACGCAGACCGACTAAGTCCAAACAGTAACTCCTGTACAGAAATAGGATTTAGATTTAGTCGGTCAAAGAACAACTACTGACCGACTAGTTTGGCATCTAGTCGGTCGAAAGATGAACTTAGACCGACTAAGAAGGAACAGTAACGAGTACCAAAAATAGTTGATGAGTTAGTCGGTTGAAGAAGCATTGCCGACCGCCTAGTTTGCAACCTAGTCGGTCAACCAACGTTCTTAGACCGACTAACGACAAATAGTAACTCCTGAGAAATTTACAAAGCCAACTAGTCGGTTCAAGAAGGTTTGCCGACCGACTGGATCGTCATCTAGTCGGTCGGTGCCCCTTCTTACACCGGCTAATGAGCACCAAAAGTTCTGAAATGGAGCGCGAAGCTCCGGGATCGATTCATAAGACTCCTAGGCTTGATCTAACAATAAGATATGACCGATACGAAGCCCGTCACGAATGACTTGCTCCGAAATCGACGATTCTAAGGAAGAAGCTAAGAAAACACGACGAAACGATCGAACATGAAAGTTACGGAGACGAAAACCACACATAAGGAGAAAATCCACCAAAACTTATAATATAATATAATAAATCCAGATACAAGAAAACCAGTCGTTACATCCTCCCCAACTTAAGAAAAATTCCGTCCTCGGAATTTCCCAACACTCACGTGTCCGGGAATAAAAGTGGGAAACGCTCTCGCATCTCATCCTCATTCTCCTAAGTAGACTCTCCAGGCGAGCCGTGTCGCCACATCACCCTCACAAGGTTGACAACCTTGTTCCGAAGTGACTTCTGACGCCTGTCCAGGATCTGCACTGGCTGCTGGTCATATGTCATATCGGGGCGAATGGTAATCTCCGAGAAATCCACCGCATGAGATGGATCGCTAATGTATCGACGAAGCTGCGATACATGGAAAACATTGTGAACTCCCTCCAAAGATGGCGGCAAGGCTATGCGATAAGCTACCTTGCTAACTCTCTCCAGAATGTCAAACGGTCCAATGTATCGCGGGATCAACTTCCCTCGCTTCCCAAAACGAATCACACCATGATTCGGGGAAATCTTCAGAAACACATGGTCACCCGGCTGAAACTCCAAAGGACGACGTTTAGCATCTGCCCAATGCTTAAAACGGTCATGAGCAATCCTCAACCTCTCCCGAATGTTCCTGACAATATCCGCAGCCTCCACGATCATCTCAGGTCCCAACAACTCCCGATCACCAACGTCATCCCAACTCAATGGCGATCGACATTTCCTCCCATAAAGAGCGGCGAAAGGCGCCATGCCAATACTCGCCTGGAAGCTGTTGTTGTAAGAAAACTCCACCAGATGTAGATGGTCCTCCCACGAACCCTTGAAATCCAACATGCACGCCCTCAGTATGTCTTCCAAGATCTGAATCGTCCTCTCAGACTGGCCATCCGTCTGCGGATGGTACGTCGTGCTGAAACTCAGACGCGTACCCAAACTCTTCTGCAAACTCTGCCAGAACTGAGATGTGAACCTCGTGTCTCTGTCCGACACGATACTCACGGGGACTCCGTGAAGTCGCACGACCTCCTGCACGATTCACGTTACATCACTGTCCAAACTAGGAAAAAGGAAATAAAAACGGAGAGTAAAAGAATTTTACCTCCATATATCTCCTCGCTAGCGCCTCAGTGGACTGTCCCACTCGGAACGGAATAAAGTGCGCGGATTTGGTCAATCGGTCTACGATCACCCAAATCGCGTCATTCTGCTTCGGACTCTGAGGTAGTCCAGTCACGAAATCCATGGTGATGTGTTGCCATTTCCACTCCGGAATCGGAAGCGGTTGTAGCAACCCGGCCGTACGCTGATGCTCTGCCTTCACCTGCTGGTAAACCAAACACTTGGTTACACTCCGAGCCACACTCCTCTTCATACCATGCCACCAATAATTCAGAGGAAGATCCTGGTACATCTTGGTGCCACCAGGATGCACAGAATACGGCGAACTGTGTGCCTCCACCATCAACTCCTCTCTAATATCCCCAGCTGGCACACACAACCTGGCTCCAAACCTTAGCGAGCCATCCTCATGAATCAAAAATTCAGTCCGCAGACCGGCTTCCACCTGCTCCCGAATCTTCACCAGCTTCGGATCCTCAGCCTGGCCAGCCTTGATCCGATCCACAATCGTCGACTGTATCTGCATACACATCAACGAAGAAGCCTTCCCAGGAAGAACAATCTCAACTCCAGACTCGCAAAAATCCTGCTGCAATCTCCACTGCGAGGTCAAAATCTTCACCGCTGGAAGCCTACTCAGCGCATCCGGGACCACATTCACCTAGCCAGGGTGATACTGCAAATCAATCTCATAATCCGCCATGATCTCCAACCATCGATGCTGTCGCATGTTGAGCTCCTTCTGAGTAAAAATATACTTCAAGCTTTTGTGATCGGTGAAAATCTTCACTTTCTCACTCAGCAAGAAGTGCCTCCAAATCTTAAGAGCAAACACAACGGCAGCCAACTCCAAATCATGCGTCGGGTAATTCTTCTCATGAACCTTAAGCTGACGAGACGCATACGCCACAACATGCCCGTGCTGATGCAACACACAACCGAGACCCTTGCCAGAAGCATCGCAAAAGATCTCAAATCCATCGCTGCGATCAGGCACAACAAGAATGGGGGCAGTCGTCAACCTCTCCCTCAGAACACCAAAAGCACTCTCACAATCACCCGACCAAACAAAAGGTACATCCTTCCGTGTCAACCTGGTCATCGGCTCTGCAATACGGGAAAAGTCCTTAATGAAACGCCGATAGTAACCAGCAAGTCCAAGGAATCTCCGAATCTCAGACGCAGACGACAGGACAGGCCACTCTCTGATGGCCCTAATCTTCTCGAGATCCACTGAAATACCATCTCCAGTTACCACATGCCCGAGAAAAGCAACTCTATCCAGCCAAAACTCGCACTTCGAAAATTTAGCATACAACCGATGCTTCCTCAAAATCTCCAATATCGTCCTCAAGTGCGAGGCATGCTCCTCCTCCGACCTTGAATAGATCAGAATGTCGTCAATAAAGATAACAACAAACTTATCCAAAAAGTCGTAGAAAATCAGGTTCATCAGATTCATGAAAACTGCGGGTGCATTGGTTACACCGAAAGGCATAACCACAAACTCATAGTGTCCATACTTCGTCCTGAACGCTGTCTTCGGAACATCTCCCTTCTTCACCTTCAACTGATGGTAACCACTCCTTAAATCCAATTTAGAAAACACCCTCGAACCTCCAAGCTGATCAAAAATATCATCGATGCGAGGCAACGTGTATTTATTCTTGATGGTCATCGCATTCAACTCCCGATAGTCCGCGCACATGCGACGCGAACCATCCTTCTTCTTCACCAGCAGCACCGGTGCTCCCCACGGAGACACACTAGGGTTGATATAACCCTTCTGCAAAAGCTCATCCAGCTGCTTCCGCAATTCCTCCAACTCAGCGGGTGCCATACGATACGGCGCCTTCGAAATCGGCTGCGCTCCCGGAACAAGATCAATAGAAAATTCTAGAGCTCGATCAGGTGGCAAACCAGACATCTCCTCGGGGAAGACGTCATCAAAATCCGGCACCACAGCTGGCCACTCCAACTCCATTTGCTTAGCCACAACCTCCATCGGTCTGGCCCGAAATCTGACAGGACCAAGCGAACTCCTACCACGGCTGAACTCAAATACTGGATGTCCGGGAATCTCGAACACCACCTTCTTCCTCCGACAGTCGATCGTAGCATAGAAGCTCGCAAGCCAGTCCATCCCAAGAACTTCATCATAGTTGATGATGTCGTGGACAATGAAATTAGCGTAAAGCTCATGTCCACAGACCACCAACGAGCAAGAATTGCAACCACGATGCACCGAGACCACGCCATTCCCTGTAACGATATTCCAACTCTTGGGAAGAGGGGACGTCGACAAGGAATGCTTCTCCACGAAGCTCCGAGAAATAATGCACATCGATGCACCAGAGTCAAAGAGGACTCGTGTAGGAAATGTGCACACCAAAACCACACCTAACAAGCAATTAACAATCAAACCCTAGTCTAGCAAACAATCATGTTCAAGCAAACAACACAATCTAGCAATCAAAACCAGCTAGGAAAGTAACTTCTAGATTGAGGATTACCTGCGATAACCTCATCCACATCCTCGCTCTCCACAGTGGTCATCAGAAAAGCCTGCCTCCTCGGTGGAATAGCTTGCTGAAAAGCCTGCCTCTGTGGAACAAGAGCCGCTCCACGTCCAGCAGGAACAGACGCTCGCTGCTGCAACGGCTGTGCTACAACAGGTGCCCTCCGCAGCTGATTCGCATGCCGACAATCCTTCGTGACATGAGAAGCATCACCACAAACCAAACACTGGCCCAAAAACTTCCTACACTGATCCTTGATGTGGCCAGGCTTGCCGTAGAAATGGCAAGTCTTCAGAACAGGCCCTCCTGGCCTCTTGAACTGAGCTGGCTGATTAGGCTTGAAACCAGGCCTAACCACCGCCCTGGCCTGCTCCATAGGCCTCTTCCCAGCACCAGAAACATGTCCTCTCCTCTGACTCAGGTTCAGCTCCTGCCTCCTTGCAGCGACCAGAACCTTCGGATAAGACTCCAGATCAGAGGAAGACATAAAACTCTGGAGCTCCAAAGCAAGTCCATGCAGGAACCTCTGAGCCCTCTCATCAGCATCCTGCACCATCTTCGGTGGGAACCGACTCAGCCTAGTGAACTCTTGGTGGTACAGGTCCACCGTCAAGCTCCCTTGCTTCAGATCAATAAAGCGATGCAGCATCTCCTTTCTAGCAGCCTTCGGAAAGAACTCCTCATCAAACCTGGACTTGAAGGTAGTCCAAGCTATCGGCTCCACCAACATCTTCTCTTCCGCATCCCACCAGTTCCGAGCATTATCCTTAAGTTGCCTCTTCGCCAAATCAACCCATCCAGCCGGGGTGATCTTGGCCATCTTCAATTTATCCTCAATGTTCCGAATCCACTCATTGGTAGCCAGAGGACCCTCAGACCCATCAAAATATGCGGGACCCAGCTCTCGAAATTTCTTCGCTCTCGGCTCGGAGCGAGGGACATCCGGAAGTGCCCGGGCAGCTCGAGCAAGTGGAGCATTCTGGACTTGCAGGAGCACACCATGCTGCACTTGCATCATCTGAAGCATCATCTGCATCATCTCTCCGTTGGTGGGTTCCCGCTCAGGCTCCTCATCATGAGGGGACGCGCCACTACCTCCACCACGGGTGAATCGCCTTCCTGCCATCTAATGACACAGAAAACGAAGCAGATTAGACTCATAGCTTATGACTCGGACGTCGAACTTAGTTTGTTGGACGTTCAAATATTATTATCATTATTCCGATAATTGCGGTTACAGAAGAGGACCTGCATGGGCCACCAACAAAACCTGTCACGCCCCGCTTCCCTAAAATGGAGGCGAGACGTGAAAAGGTCCGCACGAGAGTGGAGCTGTGAAGCCCCAAACCCGATAAGCGTCAATAAAACATAAGCAGGTCCCTGTAACCACAAACGAAACAACAATAATAACACAAGGAGAGACAGAAATAAAATTCTCATATCTCATAATTTGTCCAACATGAAAATTAAGTTCAACATCCAGAAAAGCCACAAGGCTAAAAGAAAGAGTCTAAAGGCCCAGAACAAGGCCAACAAAAGCAACAACGTAACAAAGTATAG
Organism: Scilla litardierei; assembly: GCA_030789695.1. NCBI lineage: Eukaryota > Viridiplantae > Streptophyta > Magnoliopsida > Asparagales > Asparagaceae > Scilla > Scilla litardierei. The sequence goes on from CM061142.1 coordinate 137,334,714, forward strand.
GTGCTATGCACCGACAATAAAATAGCAGTCTAAACAAAAGGAAAAGCTCAACGAAGACACTAGGACTGGTCCCCAGTGTCCACGTACTCCACGCCAAACACAGGCTCGGGCTCGGCGTCAGCAAACACCTCGTCCTCAACAAAGTACTCAGGCTCAGGATCTAACATGTGTCACCCAAAAGAGTAAAGGGGCACATGTCAGCAAGTCTAAAAGACTTGGGCAAGGAAACTGAAAGTAAGGCAAACTAACAACCTAGCAGTTTTAGTATGCATGACATGGCAGTTATAACATGAGTGCACAAGCAAGACATGATGAAACAATAAGTACAAGAGAACAATTATCGGGACAAGTCAAGAGTAGCCAAGCTACTAACAATCTCAATCATTTCACTAGTCACGTTTCAAGTTGTTTGTAGATGTTTACGCCTTACAGCTGAATGGTTTGGCATTCACGCTGATTGGCGGCTTAACACTACCCGCAAACCCAGAGTTTACGTCTTACCACTGCAGTTGCTGATCGGGCAGACTCCTAGTTGATTGGCCGCTTAACTCTTACCCCCAATACCCACATGTAAACGAGCCAGGGTGCCCGCACATGAGCTCAGTAAATGAGCCAGGGTTGCCCCGCACAGGAGCTCGCATTCTAGTTCACGATTCATAAGCATTTGACGTAGGGGTGCACCTAGCCGGAAACAAGTAGTTCGGGCATTGGCTATCAACCAACACATGGCCCGCTTCTAGAACACGAGCCAGGAACAAAAGCATTGTAGCGAAGCTACGCAATCACGGAAACACTTAAAAAATGCAATGACATGACAATTAATTTGCGTACCGTTAATGGAAATTAAAAATGACATTGTAATTGTGCAACATGATAAATGTCGGATCTAGCTTCGTTGTCAAGCTAGTTCCTAAATTTGCGCCTAGGTGAGTATCATTTCGTCGCCTAGTCTCTTTTACGCCTACAATAAGCAAATGGCCTAAAACATGGCATAAACCCTAAGTGGCAAGTTTCACTTGCCTAGCACCGAGGATGACGATCGACGAGGGTTCGTCCCACGGATGCTAATCTACGGGGAAGTCGCTGTTATGGAGAAACAATCATCAAAACAACATCCATTTCATTAGGGTTTCACAAAAACACAACGGGTTATGAAAACATTAAGAGATCGGTTATTACCGTATAGGAAACGGGAGAATAATGCCAAGCAACCATGGCGACGGAAGAAACGCTCCGGGGAAGCTAGGGTTCAGATCTGGAAATGGATGGAGAAGTTTGGAGAAATAGGGTTTTGGGGGATTTTGGGGGTTTGATGAGATTTTGAGGAAGATGAGAGGTAGAATTTGTAAGGGAGAGTTTGGATGATGGATTTTGGGCTTGGGATGAAGGAATAAGGGTTTGAGGTAGTAGGGGGCTCAATGGGGGAGAAACTAGGGTTTTAGGTCGTGAGGAAGGAGAAGAAAACGTTTGGGAGGGGTTTAAATAGGAAGGGCTGGCGGCTGCCCAGAAATTAGGGGTTTGGCACTGATTAGTCGGTCAGAGAACAACCACTGACCGACTAGTTTGGAAACTAGTCGGTCGGTTGACCAACGCAGACCGACTAAGTCCAAACAGTAACTCCTGTACAGAAATAGGATTTAGATTTAGTCGGTCAAAGAACAACTACTGACCGACTAGTTTGGCATCTAGTCGGTCGAAAGATGAACTTAGACCGATTAAGAAGGAACAGTAACTAGTACCAAAAATAGTTGATGAGTTAGTCGGTTGAAGAAGCATTGCCGACCGACTAGTTTGCAACCTAGTCGGTCAACCAACATTCTTAGACTGACTAACGACAAACAGTAACTCCTGAGAAATTTACAAAGCCAACTAGTCGGTTCAAGAAGGTTTGCCGACCGACTGGATCGTCATCTAGTCGGTCGGTGCCCCTTCTTACACCGACTAATGAGCACCAAAAGTTCTGAAATGGAGCGCGAAGCTCCGGGATCGATTCCTAAGACTCATAGGCTTGATCTAACAATAAGATATGACCGATACGAAGCCCGTCACGAATGACTTGCTCCGAAATCGACGATTCTAAGGAAGAAGCTAAGCAAACACGACGAAACGATCGAAAATGAAATTTACGGAGACGAAAACCACACATAAGGAGAAAATCCACCAAAACATATAATATAATATAATAAATCCAGATACAAGAAAACCAGTCGTTACAACTAGTCGGTTGGTTACTTAGCTGAGACCGACTAAGAGATAAAACTGAAGTCTGAGCACACATTGATTTAATCGGTCCAAGAACAAATGTTGACCGACTAGTTCATCAACTAGTCGGTCGCCAAATGTGCATAGACCGACTAACGATAAACAGTAAGTTAGGTGAAAATTGGCATGTACAATAAAGCTCAACTAGTCGGTCCAAGAAGGAAAGTTGATCGACTAGTTCTCAACTAGTCGGTCGATCAATGAACACAGACTGACTAATGATAAATAGTAGCACAGGCTCAAAGTTGCATGTATTGGGAAAGCTCAACTAGTCGGTCACAGAAGCATCAATGACCGACTAGTTCACAAACTAGTCGGTCGGTGAGTCAACGTAGACCGACTAACTGTAAACAGTAAAGATCTTAGAATTAACTGACAGAAACTAGTCGGTCCAAGAAGCTTTACCGACCGACTAGATCACCATCTAGTCGGTCAGTTCTTCTTCTTGAACCAACTAACATGCACAAGAAGTCGCGAATCGAAGCGCGAAGCTTCGGGAAAGTTTGTATGGACTTCTACTAAGATCCTAGAGCTAAGATAGGAGCGTTATGAAGATTTAAACCGTAAGACCTACTCAAGGCTTAACATTCTACGAAAGAAGCTTAAAGACTATAAATAAAACTAGACGATACCGTCTTCAATAGCTTCAATAGAATCTTCATGACTTCTAAAATGGTCCATAAGCTTCAACGAAGCTTTAGGCATACGATCACGTGCTTTGAGAAGTCTCGAGTGTAATGCCCTACCAGCTACTGCACAAGTACTAGATGAGGGGTGAATAGTACTTTAAAATAATAAGGAGTATAATTCCAAATTAAATTGCAAACAACTACCAAATTAATTTGCGGAAGCTTAAATTGAATGACAACAATTAAATTAACAATGCAAACAAACGATGTTAATGGGTTCGGATCCACCCAAGTCTCCCCGACTTGTTCCCGGTGATCCTACGTCCCAACCACCCGGATCCCCTCCGGATACTTGAGTTAGAAACCCTAACTCAAGATTTCCACTATGAATATCTTGTGAAAAACCTTCACAAGATCAAATCATACATGCAATAGCAAACGTGAATCCCACAACCCGGGATCACAACCTTCTCTCACAACCGAGAGAATCAACAAGCAATATAAATGAGTTATATTGAAATAAGCAAACTTACCACAAAATCCTATACCTTGAGTTTTTTTTACCCAAATGGTGAAATGAAGGATTTGAGGAAGATGAAGTCACCAAGACCTAGCACCAAGGAAATGACCAGCAATAGGTGCCTAGGAATGAGTTGGAGACTAGGATCAAGCAATAGCTTGAAGAGCTCACCAAGAACAAGCTTCTCTCTAGATCTAGAAATGAGAGAGAATGGGTTTCTTGTGAGGAAGAGAGCTTTAGATTTGAGGGAGAATAGCTATCTCTTTAGAACTCAATGGATCTCTTAATGGCAGCTCTAACCTCGATAGAAATGACCTAGGTTCGTATTTATAGGGTCCCATAAAAACAAGTTAGGTCATTCACTAACGGATAGAAATCTGTGAGAGTTAGTCGGTCAAAGAACAATCACTGACCGACTAGTTCATCAACTAGTTGGTCAGCCAAACAACGTGGACCGACTAAGAGTAGATCTGAGAAGAGATAGAATTTCAGACCTAGAAATCTAGTCCGTCCAAGAAGACTGTCTGACCGACTAGTTTCACAACTAGTCGGTCAGTCAATGAACGTAGACCGACTAAGAGCAAAAAGAATTAGTCTGAAGACAAAGTGACTTAGTCGGTCCAAGAACAAAAGTTGACCGACTAAATTGTCAACTAGTCGGTCACCAAACGTTCTTAGACCGACTAACGATAAACAGTAGCTTAGGAGAATTTAAGAGTGAACAGTAAGTCACAACTAGTCAGTCAAAGAAGCATCACTGACCGACTAGTTCACAAACTAGTCGGTCGGTGAGTCAACGTAGACCGACTAACTGTAAACAGTAAAGTCCAATAAATTAAGGAATCAAACTAGTCGGTCCAAGAACAGTTTCCGACCGACTAGATCACCATCTAGTCGGTCAGTACTTGTTCTTGTACCATCTAACATGCACATACAAATCCGAATCGAAGCGCGACGCTTCGAGGAAGTTAGAATGAACTTGTGCAAGGATCCTAGAGCTACGAAATGAGCGAAATGAAGATAGAAACGTAAGATATACTCAAGGCTTAACATTCTATATATCGAAGCTAAAAGACTATAAATAAAACCTTAATAAACAGTCTTCGAGAGCTTCGATTGAATCTTCATAACTTCCAAAGCGGCGCAAGAGCTTCAACGAAGCTTTAGGCATGAATACGAGCTTTGGGAAGTGTTGAGATGTCGCTTTGAATGTTCTCGTGAAATTGGCGACGATCTCCAATACTGCGCTCACAAATTGTTAGTTCATGGATTATTTATGTTTGCTCATCATCAAAACCAAATCCGGGGAGTCCAATATTCAACATTCTCCCCCTTTTTGGTGATGACAAACCAACATAAATAATACTCAAAAATAATGATTCAAATGTAAAATACTTACTCCCCCTGCATTGATGACACGTTAATTCCAAAATGAATATATATGAATTGCATCAATCAGATGAGTAAGATAAATAAAGCGAATCAATTTTCGAAATATTGGATTTTGAAAATCCTTATATGTAGCTTAACTCCCCCTGAATCTAACATATCAAACTAGATTCTTAGAAAATGAGTTAAATTTTCATTTGCGCTATTTATTATCATTATCTCTCCCCCTTTGGCATTATCCCAAAAATGGGGGGCATACAACGACAACAATTAGGAAATGGAAAATCCAACATCGGGAGTCGTAGACAATGACGATGGAACTAATTGACACCAAAGGAAAAGCGATAAAATCAAATCAAAGTGTGCCAATTGTCCATTATCATAAAGTGAAGATCAAAATCATCAAAAATACCAAATAATTATTCATTAATTGAATAAAGAAACATACTCTTCAATATTCAATATTCTTGGTTAAATTTTGTGCATGGAAAACAATTCTATATAATTATAGAAATATAATCTATTTAACCAAGTTTTTAATCGTCGAGCGACGAATTCACAATTCAAATGCATTCAACGAATGTATAAAAAAATGCACGACAAATAAATGACAAAGTGAATGACGATGAACAAATATATATATATATAGACATCCTGAGTATATCAAAAAGGTATCTCATCGAATACATGCGGTACATCATATGAAGCGAGACACATCATCTATATAAACAACAAAAAATACATCATCATCATCAACATCATCAAAGTGTATCAAAATACATCAAAACAGCATCATATCATAATATCCAACTCCGACACCCAGAAATCGCAAAAATACATCAAAATATTTCTCAAACCCCATCCTAACCCAAAATACTCTCACTAAAAAAATCATCCAAAGCGTAGTGGAGAGTCCTCGAAACTCCCGATCACGAGGAGGAGGCTGGATCTGCAGTGTCCGTGGGTCCAGTCGACGGAGTGGACTCAGGCTCTGTAGGGAGTAGAGGTGTCTCAACAGATGGAATCGTCGGGGCAGGAGTGGAGATCTCAACAACAGGCTCAACAACGGGAATCTCAACAGCAGCATGGGTCTCGACAGAAGCAGCAGCAGCAGTGTCAACAGCAGCAGGAGATACAAGAGCAGGCTCGGAAGACTGAAGAGCTGAAGCAGATGGCTCTGGAACACCGGAAGTGGTGCCATCTCCAGGAGCAGAAGATGTGGTAGCAGCAGCAGCAGCAGTGGCCGTGGCAACATCGTCACGAGCCAAAGAAGTGACAAGCTCGTCAATCTCCTCATCGTCCATCTCCTCGGCCTCAGAGACTGAAGGAGGAAGATCAATCCCCATCAGACGAGCCATACGGCAGACGACCTCCTCGGTACGAGCCAAACGTGACTCGTGCCGACGAAGAAGGCGTACGACATCGTCCAATGTAGCAGGACGAGAGGGGGCTGCAGCAGCGGACGGAGAAGCCTGAGAAGCAGATGCGGTAGACCTCTGCACGTGACGAAGCGCCGCTAGAGATTTCTTCACAGCCGTCACGTTCAGAGGCGTACCCAAGGGACGCTCATCGTCAGGAGGGAGGGGGACTCGGAAATGTCGAAATACAAGAGTCAACAGGAAAGGGTATGGAATGTGCACAGACTTATTGGTCTTGCGTATACACTCGAAAGAATCCATCTTATCGAGTATCACGCGAGCCCAATTAATCTCGCACCCCAAGAAAAGAGCGTAGATCAATTTCAAGAACGGCTGGGATGGGAGTGAAGAGGATCCATACTTAGGGAGGAGACATGACTTCAAGATCAGGTTAAGAACCCACGCATTCGGCTTGAAAGATTTCGAAGGAACACCAATGAATGCGGAGGGGATAACCTGGAAGATATCTGAAAGAACTGACTGATCCAAGGAGGAAATGTCATCTACGGAAATGTCCGAAGGGAGGAGACCACACGACGAACAACCAAGAATCTCCCCCAAGATTTCTGCCGTGAGAACTATAGGAGTTCCCAAGACAGTCGTCTCAATGGAGTGGCTGGCATCGTACTGGCCTCGGATACGATTGGCATAGAACAATTTCACAAGGCGAGGATACGGTTTGGGATTGGCCTTGGGGTCGTATCGGAGATAATCTAGAAGACCACTATAGGACAGAAGATCAGCAAGGCCGAGAAAATCAGAAAACTGAACGTAATGCTCCAACAACAGTGGACAGTGCTCTATACGGTTGTACGCTGCGAGACACTGAGGGTCATCGCGGCACAACGATATGTCTACACCGCCGACTGGCATAGGAGCTTTACCCTTAGCCTTACGGGTCTTCGGAGGTGGAGTGGGTTCCCTAGTAGGCTCATCCTCAGGGACAAATTCAGAATCGGAATCGGGAGGAGTAGCCGGAGACTGAAGAATAGGCTTCTTGGTCTTGGATTTGCGGGGTTTAGCTGTGACAGTCCTAGGCTTCTTAGGAGGAGGCGAAGATGGAGAGGCTTGGGTTGACTTGGCACGACGCTTAGGCTTCGGGGGATTCCTAGGGTCGGAAGGCCCTACGGTCATAGGAGAAGCCCCGGAAGAGGCGATAGGAATTCTTGTCTTAGCCATAGCACTACGAGCACAAGCAATCGATGATAAGATCAAAAACAGCCTAGCACAAACCCTAGAAATCAAAAGAAATCCGAACACACAAACCCTAGGTTAAAACTAGAAACCCTAGGAGCTAGATGAGATAAAATCGAACCCTAGGGTAGGAATCGACCAAGGAGAGGGAGGGAGATACCTAGGAGGTGGAGTCGACGGCGGCGGACGGCGGCGATCGACGGAGAGATGGCCGGAAGTCGAAGGGTTTCGAGTGGGGGTTTGGGGTTTTCGGGCTGGAGCAAGAGAGAATACCGACTAAAAATGATTTTAGTCGGATGAATTAGAGTATAAGTCGGTCGGGAAATGAAAAGACTCAACTGCCCTAACACACTTAGTCGGTCACAGTTCAAGCACTGACCGACTAGATTACGATCTAGTCGGTCGGTCAATGAGCTTGAACCGACTAAGTCGAAACAGGGGCACAGATGAATTTCTAGGGCTAGAATTAGTCGGTCGCAGTATATTCACTGACCGACTAGTTTTCAATCTAGTCGGTCGGAAAGTATACTGTGACCGACTAACGAAAGAAAATGATAGGAGTTAGATATAGGCTTGATCTAGTCGGTCTGAGTTCATTTGCTGACCGACTAGATGAGCATCTAGTCGGTTGACAAGTGAACTTAGACCGACTAGAAGAGTCCAAAAGTTGATAATTGATTTCTCTTCACAAACCACTTGGATGAAACATCATAACTCACTCATTAGTCATCTAAATTACCCCATAAAACGTCGAAATCTTAAATACGACTTTCAAATACGAATTCGATCATAAATTCAAATATATCACATAAAATTCCCAAAAATTCAATTAATCTAGCATGAACAAAATATCGCGAAATCGAATAGAATGCAAGATAATTGAATGAAATATGAATCCTATATCTCGGATTCACCCATAATCCCCAATTCTCGACGCAACCGCACAAAGGAGTCCTCCTTTATGGGTTTCGTGAAAATATCGGTGATTTGCTTTTGGGTTTCAACGTACACTAATATGATGTCCTTTTTAGCTACATGATCATCTAAAAAGTGGTGTCGGACATCTATGTGTTTTGATCGGGAATGGTGCACCAGATTCTTTGAAAGACAGATAGCACTTTGGTTATCCACCATGATAGGGCTAGTATCACAGTGAATACCAAAATCCTTCAAAGTGTGTCTCATCCAAAGAACCTGGGCACAAGCGGCACCGGCGGCAATATATTCCGCCTCGGTGGTTGAAAGTGATACGGAATTTTGCTTCTTGGAAAACCAAGAGACAAGAGAATTTCCTAGAAAATGGCAAGTGCCACTAGTACTTTTCCTGTCGGATTTGCATCCCGCATAATCGGCATCACTGTATGAGACTAACTCATACGTGCTAGATTTCGGATAAAGTAATCCAAAATCTAAAGTGTAACTTAGATAAAGGAAAATACGCTTTACCGCTACTAAGTGAGACTCCTTAGTTAGAGACTGATAACGAGCACAAATGCATACGGCAAACATAATATCGGGCCTACTTGCGGTAAGATAAAGTAAACTACCTATCATACCTCGATATAAACGAATGTCTACATCCTTACCACCCGTATCCTTGTCGAGATTCGTAGTCGTGCTCATTGGAGTCTTTTTCCCGGAAGCACTTTCCATTCCAAATCGCTTAAGCAACTCCACCGTATACTTCGTTTGGTGGATGAAGATTGCATCGTTCATTTGGCGAATTTGGAGACCTAAGAAATATTTGAGTTCGCCCATGTGGCTCATCTCAAATTGTTCCTTCATAACATTAGAAAACTCTTCGCAAAGAGTGAAGTTAGTAGCACCGAAAATGATATCATCAACATAAATTTGAACTAATAAAATATCATTATTCGCATGCTTAACAAAAAGTGTAGAATCGGCTTCGCCCATTTTAAAATTCAAATCCAAAAGAAAATTCTTTAGGCGATCATACCAAGCTCGAGGAGCTTGTCTCAAACCATAAAGAGCTTTCTTTAGTTTAAAAACATGATTTGGAAATTTTTCATTTATGAAGCCTGGAGGTTGAGAAACGTAAACTTCCTCAACGACATCTCCGTTTAAAAATGCACTTTTAACATCCATTTGAAATAGCTTAAAATTTTTATGGCATGCATAAGACAATAAAAGTCTAATTGATTCTAATCTAGCTACCGGAGCGAAGGATTCTTCGAAATCGATACCTTCCTCTTGGCGATAGCCTTGAGCAACTAACCGAGCTTTGTTCCGGATGACGACTTGATTTTCGTCGGATTTGTTCTTGAAGATCCAATTTGTCCCTATGACGGTGTGGTTCTTCGATGGCAAAGGAACAAGCTCCCATACCTCATTCCTTTCGAATTGAATGAGTTCCTCCTCCATGGCAAGGATCCAAGCACTATCTTCGCAAGCTTCAACTATATTCTTTGGCTCTATTGATGAGACAAAGGCACTATTGGCGAAGTGGTGGACTTGCGATCTCGTCTTGACACTATCATGAATATTGCCAATTACTTGCTCATGGGGATGGTCGCGGACGGTTTGAAGCCGCTTGAGAATACCTTGATCACTAGGCACATTCTCAACAACTTCATTAGTCGGGTTAGTCTCAATAGAATCAATTGAATCGATGGACTTAGAATTTTCAAACGAATCACATAAAACATCCATAGAATCATTGTCATTTGAAATTCTAGAAGTAATAAAATTCTCATTAAAAGAGACATGAAGTGAATCCTCAATCGTAGAAGATCTTTTGTTGTATATCCGGTAGGCTTTGCTACGTGAGGAATACCCAACAAATATCCCCTCATCCGATCTCGGATCAAACTTGTCCAAATTATCATATGTGTTTTTAATACAACATTTTGCGCCGAAAACACGAAAATGTTTAACTTGAGGCAATCTACCAAACAACAATTCATAGCAAGTTTGTTTGGTGCCGGGCCTCAAAAGTATTCTATTAAACACATAGCAAGCGGTGTGTACCGCTTCCGCCCAAAATTGATAGCCAAGTTGACTATCTTCGAGCATAGTGCGAGCACACTCCACAAGCGTTCTATTCTTCCTCTCAACAACACCATTTTGAGGAGGTGCGCGAGGGAAAGAAAACGTGTGAGTAATTCCAAGATCATCACAAAAATTTGAGAAAGACTCATTCTCAAATTCACCCCCATGATCACTACGAATAGTGACAATGGTGGTTCCGATGAGATTTTGTACTTTCTTTACAAATATTGTGAAGTTTTCAAAAGCTTCATTTTTATTGCATAAGAAGAATACCCATGTAAATCTTGAATAATCATCAACGATGACTAGTCCATATCTTGCATTTCCTAAGGAAGCAACTCTAGTTGGCCCAAATAAATCTAGATGTAATAGCTCTAGTGGCCGTTTCGTAGAAATGCTTTTCTTAGGTTTAAATGAAGATTTAGGAAGCTTGCCACGTTGACAAGAATCACAAAAACTTTTCTTTTCAAAAACGAGCTTCGGAAAACCTTTAATGGAATTTAATTTCGAAAGCTTATAAAGTGTTCCAAAGTTCACATGTCCAAAGCGTCGATGCCATAAGTGTTGTTCACTTGTGTTGGCAACGAGACATTGTTCATATGACTTAGGAAGATCCAAAATATAAATATCTTTATGGCGTGTGCCGGAAAATAATAATTTATTATTATCATTTGAAATATGACACAATCCTTTCGCAAAACTAACTTTGTAACCTTTGTCACAAAGTTGGCTTATTGAAATAAGATTATGATTTAAACCATCAACTAGATAAACATCGCTAATTAAGGGTTTAGAAGGGTTACCCACTTTACCAACACCGACGATGGTTCCGCTCTCATTGCCTCCGAATACGACGCGATTTCCATTTGCAATGGGAACAATTCCGGAGAGCAATTTAGCGTCACCCGTCATGTGTTTTGAACACCCGCTATCGAGTATCCAATTCCCTTTGGAGCTAAATTTATATTTGTTGCTCCTTTTATTTTTCTTTTCCTTGAGTACCTAAAGATAGAGACTTTCATATCATGGTACCCAAGGTCATTGGGTCCTCAAAGGTTAGACCTTTGGAAGCCAAGTCCAATTGGACTTAGACTTCCCCACATAATTCCTACTATGCACAACATTCGAAAAATAAGCATTCATATATACTTGTTTTTCATCCATGCTTGTGTCCTTCGGGCTCCAAATAGTGAATATTTTGGGAGCCATCATCCTATTGGGTGCATGCATGCGACGTTGATTTCTACGTGATGCATGTTGTGGATAGGCATACGGGACATGATGGAATGGTGCACGATGAGAATTATTCATATGATGCGGTGGGTGAACATATGCATGTGTGGGAACACGTGCGTGAGGGTGTCTCACATGGTGTGCACGTGCCCGAGAATGTGTTGCATAAAAATCATCATATGTGTGAGATGGTGGAGTAGGACGTGTGTTCCTACGTGGCATGGTATTGGTGTACATATAAGCATGCCCCTTCTTTGGAGGTCCACCCGAAGTGGGTTTCTGTCCAAAAGAGGGCGTGGACGAGGTGGAAGCACCATTGGTAGATGAACTACCAATAGAGTGTTTGCTACCACTCGTAGAGTCACCGGAAGTTGGCCTAACAAAGGTAGTGACCGCTTTGGATGGACATCCCATCGTATACCCCAAACCAATGTGGTGATTGGCCGGAAGTAAGTCACTTAGGATTTTATCCAAATGGTCCTTACCTTTGTTGAATTTGTTAATTCGGCCCAATGTGTTCTCATATTTCTCTGTGAGAGAACGCATAGAAGTATCCAAATTGGATACTTGCGATGTGAGCACAAAAACACGAGATTTAAGATTCTCGTTCTCAATACTCAAAGTCGAGTTTTGAGAAGTTAAATCCGCTATCCTATGTTCTTCCGGATCATCTATGCTAACATGTTCAAGTTTAGATTTGAGATTAACAATCTCATTTCTTAACTCTTCAACAACGGTGTCGTTGTTGGTGATGATAGTCTTAGGCGAGGTTTGAATGCTAGCTAGGTCATCTTTTACTTTAGTATATCGATTTACTAATTTTGTATATTTAGACCATAAGTGAGAGTTAGCATCCCTAAGATCATCCATCGTTACCTCATCGCCTTCGTCGTCGCTATCATCGGAAGAGGAGGATCCTTGATCGTGCTCCTCTCTTGCCATGAAACACATGTGCGCTTGCTCCACGTGCTCATCGTCCGACTCTCCGCTTGAGGAATCCTCGGAGTCGGTGAATGTTGTTCCGACAAGTCCCTTTTTGTACCCCTTTTTGTACTTCTTTGACTTGTCGAACTTCGGCGCCTTCCACTTCTCCTTTTGCTTGTTTTGAGGACAATCCGCTTTGATGTGTCCCGGCTTATTGCATTTAAAACACAAAGGTGGAGAGGCGTTAGTAGAAGTAAACTTAGATTTTTTTTTGAAGTTACCCTTTCGGAAGAAGCGATTGAACTTCTTTGCCATGCGTGCAATGGATTCCATGTCCATTTCTTCTTCCGAGTCCTCATCATCGGTAGAGGTGGATGAAGCCGCCTTGAATGCAATCGCCTTTTTCTTAGGCGCATCTAGGTTCAAATAGGACTTCATCTTTTCGTGTAACTTCACCTTGCTATCTTTGCGTACCTCGTATGACATCAAAGTACCCATTAGTTGAACAACGGTATATTTATTCATGTCATTACCTTCCTCGATGGCGAAGGTACGTTTTTCCCAAGAAGAGGGAAGTCCTTCAATAATCTTTGAGCACTTCTCCTTTTGAGTGTAGGACTTGCCGAGGGCCTCTAACTCGTTTATTATGTCAACAAAACGAGCGTAATATTCTTTCATCTTCTCGCCCTGTTGCATATGAAACATTTCGTAATCTTTATTTACGACTACGAGTTTAGAGTCTCTTACCCTACTCGTCCCTTCATGAAGAATGAGAAGGGAGTTTCAAATTTGATATGCACTCTTACATGTGCATATCTTATTGAAATCCTCGGGCTCCAATGCACATTGCAAGGCGTTCATTGCCTTGGCATTGCTTACCTCCGCGGCGACCTCCGCAGTAGTCCATTTCTCAAAGTCTTCTTCTTTGGGTTCGATGTATTCCTTCATTGTAGTCCTCCATAAGGATGCACTCCGGAGGAAAGTCTCCATCCGGCACTTACAGTACCCGTAGTTGGTACCGTTGAAGAATGGAGGCCTCGTAGAGGAATGTCCTTCCATCACCGATGACGCTCCTTCACGGTTCCTGAAGGTGTCATAGTTGGAAGGTGGAGGCACGGTCTTGTTGTCGTTGGCAGACATAGCTGAGTATCTGGCTTTGATACCAAATGTAATGCCCTACCAGCTACTGCACAAGTACTAGAGGGGGGGTGAATAGTACTTTAAAATAATAAGGAGTATAATTCCAAATTAAATTGCAAACAACTACCAAATCAATTTGCGGAAGCTTAAATTGAATGACAACAATTAAATTAACAATGCAAACAAACGATGTTAATGGGTTCGGATCCACCCAAGTCTCCCCGACTTGTTCCCGGTGATCCTACGTCCCAACCACCCGGATCCCCTCCGGATACTTGAGTTAGAAACCCTAACTCAAGATTTCCACTATGAATATCTTGTGAAAAACCTTCACAAGATCAAATCATACAGGCAATAGCAAACGTGAATCCCACAACCCGGGATCACAACCTTCTCTCACAACCGAGAGAATCAACAAGCAATATAAATGAGTTATATTGAAATAAGCAAACTTACCACAAAATCCTATACCTTGAGTTTTTCTTACCCAAATGGTGAAATGAAGGATTTGAGGAAGATGAAGTCACCAAGACCTAGCACCAAGGAAATGACCAGCAATAGGTGCCTAGGAATGAGTTGGAGACTAGGATCAAGCAATAGCTTGAAGAGCTCACCAAGAACAAGCTTCTCTCTAGATCTAGAAATGAGAGAGAATGGGTTTCTTGTGAGGAAGAGAGCTTTAGATTTGAGGGAGAATAGCTATCTCTTTAGAACTCAATGGATCTCTTAATGGCAGCTCTAACCTAGATAGAAATGACCTAGGTTCGTATTTATAGGGTCCCATAAAAACAAGTTAGGTCATTCACCAACGGATAGAAATCTGTGAGAGTTAGTCGGTCAAAGAACAATCACTGACCGACTAGTTCATCAACTAGTCGGTCAGCCAAACAACGTGGACCGACTAAGAGTAGATCTGAGAAGAGATAGAATTTCAGAGCTAGAAATCTAGTCGGTCCAAGAAGACTGTCTGACCGACTAGTTTCACAACTAGTCGGTCAGTCAATGAACGTAGACCGACTAAGAGCAAAAAGAATTAGTCTGAAGACAAAGTGACTTAGTCGGTCCAAGAACAAAAGTTGACCGACTAAATTGTCAACTAGTCGGTCACCAAACGTTCTTAGACCGACTAACGATAAACAGTAGCTTAGGAGAATTTAAGAGTGAACAGTAAGTCACAACTAGTCGGTCAAAGAAGCATCACTGACCGACTAGTTCACAAACTAGTCGGTCGGTGAGTCAACATAGACCGACTAAATGTAAACAGTAAAGTCCAAGAAATTAAGGAATCAAACTAGTCGGTCCAAGAACAGTTTCTGACCGACTAGATCACCATCTAGTCGGTCAGTACTTGTTCTTGTACCAACTAACATGCACATACAAATCCGAATCGAAGCGCGACGCTTCGAGGAAGTTAGAATGAACTTGTGCAAGGATCCTAGAGCTACGAAATGAGCGAAATGAAGATAGAAACGTAAGATATACTCATGGCTTAACATTCTATATATCGAAGCTAAAAGACTATAAATAAAACCTTAATAAACGGTCTTCGAGAGCTTCGATTGAATCTTCATAACTTCCAAAGCGGCGCAAGAGCTTCAACGAAGCTTTAGGCATGAATACGAGCTTTGGGAAGTGTTGAGATGTCTCTTTGAATGTTCTCGTGAAATTGGCGACGATCTCCAATACTGCGCTCACAAATTGTTAGTTCATGGATTATTTATGTTTGCTCATCATCAAAACCAAATCCGGGGAGTCCAATATTCAACATCGAGATGTCGCTTTGGATGTTCATATGAATTTGGCGACGATCTCCATAACTGCGCTCACAAATTGTTAGTTCACGATATATTTATATTTGTTCATCATCCAAAACCAAATCCGGGGAGTCCAATATCCAACATTCTCCCCCTTTTTGGTGATGACAAACCAACATAAATAATAATCAAGAATAATAATTCAAATGAAATTTACTTACTCACCCTGCATTGATGACACGTTAATTCCAAATTAAACAATAATAATACGCATCAAGCAGACGAGTAAAGTATATAAATGAGAATCGATTATTGAAATATCGAATACCAAATGTTGGTTATTGAAATATCGGATTTGAAAATCCATTTATATATCTTAACTCCCCCTGAATCTAACATATCAAATTAGATTCTTGGAATAATGCTTTAAATTATCATTTAGCACATCGTTATTATTATATCTCTCCCCCTTTGGCATTAGCAAAAAGAGCGGGAGGAGATCAACGACAACAACAATGGCTTCAAATAAAAGCATGGAAGTCGTAGAATATGACGACGGTGCAAGTGACACCAAGGAAAAATACGAAGAAAATCAAGGCGTGTCAATGAAACCATAGTCGAAAATCGTAAAACGAAATCATCAAAAACTCAAATCAATTTTACGGATTGAGTTATGGAATATACTCTCCAATATCAACATTCTTGGTTAA
This sequence comes from Scilla litardierei, assembly GCA_030789695.1. Taxonomy (NCBI): domain Eukaryota; kingdom Viridiplantae; phylum Streptophyta; class Magnoliopsida; order Asparagales; family Asparagaceae; genus Scilla; species Scilla litardierei. The sequence continues at coordinate 137,350,896 of CM061142.1, forward strand.
TTTAGTGCATGGAAAACAATTCTATGTTTTCATAAATTGAAATCTATTTAACCAAGTTAATATCGTCGAGCGACGAAATTAAACATCGGAGACATAAAAAAATTATATAATGTGCACAGTAGAATGAAATGTCAACTGCGATGTGTATGTGTGTGTGTGTGTGTATATATATATATATAATATGAACCAGAGTACATCAAAAATATACATCACTGACATACAAAACATCGATCCAACGATCGGGGCACAAAATACAGCATCATATCTCACAGATATCAGAGTGACACAAAACATACAACATCATCAAAATGCATCAAGATACATCATCAAAATGATCCAAAAAAATAAACACCCTCACTATCCTACCCAATCTCTCTCACAACTAGATATGTCATCCAATGTGCATCGGGAGAGGCCTCAAAGAAGCTCAAGAGGCAGCGGGAGGATCAGAAGCAACTGCAGGCTCTGCAGGAGCGGAGGTGGTAACTGGATCAGCTGGAATGTCAACGGGAGCGACGACAGAAGAGACGATCTCAGGGGCAGCAACGGTAGTGGCCTCGGGAGCACCAGTCGGAGCATCCACCGCAGGAGCGGTGGCAACATGTGTGCTCTCGGGGGCACCGCAGACGAAGCAGCAGCAGCTTCACCAGAAGTGCCCTCGGGGGCACGAGTAGAAGCATGATCAAGCTCCTCAATGTCCTCCTCATCCAACTCATCCTCGTCAGAAAAAGACGGAGGGACCTCAATATCAAGGTGACGAGCTATACGGCAGAGAATCTCCTCAGAACGAGCCTGACGAGACTCCAAACGTCGCAGAGAATGAACGAGCTCGGTAAGAGTGGAAGAGGGAGCAGCTGAGGTAGAGGCAGAGGCTGACGCTGAAGGTGTCGTCCTCTGAACGTGACGGAGCGCCGCAAGAGACTTCTTGACGACCGTTGCGTTCAGGGGAGGACCAAGTGGACGATCATCGTCAGGAGGCAATATGACACGGAAGTGACGGAATACCAGAGTCAACGAGCACGGGAAGGGGATATGAGCCGACTTCATGGACTTGCGAATACACTCGAAAGAGTCCATCTTATCGAGTATAATACGAGCCCAGTTAATCGAGCTCCCCATGAAAATAGCATATATCAACTTCAAGAAAGGCTGGGATGGTAAAGAAGAGGAGCCGTACTTGGGAAGCAAGCACGACTTTAGAATCAAATTGAGGACCCAGGCATTAGGCTTGAAGGATTTGGAGGGCACGCCAATCATGGCGGGAGGAATCTGGTGGAAAATCTGAGAGAGGGCGACCTGATCAAGGGAGGTGATATCATCAACAGAAATGTCAGAGGGGAGGAGGCCAGACGAGGAGATACCCAAAATCTCTCCTAAGATTTCTGCCGTGAGGACTATAGGAGTCCCCAAGACAGTCGTCTCAATCGAGTGGGCCGCATCGTACTAACCTCGGATCCTATTGGCATAGAAAAGTTTTACTAGGCGAGGGTAGGGGTGAGGGTTCGCCTTCAGGTCATATCGAAGGTAATCGAGAAGACCGGAGGACGAAAGAAGATCGGCGAGGCCTAGGAAGTCACTAAACTGGACGAAATGCTCCAGAAGCAGTGGGCAATGTTCGATACGGTTGTAAGCCGCGAGACACATAGGGTCGTCACGACACAACGAGATATCGACACCGCCTACCGGCATCGGAGCCTTTCCCTTAGGCTTACGGGTAGATGTACGTGGTCGGGAGCTAGACTCAGGATGGGTCGGACGAGTGGGTTCCCTATGAGTCTCAGTCTCTAGTCTGAACTCGGTATCGGAATCGGTAGGAGTATGGAAAGAAGAGGGAGACGCAAGTTCCTTGGGCTTGGGCTTAGGCTTGGGTTGGGTTCTAGGTTGAGCACGGGGCTTCGCTTTCGTCGTCCTCTTACGCTTAAGAGGAGGCAAAGACGAAGAGGGTTCGGTAGGCTTCGAACGGCGTTTCGGAGGTGGGGGGTCCGAGGGTGGCGAATCGACGGTCATGGGCGAAGGACCAGAGGGAGTGATCGGGATACATGTACAAGCCATAAGCGTGGCACGACACGACACAAGAGATCGAAATAACCCTAGAAAGTCGAAATAACTAGAAACCCTAGCCGAAATCAAGTGAAAACCTAACCCTAAGCGCAGGAAATGAACCCTAGAGCTAAGAGAGGGAGGAGAGATCACCTAGGGGGAGAGGGCAATGGTCGGCGACGGAGGAGATGGCCGGAATCAGGCCGGAGATCGACGGACACGAAGGAGGAAGTCGAAGGGTCGGGGGGGTTTTTCGAGTTGGAGTGAGAGAGAGACCGACTAAAAATGAGTATAGTCGGTCGGGGCTGAGATTTAATCGACTGGAATTCGAAAAGACAAAACAGTCCCCATCACAACTAGTCGGTCACAGTTCAAGCACTGACCGACTAGATCACGATCTAGTCGGTCGGTCAATGAGCTTGAACCGACTAGTTGTAAACAGTAACTGAAGGCAAATTTCCTGACAAGATTTAGTCGGTCTAATCTCATTCACTGACCGACTAGAACTGAATCTAGTCGGTCGGCCAATGAACTTGGACCGACTAAGAGAGTTCAAAAATTGAAAATCTTTGAAATTTGATTTCTCTCCTAATCGCACATCAATGAAACATCAAAACACTCTCATTAATCATTATACTACCCCATTAAACATCGAAAATCTGAAATTTGACGATTACGCACAAATCGAGCGAAAATTCCGAAAATTCAATAAAAATCCAGAAAATTTCAATACTTCAATACTTCAAGCATGAGCAAATATAACGAATAGAATAGCATGCAAGAATATTGAATAAAAAAATGAATCCTATATCTCGGACTCACCCATAATCCCCAATTCTCGACGCAACCGCACAAAGGAGTCTTCCTTTATGGGTTTCGTGAAAATATCGGCGATTTGCTTCTGGGTTTCAACGTACACTAATATGATGTCCTTTTTAGCAACATGATCATCTAAGAAATGGTGTCGGACATCTATGTGTTTCGAACGGGAATGGTGTACCGGGTTCTTGGAAAGACATATTGCACTTTGGTTGTCCACCATGATAGGGCAAGTATCACAGTTTATACCAAAGTCTTTAAGTGTGTGTCTCATCCAAAGAACTTGAGCACACCCGGCACCGGTGGAAATATATTCCGCCTCGGTGGTTGAAAGTGATACGGAATTTTGCTTCTTGGAAAACCAAGAGACAAGGGAATTTCCAATAAAATGGCAAGTGCCACTAGTACTTTTCCTGTCGGATTTGCATCCCGTATAATCGGCATCACTATATGAGATTAACTCATACGTGCTAGATTTTGGATAAAGTAATCCAAAATCAAGTGTATAACTTAAATAACGGAAAATACGTTTTACCGCTACTAAGTGAGACTCCTTAGGTTGAGACTGATAACGAGCACATACACATACGACAAACATAATATCGGACCTACTTGCGGTAAGATAAAGTAAACTACCAATCATACCTCGATATAGACGAATGTCTACATCTTTACCGCCCGTATCCTTATCAAGATGCATAGTCGTGCTCATTGGAGTCTTTTTCCTGGAGGCATTCTCTATTCCAAATCGCTTAAGCAACTCCACCGTATACTTCGTTTGGTGGATGGAGATTGCATCGTCCATTTGGCGAATTTGGAGACCTAAGAAATATTTGATCTCACCCATGTGGCTCATCTCAAATTGATCCTTCATCACATTAGAAAACTCTTCGCAAAGAGCAAAGTTAGAAGCACCGAAAATGATATCATCAACATATATTTGAACTAAAATTATATCATTATTCGAATACTTAACAAATAATGTGGAGTCAACTTCTCCCATTTTAAATCCTAAATCCAAAAGAAAATTCTTTAGACGGTCATACCAAGCTCGAGGAGCTTGTCTCAAACCGTAAAGAGCTTTCTTAAGTTTAAAAACATGATTTGGAAATTTTTCATTTATAAAACCTGGAGGTTGAGAAACGTAAACTTCCTCAACAACATCTCCGTTTAAAAACGCACTTTTAACATCCATTTGAAATAATTTAAAATCCTTATGGCATGCAAAAGATAATAGTAATCTAATTGATTCTAATCTAGCTACCGGAGCGAAGGATTCTTCGAAATCAATACCTTCCTCTTGACGGTAGCCTTGAGCAACTAACCGAGCTTTGTTCCGGACGACGACTTGGTTTTCGTCGGTTTTGTTCTTGAAGATCCACTTTGTCCCTATGACGGTGTGGTTCTTCGATGGCAATGGAACAAGCTCCCAAACCTCATTCCTCTCGAATTGAATGAGTTCCTCCTCCATAGCTAAGATCCAAGCACTATCTTCGCACGCTTCATTAACATTCTTTGGCTCTATCGAGGAGGCAAAGGCACAATGAGCGAAGTAGTTCACTTGCGATCTCGTCTTGACACTATCATGGATATTGCCAATGACTTGCTCATGAGGATGGTCACGAACGGTATGAAGCCATTTGAGAATACCTTGATCACTAGGAACATTCTCAACAACTTCATTAGACGGGTTAGTCTTAATAGAATCAATAGAATCATTAGAGTTAGAATTACCAATTGAATCACATAAGACATCCATAGAGTCATCATCATTAGTAATTCTAGTTGGAACAAATCCTTCATTAAATGAAACATGGAGTGATTCCTCGATCATTGAGGTTCTTTTGTTGAATATCCGGTAGGCTTTGCTACGTGAGGAATACCCAACAAAAATCCCCTCATCGGATCTTGGATCGAATTTCTCCAAACTACCATACGTGTTCTTAATAAAACATTTCGAACCAAAAACACGAAAATGTTTAACTTGAGGCAACCTACCAAACAATAATTCATAACAAGTTTGTTTAGTGCCAGGCCTCAAAAGTATTCTATTAAACACATAGCAAAAGGTATGTACCTCTTCCGCCCAAAATTGATGGCCAAGTTGGCTATCATCAAGCATAGTGCGAGCACATTCCACTAGCGTCCTATTCTTTCTCTCAACAACACCATTTTGAGGAGTTGCACGAGGGAATGAAAAGGTGTGTGTAATACCAACTTCATCACAAAATGTCTCAAAAGACTCATTCTCAAATTCACCTCCATGATCACTACGAATAGTGACAATGGTGGTTCCTAAGAGATTTTGTACTTTCTTAACAAAAATTGTGAAGTTTTCAAAAGCTTCATTTTTATTACATAATAAAAATACCCAAGTAAACCTAGAAAAGTCATCAACGATGACAAGTCCATATCTAGCATTACCTAATGAAGCAACTCTAGTTGGCCCAAATAAATCTAGATGTAATAGCTCTAGAGGCCGCTTAGAAGAAATGCTTTTCTTAGGTTTAAATGAAGATTTTGGAAGCTTGCCTCGTTGACACGAGTCACAAAAGCTTTTCTTTTGAAAGACAAGCTTAGGGAAGCCTCTAATAGAATTTAACTTGGAAAGCTTAAAAAGTGTTCCAAAGTTCACATGACCAAAACGTCGATGCCATAACTGTTGTTCACTTGTGTTGGCAATAAGACATTGTTCATGTGATCTTGGAAGATCTTGGATATATATATCCTTATGGCGTGTGCTGGAAAACAATAATTCATTATTATCTTTTCTTAAAATATGGCACATTCCTTTCGCAAAGTTAACTTTGTAACCTTTGTCACAAAGTTGACTTATTGAAATAAGATTGTGGTTTAATCCTTTAACAAGGTAAACATCACATATAAGGGATTTAGAAGGATTACCCACTTTACCAACACCTATGATGGTTCTGCTCTCGTTGCCTCCAAATACGACGTGGTTTCCATTTGCAATGGGAACCACTCCGGAGAGCAATTGAGCGTCACCCGTCATGTGTTTTGAACACCCGCTATCGAGTATCCAATTCCCCTTGGAGCTAAATTTAAATTTGTTGCTCCTTTTCTTTTTCTTTTCCTTGAGTACCTAAAGATAGAAAATTTCATATCATGGTACCCAAGGTCATTGGGTCCAAAAGATTAGACCTTTGGAAGCCAAGTCCAATTGGACTTAGACTTCCCCACATAATTTCTACTATGCACAACATCCGAAAAATAAGCATTCATGTAAACTTGTTTTTCATCCATGCTTGTGTCCTTTGGGCTCCAAATTGTGAATATTTTGGGAGCCCTCATCCTATTGGGTGCATGCATGCGTTTTTGGTTTCTACGTGATGCATGTCGTGAATAGGCATAAGGAACATGATGGAATGGTGCATGTGGATAATTATTCATACGATGATGTGGGTGAACATATGCATGTGGAGGAACACGTGCGTGAGGGTGTCTCACATGGTGTGCACGTGCCCGTGAACGTGTAGCATAGAAATCATCATATGTGTGAGCCGATGGAGTAGGACGTGTGTTCCTACGTGGCATAGTATTGGTGTACATATAAGCATGCCCCTTCTTTAGAGGTCCACCCAAAGTGGGTTTCTTTCCAAAAGAGGGTGTGGACGAGGTGGAAGCACCATTGGTAGATGAACTACCAATAGAGTGTTTGCTACCACTCGTTGAGTCACCGAAAGTTGTCCTAACAAAAGTAGTGGCCGATTTGGATGAACTTCCCATTGTATACCCCAAGCCAATGTGGTGATTGGCCGGAAGTAAGTCACTTAGGATTTTATCCAAATGGTCCTTACCCTTATTGAATTTATTAATTCGGCCTAATGTGTTCTCATATTTCTCGGTGAGAGAACGCATAGAAGCATCCAAAGTGGATACTTGCGATGTGAGCACAAAAACACGAGATTTAAGATTCTCATTCTCAATACTCAAAGTCGAGTTTTGAGAAGTCAAATCCGCTATTTTGTGTTCCTCCGGATCCTCAATGCTAACATGTTCAAGTTGAGTCTTGAGATTAACAATCTCATTCTTCAACCCTTCAACAACGGTGTCATTGTTGGTGATGATAGTTTTAGGCGAGGTTTGAATGCTAGCTAAGTCATCTTTTACTTTAGTATACCTATTTACTAATTTAGTATACTTAGACCACAATTGAGAATTAGCATTCCTAAGGTCATCCATGGTTACCTCATCGCCTTCGTTGTCGCTATTATCGGAAGAGGAAGATCCTTGATCATGCTCCTCTCTTTCCATGAAGCACATGTGTGCTTGCTCCACTTGCTCATCGTCCGACTCTCCGCTTGAGGAATCCTCGGAGTCGGTGAATGTTGCCCCGATAAGCCCCTTTTTGTACCCCTTTTTGTACTTCTTGGACTTGTTGAATTTAGGCGCCTTCCACTTCTCCTTTTGCTTATTTAGAGGACACTCTTCTTTCATGTGTCCTGGCTTGTTGCATTTAAAGCACAAAGAAGAAGAGGCGTTAGAAGAATTGAACTTTGACTTGTTTTTTATGTTACCTTTCCGGAAGAACCGGTTGAACTTCTTGGCCATGAGTGCCATGGACTCCAAGTCCAACTCGTTTTCCGAGTTCTCATCATCGGTTGATGTGGAAGTAGATGGAGTGGCCTTGAAAGCAATAGCTTTCTTCTTTGTCTCTTCTTGTTGTAGGTAAGACTTCATCTTTTCCTGCAACTTCAACTTGCTATCCTTGCGTACCTCATAAGACATCAAGGTACCCATTAGTTGAACAACGGTATACTTGTTCATATCGTTACCTTCCTCGATGGCGAAGGTGTGCTTTTCCCAACTAGAAGAAAGTCCTTCTATAAGCTTCGAACATTTCTTCTTTTGGGTGTAGGATTTGCCGAGAGCCTCTAACTCGTTTATGATGTCGACGAAGCGAGCATAATACGCATTCATCTTCTCACCCTGTAGCATATGAAACATCTCGTAATCTTTATTAACTACAACGAGTTTAGAGTCTCTTACCCTACTCGTCCCTTCATGTAAGATGAGGAGGGAGTTCCAAATTTGATATGCACTCTTACATGTGCATATCTTGTTGAAATCCTCGGGCTCCAAAGCACATTGCAAGGCGTTCATTGCCTTGGCATTGCTTACCTCCGCGGCGACCTCCGAGGGAGTCCATTTCTCGAAATCTTCTTCGGTGGGCTCGACATATTCCTTCATCGTGGTCCTCCATAGTGAAGCACTCCGGAGGAAAGTTTCCAGTCGGCATTTCCAGTACCCGTAGTTGGTACCGTTGAAGAATGGAGGCCTTGTTGAGGAATGTCCTTCCATTACCGAAGAAGCTCCTTCACGGTTCTTGAAGGTGCTATAGTCGGAGGGTGGTCGAACGGTCTTGTTTTCGTTGGCAGACATAGCTATAGACTTGGCTCCGATACCAAATGTAATGCCCTGCTAAGCTACTGCACAAGTACTAGAGGGGGTGAATAGTATTTTAAAATAATTAAGAGGCTAATTCCTAATTACTTGAAAACTCTACCAAACAATGCGTAAAATGCGGGAATGTAAATGTTAGACAACAAAGAAACAATCGAAAACAACGATATTACTGGGTTTGGATCCACCCAAGACTCCCCGACTTGTTCCCGGTGATCCTACGTCCCAACCACCCGGATCCCCTCCGGATACTTGAGTTAGAAACCCTAACTCAAGATTTCCACTATGAAATACTTGTGAAGAACCTTCACCAAGTCAAATCATACACAAAGTAATTTGTGACTCCCACAACCCGGGATCACAATCACAAATCTCATAACCGGTAGATAAACACTTACAAAATGAAAGTAAATGAAACAGAATAACCTACCACAAAATACCTATGCCTTGAGTACACTTACGAATTAGGGCAAGATGATTTTGAGGAAGAAGAAGGCACCAAAACCTAGCTCCAAGATGTAGATCAGCGATGGAGAGCTATGGGGTTGTTGGTGACATAGGATCAAGCACTTGGCTTGGAAGGCTTCACACTCAATGAATCTCTTTTTGGAATTAAGAGTGAGGAGAGATTATTGAATGGAATGAAAGAGCTTTGAATGAGCTTAGAATGATTTCTCTTGATCTCTAAACTTGCAATAATATCAGCCTTGACTGCAATGAATGCATCCCATCAAGTATATACAGGATAGAGGAGAGAGAGAAAGAAATTCGAGTCATTAAATACTCCAATGGCTTTTTTCTGAAACTAACTAGTCGGTCAAAGAACAATCACCGACCGACTAGTTCATCAACTACTCAGTCGGTCATTTAACGTAGACCGACTAATGGAAGAACAGCCAAAAGGTCGAAGCACAGACAAAAGGAACTAGTCGGTCCAAGAAGAGTAGCTGACCGACTAGTTTCACAACTAGTCGGTCGGTTACTTAACTGAGACCGACTAAGAGATAAAACTGAAGTCTGAGCACAAATTGATTTAGTCGGTCCAAGAATAAATGTTGACCGACTAGTTCATCAACTAGTCGGTCGCCAAATGTGCATAGACCGACTAACGATAAACAGTAAGTTAGGTGAAAATTGGCATGTACAGTAAAACTCAACTTGTCGGTCCAAGAAGGAAAGTTGACCGACTAGTTCATCAACTAGTCGGTCGATCAATGAACACAGACCGACTAATGATAAACAGTAGCACAGGCTCAAAGTTGCATGTACAGGGAAAGCTCAACTAGTCGGTCACAAAAGCATCACTGACCGACTAGTTCACAAACTAGTCGGTCGGTGAGTCAACGTAGACTGACTAACTGTAAACAGTAAAGAGCTTAGAATTAACTGACAGAAACTAATCGGTCCAAGAAGCTTTGCCGACCTATTAGATCACCATCTAGTCGGTCAGTTCTTCTTCTTGAACCAACTAACATGCACAAGAAGTCGCGAATCGAAGCGCGAAGCTTCGGAAAAGTTTGTATGGACTTCTACTAAGATCCTAGAGCTAAGATAGGAGCGTTATGAAGATTTAAACCGTAAGACCTACTCAAGGCTTAACATTCTACGAAATAAGCTTAAAGACTATAAATAAAACTAGACGATACCGTCTTCAATAGCTTCAATATAATCTTCATGACTTCTAAAATGGTCCATAAGCTTCAACGAAGCTTTAGGCATATGATCACGTGCTTTGAGAAGTCTCGAGATGTCGCTTTGGATGTTCATATGAATTTGGTGACGATCTCCATAACTGCGCTCACAAATTGTTAGTTCACGATATATTTATGTTTGTTCATCATCCAAAACCAAATCCGGGGAGTCCAATATCCAACATCGATTACCAAGAGTACTGTAGTCAACTACTTTGACTTGAAGACAAAATAAAACACAGTTCTGGATTTTACATGATTTTGTTTTTCTAACTGTTGTAAGGGTATTTTTGTGAACTGTTTTTGAATGGTTAGTTGGGTTATAAATAGCTGGATATGGCTAGAGTTATTAGCAACATTAATGCTCAAATTTTCATAAGTTTTATAATCTTTTAAGCATTTTTATCCAAGCATTCAAAGCCATTTTAACTCTGTCTTTCTAAAGCATTAAAGCAACTCTTTGGTAAACACTTGAAATTAACTCTCTCATAATCTTAATTCTTATTTTCTAAGAGAGTTAATCAAGTAAGTTCTTTGATCTTCTTGTGGTTTTACCTTCATTCTTTTTAAGATCAAAGAAAGGTATTTCTATGGCCACACTTCTCTTCAAGCTCCAACTCTATTTGGCTATCTGAGATTGTAACATCATCACCATCTCAAAAAGGTATTGTAAAACCAAAAGTGTGGTGGTAAGTTTGTATTGTTGTATTTGTGTTGTAAAAAAGCCTTAAGGGAGGTCCTCATTGGAGAAGAGGTATTGTTGTATTGGAAACCCTTGCGTGTGCAAGGTTGGTGCGGTCCTAAAAGAGGCACGCGTCGTTCGTCAAAGAAACAATGCTTACAAAACTCAATCCTTCCGGTCTTCCCTCATTGTAGGTGATCTTTCTTAATGAGCTTCTATAGATATTTCTCTCCAACATGCCCTAGATGTATGTGCCAAAGTAATGAATCATCTCTGTTGACCTCACGGGAGAGTTCTACAATGTCATTCACTACCATGCCATCCAAACAGTAGATGTTGCCTTTACACTTCCCCTTCATCAAGATCATTGCTCCTCAAGTCACCCTCAGAGATACATTCTCCATGGTCACTCTACACCCCTTGGCTTCAAGTGACCCAAGCGATATGAGGTTTCACTTTAGGTTGGTAACATAACGTACTTCGTCGATGTCCCATGTGACTCTATCACCCATCTTGATCAGTACTATACCAATGCATGCAGTCATGCAAGCTCGATTATCTCCAAGTAGGACTATACTCATACCACCTTTATGAAAGGTCGTAAAGTACTCTCTATGTGACGTCAAATAAAAGGGGCATCTGGAATCAAGCATCTAACTTTCTAACGTCACGCCCTCCAAAGCATCGACCAATACCCACTCATCAACCTTAATGCCCTTGACGATGTTTGTTTTTGCATCGTGCTTCTTTTTTTTCCTTTGGACAATCTTTGACCCAATGTCCTTTCTCTCAATAAAAGACACATTGGTCCTTTGCTAAGTCCTTGTGATGAGGTCCTCTGCTCTTGTCCCTAAACTTGGATAGGAAATACCCTTTGCGCCCTCCACCCATCTCATTGTTTCGGCCTCTTACCACCGTAAGAGCTATGTGACCTCGTCCGCATGTGTCCAAATCATCATTCTTCCGGAATTCATTACTCGAAAGAGCATTGGACACCTCTTTCAAAGTGATTGAATTCTTGTTGTATACAAGGATTGAAACAATATGCTCGTACTTGTTGGATAGAGAGTTGAGAAGAATTATTTTCTTGTATTCATCATCAACCTTGACATCAAAGTGAATTAGATTGGTCAATAGCCTGTTATAGTAATCAAGGTGCTCTTCAATAGATATTCCATCTTCAAGCTTCAAGGAAAATAACTTTTTCCTTAGGTGCAAGTGGTTTTGGATGTTCTTCTTCATGTATTTATTTCTGAGCTCTTTCCAGAATGCCTTAGTGTTGGTATCCTCCATGAAAGGATACATCTCTCTTTTGTCAAATATAGTCAGAGCATACCACACGTGTTTCGGTTCAATATCTTTCACTCTGTATCCGACATGGTCGTCACCTTTTAATCAAATTCTATGTCTTGACCAAGCTGGTTCAAGACATCTAGACCTCGCATTTCCACAATTGAAGTTGATCTTCACATCAAACTTCTCTATCTCGAACTTCATGTTGGACACGATTGTCTGAGCTGTATGAGGTTGCTCCTTAGAGGTTGTCTTCAGAGTGTTGTCATCACTATTGTTTCTCATCTTCACCACCTACAGAGATCTCCAAACCTAAGCTTTAATACCTATTTGTTGTGCACAGGTGTGAAAGCTTTGGAACGTCGGACGATTTGGTGTGAGGGGACGAGCAAGAAACACCAAGAACATAATAAAGATTGAATTATAGGCCATCGACTGGCCAAGGAAACACTCAATAATTTTATTCAAAGAAAGAACAAAATACAACTCTTCTAACTTCTCAATACAGAAGAAGAAATCAAGATCTCTCTAAAAGTTGTAAGTACAATCTCTAATGTTGATTCTATCTGATGGCGGCTCAAAGCTCTCTACATGCATCTCCACTCAAAACCCTTCCCAAGTGCCCATTTTATATCCCCTAGGGTATGAGCGTAAAATGAATTCTACTTCAAAGAGGAACTCTAATAAAATTCTATTTAGAGTGCAATTCGAACACAAACAAAATTCTATTGGGAGATCAACTCTAACTTGAATTGGATTCTACAACTTGTAGTCGGGATCTTTAAGCTGTCAAACTCTCTGCTAGAGCCTGAGTTACTGAATTGCCGAGCTTTTGAATTGCCAAGCTTCCGAGTTACCGAAAGCTAGGCTATCGAGTTACTGAGCTTCCAAGCTTCTGAGCTTCCGAGGTCCTGGGGGACGCAACCCCTAAGTTAGGGGTAGACCCCTTATCTCCCCTCTAATTCCTAAGTCAGACAAGATTATAGGAGGAAATGAGTTAATGGGCATAAGATAGCACGTGGGTAGTGGTGCATGGGTTTTGCATGGTTGTGTCCATGGCAATTGGGGGTTTTTGCCCAAAGAGAGCGTACCTTCCAGAGGGGGACTTGTTCTGGCTTATATAGAGATGTGGTGGGCTAATGGATGTTGGCCATGTGTAAAGCTGTAGATTTCTGAGCATATCCAACTTGGCATATAAGTGGCCCCCGATAGTGTCGATGGATAAGACAGACCATTAAATGTGATTATACTCGGAGAGAGAATGTTGGTCGGTTGCCTAGCATTGTGCCACGTGGACATTGTGGCAGGCTAAGCTGATGATGGCTAGCGTCGAGTAGGAAATTTATCCTAACGACATGGGGAAGCAAGCTACAGACCCTGATGTCAAGTTGTCCCAATGGGCCAATGCCAAGGTCATTTTTTTCGACCCCTCGAGCCCGGTTGGGAGATCCTGTTGATGGGTCACATCCGACATGTCAGGAGATCCCTACTGATGGGCATCATTTGTTGTACTTGGTCGGCTTCGATGCCAAAGGGCCAAAACCAATCGTTGGAATCAGTATTTACATCAAGGAAGAAGAAAGGGATGACTTTGCAAACTAACATAAAATCTTGCAAAGACCTATTTAAACAATCTTAAATACAATGAAACTTTTGCATTAAGGGTGTGTTTGGTTTGAAGAAAAAGGAAAGAAACTATGTAGGAAAATCAATTTCCTTTGTTTAGTTGAAAAGAAAAAAAACAAATGCAAATGAAAATAAAAGAAAACAAATGAAAATTTGTATTATGTTGTGAACGTACATCTGGGGAGACCCCAGGCCTTTATTTGTAGAGGATGTGAGACTTCATACATGGATAAGATACAATCTTTTACAGAGATAATCTCTTATCCTCTTATATAGATAACTTATTTACAACACTCCCCCTTATCCAGCCATAGGTGTGAACTCTGCTCAAATGAGTGTCACAAGGGGTGGATACTTCAGAATCATAAGTTAATAGGATTTGCCTCATTAAAACCATTGGCTATGAAAAACCCTATGGGAAAAAACCATAGCTAAGGAAAAAAGAGTACAAATTCATTTAACTCCACATGATCTGTACAAGCCCTTAGACTTTCAGATCTCGTATGCGTCTCATTCCAATCTTTTGTACAAACTTCTTGAAAGTAGCTGTAGGAAGTGACCTAGTGAACATGTCTGCCCGGTTGTCACTAGATTAAACTTGTCTAACGTTTATCTCGTCATCTCTTTGCCGCTCATGTGTCAAGAAGAATTTAAGAGAGATGTGCTTTGTTCTATCGCCTTTGATGTAGCCTCCTCGTAACTGGGCAATGCAAGCAGCATTATCCTTGAACATAGTTCTAGGTTCAAGGTCACCAGTCTGCAATCCGGTCGCCGCCAGGATGTGATGTACAACTGAGCGTATCCAAATGCATTCTCTGCTTGCTTTAAGGATGGTGAGAATTTCTGATTGATTGGATGAGGTCACCGTCATGGTCTACTTGACAGATTTCCAAGAAATTGGCATCCCACAGTAGGTAAACACGTACCATATTTGTGACTTTTCATTATGGAGATCAGATGTATATCCTGTATCAGCATAACCAACAAGTGTGGAGGATGATTCTCTTTTTTAGCCCAAATTTGTTGACCCTTGGAGGTAGCGCAGAAGATACTTAACCCAGGTCCAGTAACTTTATGTGGGTGTTGTAATGTATCTGGCTAGTAGATTCACTGCAAATGCTATATTGGGACGTGTGCAGTTAGCCAGATATAGAAGTGCTCCAATAGTACTCAGATAAGAAACTTCAGGAACAAGTATATCCTCCCCCTCTTCTAGCTGATGGAAGGGGTCTCTATTTGCATCCAATGAACATACTACCATATGTGTACTTAATGGATGACATGTGTCCGTGTGAAATATTTGTAGTAATTTCTGTGTGTATGTGGTTTGGTGTAACAGAATTCCATCTTGTAGATGTTCAATCTGTAAGCCAAGGCAGAATTTTGTTTTGCCTAAGTCTTTCATTTCAAATTCTTTTGTCAGGCTTATAAATATCTTAGTGATCTCTTCAAGAGATCCTATGAGATCCAGGTCGTCTACGTAAACTACAATTATAACGAATCACGTTCCATTTGCTCTTGTAAAGATGCAAAGGCAGACTTCTTTGTTGTGGAATCCTTATTGTACAAGGAATTCGTTGAGTCTGTTATACCACATCCTTCCCGATTTTTTAAGACCATATAATGATCTTTGTAGCTTAACTGAGTAGACATCTTGATGCCTATATTTTAAATTTGTAGGCAGTGAAAATCCATCAGGAGGTTTCATATATATCTCTTTATCAAGATTTCCAGATAGATATGTAGTCATAACATCCATTAGCTGCATATCTTATCCTTCCTTTGCTGTTAAGCTTATCAAGAATCGAAATTTGATGGCATCTATTATCGGTGAGTATGTTTCTTCATAGTCTATACCTGGTCTCTGGGAAAAATCTTGTGCTACAACCCTTGCTTTGTAGCATGCAATCTCATTATTTTCATTTCTTTTTCTGACAAATACACATTTATATCCCACAGGTTTGACACCATTTAGTGTCTAGACTATTTGTCCAAAGACTTTGTGTTTCTTAAGCGAGTCCAACTATGGTTCTATTGCCTCATTTCACTTTGGCCAATCATTTCTTCGTTTGCATTCATCAACGGAATGTGGATCATTATCATTGTCGCTTTCAGCGATATGAATGGCAATATGAAACAAAAATTCATCGTCGACGATTGTACTCTTTCTGTCCAACACCTCCCATATACATACATAGTTTAAAGAAATTTCAGTTTCTCCCGGATTTTCCTCTACAGTAGATTCCAGGTGAGGTGAGGGTATGGACATGAGCTCATTTTTCTATGGTGGTATTGTCACAAGGTCTCCAGGAGTTTTTCTTTTTCATGGATTTTTGTCCTTGGAGCCTAATGGTCTGCCTCTTTTCAGATGAGGAACATGCACTTCTGCTGCTGGTGGATTGCATACATTCTCAAGGATGTCAATCCTAACTGGAGTATTTGTAGCAAAGATGTGTGATTTGACAATCTTCTTGTTGTCAGTAAATGAATCTGGTAAATGATAAACAATGTTCTAAATGTGTAGGATCTTCATGATCTCATCTTCACATTGCTTGGTTACCGGATAATAGTTGGTCAAGGATTTTGTATCACATGATATTATATGTGTAGCTACAGGTTTTGTAGTATCTGGGCCCAATTTGGAAAAAGTTGTCTCATCAAATTCACAGTATTCAAGACAAGCCTTGCATGTGTCCCCCGTTTGGGGTTCTATGCATCTTATTATTGAGGGTGAGTAAAACCCTACATAGATCCCTAGACGACGTTGAGGACCCATTTTTTTCCTCAGCGATGGTGCTATGGGGATATAGACTGCACAACCGAAAATTCTCAGGTGAGAGATATTCGGTGGTATTCCATATGCAAGTTGCATTGGAGAGAAACTCGGATCTACAGAGGGTCTGATTTTTATTAACGAAGCAACATGCAACATTGCACGTCCTCAAGCAGTCACCAGCAACTGAAATTTCATTAGTAATGGACATGCAATCCATTGGAGTCTTTTTATCAAGAACTCTGCCAACCCATTTTGGGTGTGAACGTGTGGCACAAAATGTTAAATTTCTATCCTAGTTGTAAGGAAATATTCTTGAAGTTACCGGGAGATAAATTCCCCAGCATTATCCAGACAGATTTTCTTTATTTGATTGTCTGGAAAATGCATCGGTAATTTTATAATTTGTGCCAATAGCTTTTGCAAAACTAGATTGTGGGTCGATAGTAGACACACATACAAGTATTTTAAGGATGCATCAATCAGTACCATAAAGTACCAAAAAGGCCCACTAGGGGGTGAATTGGTCCACATATATCTCCTTGTATTCTTTCAATGAAGCTGGGAGATTCTTTGTCCACATTTAGTGGAGATGACCTTATAATTAGTTTTCCTTTGTAGCAAGGGATGCAAGGGAATTCATCATTCTGAAGAATCTTTTGGTTCTTTAAGTCATGCACATATTATTGGGATAAGATGTGGAGCATCATAACTGATCCGGGGTGGCCGAGTCTATCATGGCAAAGAATGAACTTGGATGATATCGGGCACTTCAGGTTCAAATTTGCTTCCTCTCTGAATATTTGTAGTGTATAGGCATGAGGAAAGGCTCTCAAAACAATCAAGTATAGATTTAACTCCTTTTTCTTGAGACATCCCATACAAATATTATTGTTTGTTTATGTTTTTAGTTTCTAAGTGAAATCCTTTTAAACGGATGTCCTTAAAACTTAATAAATTTCTTTTTGAATTTGAAGAGAATACTGCATCCTTTATTTTTATTTCTGTACCATTTGGGAGCAACGGTGTTGTGTTCTCTTAACCTTCGATTATGTTTGATGGCCCTGGTATCTTATTTACAGAGCTATTATATGGTATAATGCTATGAAAATAGCATTTATATCGAAGGATCATATGTGTTGCGGCACTGTCTTCTTAGCAGTCATGAGAGCAGTCTATCTATTAAAAATGAAACATATAAGCACATTTATTTCAAAAACATAACTATTTTATTCAGAAGAATATTGCATAGTTATGGAAAACATAGATAGCTCTCAAGATATTGTTTTAGCAAAGATAAAACAGCTAAGCACACAAGTCATCTTTTTCAAAATCATCGACAGTGAACTGGACTGGAGCATGAGAGTGGGTGGACACCAGATTTGTTTTATCTTTCTTCTTCAGGGTTTCTTTGTACAAATCTTGGAGATGTTGCAAAGTTTTGCACACTTTGGACCAATGCCCTTTTAAGCCACAACTATGGCACTTGTCTTCCCAATTCTTTTGGGGTAGGGTGCTTGATTTTTTTGTTATCATTTCCAAGTGAACTTCTACCTCCCTTCATTTCTTTGCTGGTGGACATGTCCTCTGGCCATTTTGTTTAGTCATCCCTTCTAGAATTTCCCTGTCCTTTTGTTATCTTTCTTATTTTTGGAAGAAGATGCATTGTGAGCTTCTGGGAGGAGGCCATGCCTGAGGGGCGCATGTTGTGAGTGGCAAGGAGAAGCTCTCTATTCTGTTCAGCCATTAATAGACATGAACACAGCTCAGGATACTTAATAAACTTTCGTTTACGGTATTGCTACATTAATATTGCATCTTTTTCATGGAAAGACGTGTAAGTCTTTTCCAGCATGTGATCCCCTTAGACTTCTTCACCACACAACTTCAGGTGTGAGGTGATGCTGAACAGAGCTGAATTATACGTAGCTATGGACTTAAAGTCCTGAAGTCCCAAGTTCTCCCACTCATAACATGTCCTTCAGAGTATAACATCTTCCTGATGTTTATACATATCCTCAAGGGCAGTCCACAGCTCTAGTGGATCTTCGACCGTAAGGTATTCAGCCTTTAGGGTCTTATCCACATGGTGACGAATATATATAATGGCTTTCGCCTTTTCAATGTTGGTCGCATACTTGTCTTTTGTAATTGTATCAATGATGAATTTAGCTCGTAGGTGGAATTTGACATCTAGCTGCCAGCTTAGAAAATTCTTCCAAGATGCATCTAGTTTTTCGAAATCGACGCTTGCGATTTTTGCCATTTATCTAGAAAAGCATAATTTTGCATGAATTAATAATAATGAAAACATTATTTCATACAGAGGCAATTTTAAATGAATAAACTAATTGCATGGATCAACCAGTCACTACATAAAAAATAATGTCCCAAAAGTCAATATTACAGTCCATTTTACACAAATGAAAGAGAAAATTACAACTTTTGAAATCACATGGGTCCCATGGAAATCTTCATCTTTAGGAGTGGCATCTGCCTCCATGGAAATGGTCATCAGTCTTGGGCATTATATATATCTCCTCACTACAATTTCTCTCAAAAGAAAAAAGTGTAGGATAAGTAAAATGTGAGACTAAACAGCCAATCTAAAACCACAATTACTCATTCATGCAAAATTTGTGCTCAGAAAACATGTTTGTGACACATCACAGGTAACATAGATTCAATCAGAATAAAACATCATATTTAATACTTAATAATTAATCGGACCACAGAACGATGTCATACACCGTTAGGTTAGATATCTAACTATAAAGCGGTCGCACGATCTTCATAATTATTAAGCTAATGCTCACACAACAAAGCATATAATTTATCCCAGAATATGTGACAGAAGAATGTGATGCAAGGCATATAAATATGATCCTAAACACATGTATCTTATATTGTAATATGCTATGAATACTTTCTGTGTATATGGGTTAACTCAAATAAATTTGAATAATACCCTCATGTAGTATGTTTTGAAAAAGGAATAAAATTTCATTTTTATGCCCCCCATATATTCACCAATTATCCCCATATGCACTCTAGGTTTTCTCCCATATTATCCCCTGCTTTTCCTTTTTTATGCCCAAAATCCCCCATTTTATAAATTTCTTTTACCCCCTTTTCTCTTTTTTTTCCTCCTTTTTCAGGTTTTTGGGGCTGCAGGCCGAAACCTGCAGCCTATTGATGGGTTCGGCCCGCAGCTGAATTTTTTTGAAATCAGTCCGCGAGCCGGAGCCCGCAGATTTTGATTTTTTTCAGTCGACAGTTCGGAGCCTGCATACAGCTGTAAGCTAAGGCCCGTAACTTTTTAAAAAAAATTCTGCTTTTCTTGTCTATGGGCCGGAGCACACAAGTTGCGATGGGCTTCGGCCCACATCGTTTCCCCCTATTTTTTATACTTAGTTCAAAACCTATTATGGTTTTAATAGGGAGTGGCAGGATTGGTGCCCCCTGGTTGTTTTCGATGACCTCGTGGGGACCTCGCTGCCGTGGGGCAGCAACGGTGCTGGCGGCAAGGGAGGCTGTCAGTGGAGTAAAAGAAATTTTTATTTCTTGAATAAACCCTAACAAGGGTTTCGCCACCACTCAAGGTGGTGGCATGCCACCACAAATGTGGGGTACATCGACGGGGCAATGGGAGAAGCAGGGGCGACCCGTGGCTACTAGCAGTGGGGAACCCGTCGGCAGTGCGTGGGGTTTAGTTTTTTTTCAAACAAACCCTAATTTGGGTTTCGCTGCCGCTCAAGCCAGCGGTGTGCCATCGCTTATAGGGGACGGAGGTGCGGCTAGGGAGAGGGTGGGGTCTGGCGGACCGCCGCTGCCGGTAGGCCGAGAGCTTTTTTTGTTATAAGAACCCTAATTTAGGATTTTTACAGCTGCGGGATGCTGCATCAAGTGGCCGTTCTTCCCTATGATCGGTGGCAGAAAGACATCGTCTTAGATCTCAAAGATCGAAGAAGACGAACGCGTAGAGGTTGATGACGTCTATGCGCGATAGATCGAACTTCGCATTCCTAGATTTCACAACGAACGGGGCTTTGAAAACTCAGGGAGAATGTACTAATAACGTGCTGTGAACATACATCTAAGGGAGACCCCAGTCCTTTATTTATAGGGGACGGAAGAGCTCATACATGGATATGATACAATCTTTTAAAGAGATACTCTCTTATTGGCTCACATAGATATCCTATTTACAAAATATTAAAACTTTTCCTTAATTTTTCCTCTTCTTGGCCCATGGAAAATGAGGGAAAATAGACTAAACTAATTTCTCTCATATTCATGTATTTTATTTTTTAAAAGCAAATATAATTAGTTGCTATTTTTAAAGAATTCACGAATTATTCATAAATTTATTTCAAAAACTCGTGAATAATTCGTGAATTTTTCAAATAATCATGAGCATTACCAATTTTATTTGTGAATTTTTTGAAAAATTGGCGAATTTTTCAAATAAATCAGGAATTGTTGGCGAATTTTTCAAAAAAAACACCTTTAATATATATTCATTCGTGAATTATTCGAAAAAGCAGTGAATAACTCACGATTTTTAAAAATTCATGAATTATTCGCGAATTATTCACGAATTTTTCGAATAGCTCGCGAATAATTCTTTAATTTTCCAAATAAATTCCGAATCTTTAACGTGCGTTCATTCATTCATGAATTGTTCAAAAAATTAGCAAATAAATCACATTTTTTAAAAAAATTCACGAATTATTCGTGTGTTGCTTGAAAAATCTACACATTATGCACGAATTTTTCAAATAGCTAGCGAACTATTTTAAACTTTTTAAAAAATTTAATTTATTCGTGTACTATTTAATAATATATTATCTACAAATCATAATATTTATAGTGTTATTGAATTATTCGTTACAATTCGCAAATTATTTGCTAACTTAATGAATCATTCAAAATAACAAACATGTTTTTAATTTAAAAATAAAATTTTAATTTGTTATAAGGGTAAAAGGACTTGAATTCACATCGTCTGCTTAAAAAGCAAAAGCAACCAAAACAATCAGCAACTATCATTTGTTGAATATATATTCATAAATTATTTTAAATAACTAAGTTATAGTAATATTATCAGCCATAACTATTATCGAATTTGAAGAAATTATTTCCAAAAACTTTTGACTATACATATTATTTTTAAATAAAATTCTTAAAATCAGTGGTGTAACCAGGATTTTTTTACCCTGGGCAGAGATAAAATTTACACAACAATTATATTTTAAAAAAACAAAGCTAAAACAATTAAACGCTAAGAATGCTTTCATTATATATTGATAATGACCACAAAATAGGAACCTAAATATATGCAAAATATTATATATATATATATATATATATATATATATATATATATATATATATATACTAGTCATAACCCGTGCCCTTAGGGCACGGTTCATTTAAAATAAGTAACGCGCAATAATTTTAAATCCACTCAAAATCAAAATCCCCTAATTTTATACAAAGAACAATAAATAAAGCGCTATAATTGTTATTTATTTTCCCAAAAATTTTAAATCCCCACAAAATTTTGTTTCCACCAAAAAATTTAGCTCCCCCAAAACTTTTAGTGGCCCCCCAAAAAAATTAGCTTCCCCAAAACTTTTAGTGACCCCCCCAAAATTTAAGTCGTACATCTGTTTTTTCCAATGTGGTTACTCATTTCCTGGAATTTCTTGCATTGTCTGAAATGCAACTTTTTTTCATTTAGATGCTTCTAATCTCCATTTTTCTGATTGAAGGTGTGCAATGGCACTTGTTCACCAAAGAATCCGACATATTTTCTATGCATTCCCAAATCCTAATGCCGGAGCGCTTGGCAATGTCTACATGTTGCAAGGTGAGAAGAGCCTGAATCATCATTAATCTGTTATCAGGGTTATCTTACTTGAAAAAATCCCTTCAGGATGAAGAATTGAATAGTTTCGACCACTTGCCATCAACTTGAAATATAGTCTCTGCTGGCTATTTCTTCTTAGCACACCCAACTTCCAGCTAATGGCTACTATCTTTGTGATTGGATTTGCAACCTCACAATACTTTGTATCTACCAGATACGACATCATGTATCAAGTTTCAGGAGGCAATTAATTTACTATTTGTTGCAAAGGATTGACTTGGTTTAACCAAAAATTTTGCGTGTTGGGCAAAATTTAAATCTCAATCTTGTGCAGTATATAAATATTCGTTTCTTCATGAAAATTAGAACTGCAAACGATGTTCTTACTGTTGTTGATCACTTCATATTTCCATACATGAAAAAATTCCATGTTCATAGAAATATTAGATGGTCGTTAACATGGGTGGACTGAATTAATCTAACGCCTGGTATAAAATCCAAAATCCAAATAAGGGACATAATTTTTTCAAAAAATTTGACATGCCCACCGAGCTCAGCAAACAGAGAATCCTTAAATAATGTCAACCGAAATTGGCAAACCTAACATGAACCCAAAAAAATAAGAACCAGACACAAAAATAATACCCAATCTAGCATTTTAGGCTATAAAAATCAGCAACAACACAAACACCTTGGTCAGCATCACCTCATCTACATACATACACTCATTCACAAGTAATACTACTGCTACGACAAATTCGAGGTAAAAAGTCGGTCATAGTCATTGGTGACCAAGGGCTGATACAACTGCCTTGTCTAAAAACCACACCAACTCCCCTTCAGTCGACTGAATCATCCTCGCAGGCACTAAGCAACCATTGAGGCCCTCGGTGCTGCTGTCATCAAGGGCAACGCGCACTGCAGTGGCCTTGTCTTCACCCAATGCAATAATGGCGACATTAGATGCCGAGTTGATCACTGGAAGGGTGAAGGTGATCCTCTCAGGTGGAGAGAGGGGGGAATTGGTTGCATAAGTGACCCAATCCTCGTGCTGCTCAAGGGTTGGATGGCCATGGAAGAGGGAGGCAACATGTCCATCAGGTCATTGCTCTTTGAGACTTGGGACAGTCATTGCTCTCCGAGACATCCACTGCTCGAACTTTGACCAGCTACCGAATGACAAACTCATTGTTGATGGAGTGCACGTGGCTACAGAGAACAGACACCTGACATACAATTCAGAATGGATGAATGGATAATGAATTCTACATTGAAGTCAAAATAGAATGAATCTATAGCTCTTCAACAAAGATGTGGAAAATTTTTTTCTCTTCAAGCACTTTTGACCTCCCTACACTATAATACACCATTCTGAGTTTGGGTAAACAAACAGCCGAATGATTTTGTTTGAAAATAACAGCGGAAGTAAGATGGGCAATGTAATGATTAATTAAAGTCACAGAAAATACAACTTATATGGATAATTCAGTCGGATCGGGATCCCCCTTTTTTAAGAACTCCAGAAATACAACTTATTTTTTATACAGCAGATCAGGATCTTCTCCCCAAGTCTCCAGAAATAGGGCCCAGGATGATGATCCGAGATGATGATCCTTGCTCAGGATCCGAGATGACTCCCCAAGAGCTCAGGATGCGAGATGATGATCCTTGCTCCCCAAGAGCTCAGGATGCGAGCTTAGGATGTTCCTAGATGATGCCTAAGAGCCCAGGATGTTAACAGTGAATCATCATGAAATAGGTCGGGATCATCTTCATGTTTAATAAAAAATCATAAGAAAAGTAGAAAATATATGAATTTATGCATACAAAAAGTATGAAAAAATTTAGCAGGCAACTACAGAGACGAAGATCATTTTCTCTTTTTGGATAATTTAGCAGGCAACTTATATGGATAATTTTGTCTTTTTGTTCGCATCATCTACACCTTGAGACCCAAATTATCATTTCCAGATTCACCAAAATCCAAACATCAAACTTCTTGAAAAAATAATTGAGGATGACATCGGTTGTTTATTTTTTTGGATCGAAAGCGAAAAAAGAACGATCTTGTGAATTCTTCTTTAGTAGCAGGAGGAGTTTCAGGGTCTCAAGTTGCCGTCCAAATCATTGAGCGGCACGCTGCGGCGGAGGCAGAGCCCCGCGAGGCGCAGCTCGATGGAGTCCTTCTCGCGGTCGACGGCGGTGTCGCTGGCTTGGATGGATCTGACGTGCTCGAGGTCGTGCTCGGAGAGATGGCAGTCGCCGGTGTCGTAGAGGCTGGGATCGACGTCTTCGCCTTCGCAGAGGAGAACGTCGTGGATGGGCTCGAAGCTCTCGAGGGCGGCGTCGATGCCGGAGACGCGTGGGACGATCACCGGGACGGCGCCGTAGCGGACGATGAGAATTGGGGGAAATTTGAAATTTTCACCTGAGAAAATTCCGATTCGTTAAAAAAATCTATCGACGCTGTCTTTACACGCGCATACAGACAATAGGCAAGCGGACACCGCCGTAGCCTGCGATCGTCATGTTCTTGACTCTTGCCAATATCGACTCGTCTCTGCTCAGGCCGTCGATGTCTGCAAACAATTCCGTAATTATAAATCACAATCTCAATTATGCATCATGAAAGATTCATTCAAAGCTGCAGCATCATGCAATCTCTTCGAATAAACAGTGAATTGGGAGATCAATTAACTAAGCAATCTACACATTATCGTAAGAGTTTGATTTCCACAAACTTGAAAAACAAAAACGAAAGGAGTTGAAATTTTTGAGGTGTTGCTCTCTTCCTAGATGACGCGATCTCCCCAAAAGCCCAGGATGAGAGAAGTAGATGATGCGATCTCCCCTAGAGCCTAGGATGCGAGGTGTTTCTCTCTTCCCAGATGATGCTCCTTGCTCCCCAAACGCGCAGGATGCGAGAAGACCCAGATGCCTGTTACTCTATTTGGGAAGCTCCCAGCAGCGATTAAATGCTTGTTGCTCTTCCCTAAGTACGTCTCTTGCTCTCCCCCAATACAAACAACAGACTCTTGCTCTCCCCTAGGCATGCAAAGATATTTGGTACTCAAACGGGACCCACAAATTAAAAAGGTAGAGCTAATACAAACCCTTCATCTCAAATCTCCATCTAAACCGTCTATTTCCCAAGATTTAATCCTGGCCGTCTTTTATCAACCAGTTTGTCCTAGTCAGCTTGTCCTAGTCAGCCCTAGGATTCAAAAATCTCTGTCAAATGTATAATAGATATATATTAAAAAAGAGGCTACCTAAGTCGAACTCTACGAGTATATCTTGAATCGAACTCATTCACAATGTCTTCTATGTTGAGTCTGGAAGTAATTTTTTTCTCAATATAAAGTATCATGTTATTAGCAAGCAGTTCATCTCATATCTTGTTGCGCAATGATGTTTATATAAGTTTCATTCTCAAAAATGCCCTTTCTATGCTTGCAGTCTAAACAAAAAAAGTCAGCACGAGCCGAATCAATCGATCAATAAGAGGGTACCTTTTTTATTTTCCCACGCTTACCAACTTTTGGCATATCCTAAGAGTGTACTAATATTCTGAAAATCTGGGTCATACCACATGTCATGCTCATTATGGTGCAATTGATGCTTCAGTTGATAATTAATCTTCATTTCACTGAAATCTATTTTTTTGCAAGCATGCAAAGATCGTCAACTTTGAATGATTTCAAACAATCTTTTGGATCCAAAGCAGAACTAAGGATTAAAAGCTCCACAGCCTTATGAAAGAATCTTTCACTTAACTCCATCACTTGTGTGTTAATAACTTCATGTAACATATCAAATCGGTAATGATGTTCAATTGTAATTTCATCACCTTGCTGACAAGAACGATCTGTACCCTTCAAATAACAAGCATGTATATCAGATATATCAATTTCATGGTTTGTGCAAAAGGACATTACAGTTTGGAAAAACTCTTCATAATCAATTTTCAACTCACAGAGAAGACTTTTTCTGATAGAAATACAATCCAGACCAGATAAAATATCTTGATCTTTTCCTTGCAACGACTGATAAAGTACTTCTATTACTCACATTATTTCAACCATTAAGTGTAAGTTAAATATAAAGTCAAATGAGCTCATTACAGCAAACCCACCACTAGCTTCTGCATAAATTTTCTATTCAACCCATCTGCCTTTATAATACCAAGAACTTTACATACAGGTTTATACAAACCAAGTAAACTAGAAGCAGAAGAATAATATGAGCTCCAACGAGTAGAAGCAGGCCGTCTCAAAGTAGTCTGTTGATTACCCCCTTTGCTTGTTTGTAATTCACCTTTTTCCATCAAATTTTCAATTTATTCTCTTTAAGCAGCTCGTAGTTGTTGATTTCGCTTAGGAGAAGCACTAACCAAATTGACAATCAATTCAACATCTGAAAGAATAACTCAATATCAGATAATTCACTTGATGATGCAACCAATGCAAGTTATAGGCGATGGGCCAAGCAGTGAACATAGTATGTATGAACGTAGTACGTATAAGGACATTCTTGCAAAAATAAACTTTGTAACCCACTCCATGCACCTCACATATTCTTAGTGCCATCATATACTTGCCATCTTATAATCTGTATGAGCAATCCATTACGATCAAGAATAAGTGAACACATCTTTTTAAGAGTTTGTGCGGTAGTATATTTAACACATGCTACATCAAAAGAACCTCTTTTTTATAAAACCCTCATCATCAACAAATCTTAATACGATAGCCATCTGCTCACAATTAGATTTATTACGAGATTCATCAACTAGAATAAAAAACTTAAAGTCACCTATTTCTTCACTAATCTTTTTCTTACCAAGTCTCCCATAATTTCCATAATTTTATTTTGAACCAATGGTGAAGTATAAGAAGCATTTCCAAGGGAATTTTCTAAGATAACTTCTACAACATGCGAAGTAAGAGTTGCACTATACTTGAGCAACTCAATAAAGTTTCAATGGTTTGTTAAATCAGGAGATTCATCATGTCCTCTAAGAGCACATCATTGACATGCTAGCCAACAATAGCATTAACTATAGTGACGACACGAAAATGATTTTTCATTATTTTAACTTCAGCTTGTAAGGTCAAATGTTTCTGATATTTTGAGATGGTTTTTTTCAAATCATCTAGCATTAAAACATTTTTTGAATGTATTGATCATGTTTATCCTTCATGCACTTGAAGATGACTACCTTTTCCTCCAGCTCTTTTCCAACAATTAAATCCTTTCGAAATTCAAGCTTCTTGTTAATGATATTGGGAAGAATTGCTATCAAATAGAAACAAGGAAAACAATATGCACGATGAGTTTCTTCGGAATATTCTAACCAATCATACGTCATGAACCAATCATGTCGAAAGCTACGTCCTTCTACATTTCTTCGATATTCTTAAAGTTTTGGTTAGCATGGCCCTATTGCTATGAAACGACGCCGAACTTCATTTTGTTCTTTATATGGATATTTCCATATTGCTTGATGTAATCTTGAATCATGTGATATCGTATCCTTAACTTTTTGAAGCTTCGAAGGATGTTGCACGTGTTCTATAGAAGCCGATGGAGAAATATCACTTACCATTGGCACCGCAGAATGTGTCTCGCTTAAGGCCCCAATAACATCTTTTTTGGATAAAATGAAAACAAAGTTTTCATTCCATTTCGATACATTTTAGCTTTAAAAATTAATATATCTATAAGTATCAAAACTGTTCACATGGATGTACAAAAAAAGAAAAAAAAAGCAAATGCGATGGATGACTTTTCTATATGCTAATAATTTGTTAGTAATGGTTAGAAATTAATGTGGAAGATGAAAAATGGGGTGTGGAACTTAGGTATGTCATAAAGGAGATTTTAATAAGATGCAATGAAGTCTATTGGCTTTTTTCAACAATTAGTATCAAAATAATTCACAACCTTTTCAATAACAAATAAAAAGCAGTAAGCCGATAAATAAGGACAACCCTTATGATTTCAATATAAACCTTAGAGATCGTCAGAGTGGTGGACGGCTATGGCGTCACTATCATGGATCGTCGAGACCAGGATGTGGATGACCGTGGCGACATGGCGTGAATGCCTAAGAAATGATACTCAATTAATTTTTACAGAGATAAATATATGATCATTGACAATGAAAATAAGAAAATACTGGCCCAAATAAAAATGACACCAAACACCCATTAAATTGTCAATAACGGGATGTGGATTTTTACTCATTTAATAATTTTTTACCAAACAACTGAACAAGGCCTAGTGGATGTGTTTGTTACTAACAAATGAGAGAATTTTATACAGATCAAATAAATGTGAATTTTAAGCAAAACCTTCGTGATTCCATCATCATAACATGGTTTCATGCATATCTTGATCTAAATGAGAAAGAATCTGTTTTTTTTTTTGAAAAAAAGAAAAAAAAATACTAGTTTGTTGAATTTGGGGCTTGGGTTAGGGCTTGGATTTGATAAATTGATAAAAATAAAAATTGGTATTATAAGACACTGTTGCGTGGTAAAATCCGCTAACACTGAACTTATATTGAAATGGGAATCACGGGTATAATGATTACAAGTTTTGGGGTGTAGACGAGGCTAATCCCGATTGGAAGACGCTTTGCAAATGGGAATCTCAAGGTCGCCTGTCAATCTGAGTATGTCGCCCGTCAATCGGAGTAGGTCGCCATGGATTGCTTTGACCACCAGTGGCTGGGGCAAGCTTCTGGCAAGGAGAACAACTCGTCAAAAAGGCTCAGTTGGCTGTCAACCGAGAGCCTCTCCGATGCTTAAGTCGGTTGGTGACTATTTGGAAAATGTCGGACACGCAGGGCGATCTTCGAGGCAGATTGGCGCTTGCGTGGCGAACTAGTGTGGAAGGCACGAATATATGGAGGATACTTGAGCTTGAATATAAGAAGATGTCTTCGGATTTCTTACAGATTAGCCAGTCCTTTTCCTCGCTGGAGGAGAGGGGGTACTTATAGGCTGTTGGAGTCGGTTTCTTTAGCTGAGCTGGCGGTGTCAGTGCGTCAGGGGTTCGGTCGAGGATGTCAGAGTCGAACGTGTCAGGTGCACAATTGTTAGGCTATCAGGGCCTTTAATGTCAGGTGCACTTTTGTCAGGCTGTCTGGCGATGATACTGCTAGGCATGCTTTTGTCAGGCCATCAGGCGGTGAAGCAGCCAGGTGCGCTTTTGTCCGAATTGTCTGTAGTGAAATTAGCAGTGCTACTAATGGCGTGTCGTCTTCCTCCTTGGGCAGACTGTGTCTGGGTGAAGGTAGGCGAGCTGCCACTGGGGGCGATCTGCCTTTGGGACGAGCTGGTGTAGATGCCGCTCTTTGGTTCGGTTGACAAGTTTGTTGCTCTGCAGATGCGGGCTGCTCTGAGCCTCGACGAGCTTCTTCGAGCCTCGACGAACTAAGTCTCATTGTGGAGATTCGGCAGGCCATGGCTTGGGCTTCAATCATACGTCCTTAGATCGACTAGGGCGATCTTGAGGTCGTAATAATTGCCCCCGTCATTTGAGGTTGAAACGAAAAGTCCGGATCGGCTCGGATGACACGCTTCACTTTCTATTAGATGACAGCTGTAGCATTAAATGCGAGATGACTGGTGAATCACTAAAGTCATTATGATGATTCGGCATCGAGGAGATATCGAGGCGCCCCGCTACTCAGAGCACGACACGTGCTGCGTATGGATTTGTAAAGAAGCTGAGGTGACAGCCCCACTTCAGATCTTGACACGTGACCCATCTTTAACAGTCGAGACTGGCCGACGCCCTCTATAAAACCGAGAGAGAGGGAAATGGTTGAGGGCTCCTACTTTCGAATTTCAAAAAATTCCTTTCGTTCTTCGTCTTCGAGCTCTTGCCACCAATTGACGCTTCATCGAAGCTCTGGTGATCTCCTTCTTAGATACTTTCTTCGATCTCTATCAGATGACTTCATCCGAATCTTCTTCTTCTAATAAACATGCAGAGAAGAAATTCGAAGAGTTTGAGGATGTTAGCTCTGAGGGGAAGCAGGAACAGACGATGTCGACGAAGGTGGCGGAGTTTTGGCCGGAGGAGCGGGAAGTCGCCCCCGTCGTCCCCTCGACGTCGACGGTTCCCAAGAAAACCAAAAAGAAGGGTTTAGGGCCGATCGTCGGCATAGTTACAACGGCGGTTTTGGTGGAGATCCTGGCCATAACGCCTAAGACAAAGCATATCAGCCGCACCGAAATTCGTTCCAAGTATATCCAGCCACCATATGAATCCCCCCCCCCCCGCCTTTGATGAACGGGTCTGTTCGCCCAGGGACAACGAAGTCGGGGTCTATTTTCCGACCTTTGAGCTCGGACTGCGGTTTTCGCTCCACCCCTTCCTCCTGCACATATTGAACTTCCTCGAGCTTCCACTCTTCCAACTGATACCGAACTCGATCAGTGCCATGGTCGACTTCCTTGTTTTCTGCTGCGACAATGGAATAATTCCAACCCTACGGCTGTTCAGGCATTTCTTCAAAGCAAAGCGGAGAGGAGTGTATTATTATGTCAGTGCGAGGAAGGATTGACATCTCTTCCTTGATTTACCGAGTAAGGTGAGGGAGTGGAAGGAGAAGTTTGTTTTATCTCGACGCCGGCAGACTTGTCTCTGCAGTCAAACTAGGGGAAGTTGAAATCTGAAACGAACAAGGAGGCGACTCTGAAGGGGCAGGATTTGAAGAACTCCAAGATCTTGATGGATATCCCCCACGAGCTCTGGAAACATACGCAGTGGTCAAGCACCACCAGATCGCCCTCCATATCTGGCCCGAAGGTACTGTGATCTAAGCGGCCTTCTTCATATTTGCTCACCATGTCTGTCGAGGGACAAACTGATGAGGATGGACATGGAGGGACCATCAACCGAGGGACCGACACTAAAGAAGCATGCCACCAAGGTTAAAGGCAAGGTGGCGGAGTCTAAGGGCTTGCCAAAGAAGGCCAGGCAGAAGCGGAGCCTGGAGGAGGCATCCACTGCACGGGCTGAGGAGGAGAGCGGAGCAAGAGACCAAAGAAGAAGATGTCCACAGTAACTGATCCCTCCCCTCGAACGAACGAGGCCGCATCGGGTAGCTTAGCCAACCTCAATGTTGTCAAGGAGCCGGTGGCCGATCTTAGATTGCCACGCCCTAGGGCCCTTCAGCGCAGGTCAAAGCTACAGGGGTCGAGCGTTGGCCCTTTGGATGCCCCTCTTGGGGGCAGGGGAAGCCGGACTCGAGGGCACCGGGGCATCCAAGCTATGAGACAGCGCTTGTTTACTTTAAAGAGAAGAAGGCTGAGGTCTTGGCAATTCCGAAGATTGAGCTTTTTCGACCGCGCTACCCAGTGGGTGCCCAGAAAACGTTGTTCGAGGATGCCAGGGTTGTAACCCATCTGGCAGAGAAAGTCAGTTGCTTAGGGACCGGGAGTCCTTGTACAATTTTGGTGCCGAGTGTCTCTGCGGCACGGCGATTTGGCACAGCATGTTGGTTTGATGCTTCCCCTACTCATATTGTCGGTCTGCTTTCTTTCATGCGGGCTCATATATTCTGTTTTTTCTATATGATGTGGCAGTGATGACGTCCTTGCAGCACCACACTAACGTGGCCATGCTCAAGGCAACAATCGAGCGGAAGAAGGCGGAGCTTAAGGCGGCCACCAATGACTTACGGAAGAAGGAAGCCGAACTCAAGGAGGTCGTTGAGCGGCTGCGAAACAGGGAGGTGAAGTTGGAAGAAGTCTGTGGGTTCTATGCGACCCAGAAGGGGGAGATAGAGAAGATGTACAAGATCTCGGAGGAGCTGACACCGCAGCTTCTATTGCGAGATGTATGCCCTCGAGGTAATTTATCTCTGTGTATCTAACATCTTGTTCAAAAGTACAGTAAGCTGTATGGTAAGAATTTATCTATGTTAAATCATAATGTAGTTATCATTAGAAATTAACTTAGGTAAATTTCTGAGACTTAATGCGAGGTCAAACATATATCGAGATGAGGATCTCGATCATGGAGAAGTGCTTGACCGTCAGTAACATAAGTCTAGAAATTTTCGTGGTCGTAGATGTTTCGAGAAAAAGATATCGAAACATCGGATAGACCATTGTGTCTTAATATTCACCGTATAGCGGTGACGGTGATCGCATGGTCATTCATGTGTCTGGCGCAGGTGGGCCCCCCATGCGCTGCCTAGGGCAGCGTTCATTTGTGACAGCTGCAGTTTTACGAAAATTGGTTTTTGAGCTCATCTTTGGACGTACGTTTGGAGGGTCAAACGGACTCCGATTGACTCGTCGTTTTTTCCTATGCGTTCACCGCTGAACGCCCTTCGATTTAATAGGTTGTATCAATCATAAAGCTCAACGGTGAGGGAGTTAAAATTCATGGAAGTTTGGCCTTTTGTTAAGGCAAACTAACTTGATTTTTTAACTCCAATATGAATAGTCCCACATCGGAAGTTGAGTAAAGGGGATGGATCAGTGCCTATATAAATAGGGGTCTGCTCCCCTCCTCTAAACTTCTCCTAAGCTCTAGATCTGAGCGGCTCCCAAAAATGTTGGAGCACGCTCGGATCTAAGCTTAAAATTAATATTCTCTTCTCCCTAAATTTCTGCCTTACTCCTGAAGGGCTCTAGCAAAGCCACGAAGGAGTTTGGATCCGATCTGGAGTCTTGGCAAAGGTTCACATTCGGGTGCACGTGGTTGGCTCGGCAACAAGGGGATTGCTCGCCTCGGGACGCGGAGTGATTCGAGGAGGGGTTCGGCACAGGACGGGAAGCAGCTTTGAAGACGGTGCGATACACCTTGCCTGTACCAAGGCAAGGTTCTGGGTATGTAATTTAGTAGCTTTCTAGAATAATTTTAATAATTTCGCAGTAGTATAGATCCCTCTTAGGGTGGTCAGATCCACTCCAAGTCGGTATAGATTTTGGATAAGGTTCTTGCTTTCCTTAGGGCCTTAGCTAAATTGTTTAGCTATATGTTTTTCCGCTGCGTTTTTATCCCTCTATTGTCTGTCCGGCTTAGGACGGGAACAGATCTGTGCCCTAAGGGTCTGCTAAACCCCATCAGCTTCAGGAGGTGGAGGCCCAAGGGGTCGCTCTGAAGAGTGCCCATGCCGTGGAGGTGGAGGCAAAGGGGCAGAAGATCGCCGAGCTCACGCGTCAGGTGACAGAGTTGAAGAAGAACGACCCTGAGGCCGTCCATAAATACCAAATGGTCGAGCTCTTTCCCATCATGAAGGATGTGCTGGCCAAGAGCATGTCGGAGGGCCGGCAGGCGGGTTTGCAGGCTGGCCTCGAGAGGGTAGAGAAGAGGTTGAAGAGGCTGCATCCTGGGCTGGAGGTTGACTTCTCCGCGTTGTTGGCGGCCTCGGATGGCGAGGAGGAAGAGGAAGGTGGACATGTAGGGGGTTTGTCTGGTGGTGATCAAGCTGGTAGAGATATGGGAGGCCAGGGGCATGTCGTGATGAAAATTGAATTCCACCCCCAAGTGATTTTGATGATGAGCACACCAAATTGATCTTAGTGTACTAACTACACTACAATTAAATGTGCAGGATATGCGACAAATGAAAAAAGCTTTATTCATACTCAAAGAAGCGTAATCTACGCTTAAAGAAAAGGACGAACGTTGCTGAGATCAAATGATAAAGCTCAAAGCTCAAATAGAACAAGAAGCTCAAGTGAAGCTCACATCTACTCCATCAATTGATCAATCTTCCGAAGATGTGTCCTAGTCTATAGTAAGTGTGTTGTGTCTTTCTTAGGGTATTGTTAAAGCCAAATCGTATAGCACAAATGATTTTAAACATTTTTAATATCTTTTAAATCATCTTCAAAAAGGATTTTGAGAGCTTTCGCTAGTTGTTTTGTAATTCCGTAGTGAAACTCCACTACACCCTGGAGTTAGCTACTTGTTTGACTAGTTGTGTTGCAGGAAAAACTCCGCTGGGAGTCGACTACCAAAGGTAGGGAGTCGACTACCAACTGAGAATCAAGAATTCCTGAAACACACTGGGAGTCGACTACCACTCCTAGGGAGTCGACTACCAGCTGTCGAAGTTTGACGTTTTTACTTGATTTTGAAATATCTTTGAGTGATTTTCTCCCATGATTTTCGGGACAAAAGTCAAAGCAATTTGAATATCAAATTCTCAGATTTCTCCTATAAATAGTGGATCATTTTCATTGAGAAAAACACAACAACTATTGAATTCAAATTCTCTCGTGCAAACGCTATAAAGTTCTAAAACTCTCATTCTCTCTTTAGCCAATTCTGTTTTATTCTTGATCTTGCAATTTTGTTATTATTTTCTGAAGATCATAATCTCGTTTTATTGGCTAACTGTTTTTTAAATCCGTATTACTTTCTCTTGAGTTTTATTTTAACGGATTTTTGAAAAACATTAGATCTAGATCACAAAGACTTCATTCATAACTTTGTGTGATCTACAATCTCATTCTATCAAGCCACTACACGTAATTTTGTCTATTACTATTTGGCTATAGAATCTGGGTGTAAAACCAATCTCCATCAATTTATTGTGGTGAAATAGATATTGATTTTTATTGTGTTGTTGTTGGAACCCTAGACAAGTCTAGGTGTTGCGGTTGGAAATCCTGGTCAAGACTAGGTCGTTGGAAATCCTAACGAGTGAAGTTAGGTATTTGTATGTGCCAAGGCAGATAGTGAAAATCTCGTATCGGATTGGTCGGGGACTGGACGTACCCAAAAGTTGTGGGGAACCAGGATAAAAATCCTTGTGTCTGCGATTGCTTTTCTGTATCTTATTATTATATCTGTGATCAATTTTTATTTACTTTGTTATTATTATATCTTTATAATTCTTTGTTCATTTGCATGTTACAAAGATCATATATTTAATTCTGCTGTGTAAAGATCTATCTGTGTGTAAAGATCTCTTATCTGATTGTAATTATAATTTTTTATCTTTTATATGATTAACTTGTTGATTAAGAACCAAGCGTAGATCGCTCTATTTGGTTTCTTAGGCAACATTAAAAGGACATTAATTAACGATCGAAAAATATTTATTATTTGCACAACACTATTCAACCCCTCCTTCTAGTGTTGTTTGCCATCCACAGGATCTAACACTTGGTATCAGAGTAAGGCTACAAAAGTGATGGCGTCAACATCTTTCCATTTTGAAGGACTAAATACCATGCGACCATCAGTATTCAACGGAACCAACTATGCTAACTGGAAGATCCAAATGAAGACTTACCTGGAGTCATTGGACATTGAAGCTTGGACAATTACTAAAGTCCCGTACATCGCACCTACCGACGTTGAATTTGGAAAATGGTCAGCCGACGACAAGAAGAGAGTTAATCTCAATGCAAAAGCAATGAATGCACTATTTTGAGCCGTAACAGGAAATGAGTTCAATCGAGTCTCCCAATGTGAGACAGCACACCAAGTATGGCATACTCTTAAGGTAAGTCACGAAGGAACTGAAAAGGTAAAGGAATCCCGCAAAAATGTTTTACATTCAAAATTCGAATCTTTTAAAATGGAAGAAGAAGAGAGTATCACCGATGTGAATACTCATTTTACTAATATTACAAATGGGCTTGCAGGATTAGGAAAGAAACTTTCCGAATACGAACAGGTAATGAAGATACTAAGATCCCTCCGACCCGAGTGGAAGGGAAAGACAACTGCCATTTGAGAAGCACATAAAGTAAAGGACCTTACCATCGAAGAACTAATGGGAAATCTCATGGCATATGAGATTGAGCTTGAAGAAGATAAGAAGATTGAAGAAAAACCGAAGAAGAAAACTCTCGCGTTTAAAGCCCAAGAAGAAGATTCCGATTACACGGACAAAGAAGACCATATCGCCTTCATCTTAAAGAACTTTAAAGAGTTCATCACAAGTAAGTATGGTTAACGCTCTTTTAGACCTACTAACGGTATCATCTGTTTTGGTTGCAATAAACCAGGGCACGTCAAGAGAGACTGTCCATTGGAAAGAAACAATCGTGATTCCAGAAATCGTGGGAAGAACAGAGACACTAATGAAAAGAGAAACAATGGAAGAAACAAATTCCGACGACCAAAGAAGGAAGCTTACGCAGCCTTCGACCAGAGCGACGATTCCTCGTCCGATGAATCCTCAGCAGAAGATAACGATGAAAGAAGAGAAAGATCACACATGTGCTTCATGGCATCCACATCCTCTAAGGTAAGCTTGCATCATGACTCATCTAGTGACAATGATTCGTCATCAAGTGATGATGAATACATGGATTATAGGGGAGCATATAAGGAGCTATGCAAAATGAATGAAAATCTTAAAAAAGAACATAGAAGAACACTTATAAATATTAAAAAGGATACTAAAGAAAAAGAAGAAATCATTAAAGAAAATAGTCTCCTTAAAGAAAATAATGATTCTCTGCAAAAATATATTTCATTGGTAAATGAAAAGGTTGAGAATCTGAATAATCTTCTCGTATCTGTCAAAGATAAATACAACGCTACGATGAAAATTATTGAGAATTTCAACAAAGGAAAAGGGAAGCTAGATAGTATAATAAATGATCAAAAAGCCTCATCTAGCAAAACCGGACTCGGTTATGATTCACATCATACCAAGAAACGGGTTAAGCATACTAGGATGCATCATTCTAACGATAATTTTTTGAGCATCTGGATACCAAAGAAATTGTCCGATCAACGAAAGAAAAGGTACGCTACAGACTTTGTTCAACAAATTTAATTTAAACAAAAATTATAAATATGTTGTTCATGAAGGAACTAAACCATACTGGGTTTGGCTTCCTAAAGACTAACTCCTCGGACTCAAAAGCCAAAGAGTACCATAAACGTTTATTTTTTTTCAGGTACTCTAAAGAAATGACAGGAAGAAAACTTGATCCAACGCTTGTAAAGGATCAACATCAAAAGCTTTCTTGTGCAACTTAATTTACATATATATATGCTTAAATTTATTTAAATAAGTTAATATTTTTTTCTTTATATACCTTTTATATGTTTACGTTATACTCTTAAAACATTTTGTGTTCAGAAAACGCACTCAAACTTGGATCAAAACCCCCTCGGGATGAGAAAACGACTCAACCCAGTAGGGAGTCGACTACCTATATGAGGGAGTCAACTACCAGTGCGTATGCGAATTTCTGGGTTTGTTTTTGACTAACTCCTATTGGGTTCTTTGGAGTCAATGGGTTCATATTCACAAAGGCAACTTACACCCAATAAGCTAAACTCCATCCTAACCCTTCACTCCTTGATCCAATGCCTCTTATTCTTCACCATCCTTCAACCTTTTGTTAAAACCCCCAAAAGGAAAACCCTAGGGTAGCCGACTACCTCATTCCCCTCTTTCTCTTGAAATTTTTTTTGGTGCTTGGGTTGCTTGGAGCTCTGCCAACTTCATCTCTTTCTCAAGTTTACTCAAGGTAAAAACTTTTCTCATCATTTTTTACTTCATGATTTTTACTTCATCATTTTACTTCTTGATTTACTTGCTTATCTAGTATTGTAAAATTCTTTTGTTTTTACTCTATCTAGATGCCTCTCAAGAAGAGAAAAACCTCAACTGAACTTGATTCTGAGAAAGAAACTATCTTACCCTATCTGTTTAAGAACACCACATATTAACACTTTGTCAAAATCTCTAAGAAACCCATCCTACATGAAAGATTTGTTAAACTTGATGATGTAGTAAACTATGGGATTGATAGCATACTAGAATTTCAGAACTTGGCCAACCTATTTTCCTCTGAAAACACTAATCTCTGATATCCCAGGCTTGTACACCTATTTTTTTGCTAATATGGATTACGATCTTGCTAAAAGCCGATTTATCACCAAAGTTCTTGATACGAAACTTGACATTACCGTTAAATCTCTTGGAGAATCCCTAGGCATTCCATATACTAGCATGTTGCTTGATAAAATAGAAATGACTGAAGGAAGTGTTTTAGAGAGAATGTATTTGCCAGGAAGGCATTTTCAGACTAAACTTCCATGTAGCGATCTTCGCTATCCGGCAAGAATTCTGGAAAATATATTATCCTATAATATTACTCAAAAATCTGGAAGTCATCCTATCTTATCTGAGAAGCAGGCCAAATGTATCTATGCTATGTTAGGGAACATCCACATCAATTGGGCCAAAGTCATCATGGATTCCATTCTTGCTTCAGCCTCTTCAGATAGACCCTCATCCACCTTAGCTCATGGACATTACCTCACAATCTTATTTATTAGCTATAATGTGCCTTTGGATCATGAAACCACAATTCTAGAACCGGCTCGAGTTTTTGATGTTCATGCTCTTGGAAGAATGAACCTACATCATGATCTTGATGAAAACATCCCCGAAGAGAAACTTGCAGCTGAAGGAGGATCATCATCCTCCAGGAGAGATAAGAAAATTGTTGTTTCAGATTTTGAAGAAGAAGAAGAAGAAGAAGAAGAAAAAGGAAGCGAAGAAGAAGCAGCAGCAGCACCGACATATATCCTTGAACTTCAAGAGATGCTTTTGAAGAAAATTGGGAAGCTAAAGATATCACAAGAGAAAGGCTTCGATGACCTCAACAAAAAGGTGGACGACCTCAAAGAATTCGTGGTCAAAAGCAACAAAATGACAGAGGAAACTCTTATCATGATCCTTGATGAGATCAAGGAATTGAAGAAGAACAGCGGTCATCCTTAGTTTTCCAAAACAATGGTTTTCAAACAATAGTTCTTAATATTATGAATTTAAAACTTATGGTCTATAATAACTTTAATATCGTGTGATGCTTGCTACCTCCTTATATCTATGAACGTATCTATTATGCAAAATATTGGTTGATCTTATGCTAACACTTCTTTTGCAGATATGGTAATTGAATTTCCCTCCTAAGAATTATATTATGATTCATATGTTATAATACTTTATCATTGAATTATTTTTTTGTTGATGACAATGGGGAGAAAAATATGAAATGCAAAAATGAATATGTCATATGTATATCATATATATTATGTATTGTATTGTTTTTTCTAACGGCTCCGATGTAGGGGGAGAAACGCATCAAAGCAGGGGGAGTAAGTGTACTTTCATGTATTTTCATATTTCAACTTACTTCATTTTTATTTTGGGTGTCATCATCAAAAAGGGGGAGAGTGATGGAAATTGAATTCCACCCTAAGTGATTTTGATGATGAGCACACCAAATGAAGCTTAGTGTACTAACTACACTACAATTAAGTGTGCAGGATATGCGACAAATGAAAAGCTTTATTCATACTCAAATAAGCGCAATCTACGCTTAAAGACAAGGACGAACGTTGCTGAGATCAAATGATGAAGCTCAAAGCTCAAATAGAACAAGAAGCTCAAGTGAAGCTCACATCTACTCCATCAATTGATCAAGCTTCCAAAGGTGTGTCCTAGTCTATAGTGAGTGTGTTGTGCCTTTCTTAGGGTATTGTTAAAGCCAAATCGTATAGACAAATCACACAAACACAAATGATTTTAAACATTTTTAATATCTTTTAAATCATCTTCAAAAAGGATTTTGAGAGCTTTCACTAGTTGTTTTGTAATTCCGAAGTGAAACTCCACTACACCCTGGAGTTAGCTACTTGTTTGACTAGTTGTGTTGCAGGAAAAACTCCTCTGGGAGTCGACTACCAAAGGTAGGGAGTCGACTACCAGCTGAGAATCAAGAATTCCTGAAACACACTGGGAGTCGACTACCACTCCTAGGGAGTTGACTACCAGCTGTCGAAGATTGACGTTTTTTACTTCATTTTGAAATATCTTTGAGTGATTTTCTCCCATGATTTTCGGGACAAAAGTCAAAGCAATTTGTATTTCAAATTCTCAGATATCTCCTATAAATAGTGGATCATTTTCATTGAGAAAAACACAACAACTATTGAATTCAAATTCTCTCGTGCAAACTCTATAAAGTTCTAAAACTCTCATTCTCTTTTTAGCCAATTCTGTTTTATTCTTGATCTTGCAATTTTGTTATTATTTTCTGAAGATCATAATCTCGATTTATTGGCTAACTATTTTTCAAATCCGTATTACTTTCTCTTGAGTTTTATTTTAAAGGATTTTTGAAAAACATTAGATCTAGATCACATAGACTTCACTCATATCTTTATGTGATCTAGAATCTCATTCTATCAAGCCACTACACGTAATTTTGTCTATTACTATTTGGCTTTAGAATCTGGGTGTAAAACCAATCTCCATCAATTTATTGTGGTGAATTGGATATCGATTTTTATTGTGTTGTTGTTGGAACCCTAGACTAGTCTAGGTGTTGCGGTTGGAAATCCTGGTCAAGACTATGTCGTTGGAAATCCTAACGAGTGGAGTTAGGTATTTGTATTTGCCAAGGCAGATAGTGGAAATCTTGTACCGGATTGGTCGGGGACTGGACGTACCCAAAAGTTGTGGGGAACCAGGATAAAAATCCTTGTGTCTGTGATTGCTTTTCTGTGCCTTATTATTTATCTTGCGAGCAATTTTACTTTGTTATTATTATATCTTTGTAATTCTTTGTTCAATTACATGTTACAAAGATCATATATTTAATTTCGCTGTGTAAAGATCTATCTGTGTGTAAAGATCTCTTATCTGATTGTAATTATAATTGTTTATCTTTTATAAGATTAACTTGTTGATTAAGAACCAAGCGTAGATCGCTCTACTTGGTTTCTTAGGCAACATTAGAAGGACTTTAATTAACGATCGAAAAAGATTTATTATTTACACAACACTATTCAATCCCCCTTCTAGTGTTGTTTGCCATCCACATGATCCAACAGGTCGCAGCGGCAGGCCCAGCGGAGACCGAAGTCGAGGCACATGTGGAGGTGCCATAAGGCAGTCGGGGGGTAGCATATGTAAGGCTGGTCTCGTGATCATGCGTAGGACCTAGTGTAGAAATTTTAATGTAAATATATTAACTTTTAACTTTAATGAAATATTACCTTAGGCGGTTCGCCTTGTTTATATTTTGTGCTTGTGTTGATGCTTTTCGCCACTTTTTGCCTTAGTGTGTATGCCCCCAACTTTCTGCTTGGAAGTGGCTAAGGCCACGGAGAAGCGGAATGTTGTGGAGTTTGAGTGTGGTTGAGTTGTCGAAGCACTTTGTAGAGATAGATCGCCTCCAGGGTCTTTTGATGGCGTTGCACATAGCCTGCCCCCGAGGTCTTTTAGATGGCGGGTATTAATGGGCCGTAGCTGACCCCGCATTTATCACTCCAGTTTGGATGGCAAACTGCCCCGGAGGTCTTCAATAGTGCAGGTATAGATGGGTCATAGCCGATCCCGCATTTATCACTCCGTTTTGGATGGTGAATCGCCCCGGATGTCTTCCTGTGGGCGAATTTCGGGCCAGAGCCCTTCTTCAAGCCCCTGTCCGGTTGGTTAGCAAAGTCCAGCATGCTATGGGTAGCTACACCGCGACCTGCCCCGGAAGTCTTCCTGAGGGTGAATTTCGGGCAGGAGCCATTCTTCAAGCCCATGTCCGGTTTGGTTAGCGAAGTCCGGTACGCTATGGGTAGCTACACCGCGACTTGCCCTGAAAGTATTTCTGAGGGTGAATATCAGGCTGGAGCCATTCTTTAAGCCCATGTCTGGTTTGGTTAGCAAAGTCCGGCACGCTATGGGTAGCTGCACCGCGACCTGCCCTGGAAGTCTTCCTGAGGGCGAATTTCGTGCCGGAGCCCTTCGTCGAGCCCATGTCCGGTTTGGTTAGCGATGACCAGCACGCTATAGGTAGCTGCACCGCGACTTGCTCAGGAAGTCTTTAAGAGTGTAAGTATAGATGGGCCGTAGCTGACCTGTAGCAACCTGTTTTCATCAACACATCTAATTACGTATTTAACCTATTTTCAATTTTTTTAAAACTGTTTTATAATGTTTAGCAGAAGTTTTATATCAAAAATGGTTTCAAAAATTCCTTATAAAAATATTTTGAAGCATTAAAGTAGTTATAGTGTATTTCAGTAAGTTCGGGTTTCATCAAATACCTCTAAACAATTTTAATAAAAATTCATTTTAAATTATCACTGTTTTAGCTGAATAAATTAATTTTCTATACAAACATCATCAAAACATTTTCAAACTTCTACAGTATCATTCTATGATCATTTAGGGCTCCCCATATTAATTTCGTAATTTTCTGATATCAAATCAACCTAAAACCTGCAAACCCGCTTTCTAAACATTTTGGCCTAAAACTAGTATCTCCGTAGCTCAAACCCCAAAATGGATTTCGTATTTGCGATTCTCACGACGATACGATCCCGTGGGTATGTTATCGTAATTTTTCGGAGTCGTATGCGAAAACGGGATTGTATTTCTCTATTTTCACTCATTACATTCACTAATGACCTTTTCACTATTACTGACTAACTATTTACTAAATTACATCTACCTAAAACCCGAACCACTCTCTTAACACACCTCCCTTAACTGGTGAGATCCAAAAATTTAGGATCTCACCCATCCCATTGTCCACCTTGATAGTTACAAGTATGCCATTTAGTTAACATATATAAACTAACCCTCAGCTTCACAAAATAAACCCACAGTAACTCTCTTTCTCTCCCCCCCCACCCCGCATTCACTCCCTCTCTCCCGTTCGAAATTTCCCCTGGCTTTCTTTTCTATTGTTCATAACCCATCAGCTCGACCCACGCTCAAAACCCTCCCTCTCTCAAACACTCTCATCCCCTCTCATTCTCATTTTCTCCCAAACCACTCCCCCCTCCGGAGAGTCGCCGCCCACCTCAAAGCGCCGAACCCCACCCCCCGTTCTCCGATCCCCTCTCATTCACCATTGCTTGCCCCACCACCAGCTGCCTCCATCTTCCGCGCTGTCGCCGCCGAGCCTTTGCCTCCTCCGATGATTCCCCCTCCACCGAGAACCCGCATCTCCGACCGCCATCTCCGCCGCTCACGGCGAAGCCGCAGCAGCACACCAAAAATCTCCCGCTTCTCTCTCTCTCTCTCTCTCTCTCTCTCTCTCTCTCTCTCTCTCTCTCTCTCTCTCTCCCCCCCCCCCCCTCCCCACGTCGTACGCCGCCCCGTCTTCACCGCCGCCCTCCGACGCCGCTGTCGTCGGCCGCATCCCCCGCTTCGACCGCCTCCGCCGTCGGCGTCCGAGAACCCCCCCCCCAGCTCGCGTAACGTGAGAACAAAGAGGTGAAGTAATTAAAAACGTATAAAATCCATATTTTTCGTATTAATACGAGTATACATAAATATAAATGGGTTTATTGGTTTTAAATTAATAGTAAATAATATAATGGTCGGAAAAATACAAGGCTAGCTCCAGAAAATCAGAAATGACATTCTGGATCCAATGGCACCAGTTTCATCTCAATCAGACGAGTAGTTTTTCAGAATAAATTTTTAAGCCTAAAACTTAACTACGTTGTTTTCCTTTAATAATCCATAACTTGTTATTTTCTCGTAAACTGATATGTGGAAAAAATATATGTTGTAGTACTCTTTGAGACGACCATTTTAATAGCTCACTTGAAACTTTCTTATAAGTATCTCATC
Organism: Scilla litardierei; assembly: GCA_030789695.1. Taxonomy (NCBI): domain Eukaryota; kingdom Viridiplantae; phylum Streptophyta; class Magnoliopsida; order Asparagales; family Asparagaceae; genus Scilla; species Scilla litardierei. The sequence continues at coordinate 137,394,729 of CM061142.1, forward strand.
CAGAATAAATTGTTGAATAAATACGATAACTAATTAAAATTAGTTTTAAAACCTTTTTTAAGCTTTTAAAAATTATAAAAATTACCAGAAGCTTCTGAAAAATATTTTCTCCTTCAGTAAAATTATTTTCCTCATATCTAGCCTATATAAAAATTTAGAACGTCTTTCGACACCGTTTCAATCATTTATAAAATCGAAACGATCAAGTTAAATAGATAGAAAATAGTGTATTCGTTAACTAAGTATTTCTTGTGATTGCAGGTACCAATTCCCATGCACCAACTCCAGTAAAAGCTCTAGATCTAGTCCCAGCTTGCTACGACAACCTCAAAATCAGTAAGTCACAATAAATTCTAGATTTAGAAAATTAGCTAGTGTACTTGTACGAACTTAGAACACCACTTATAGCCTCAGAATGGCTGTTTGACTTGAACTAAACTAGAGACCTAATCTAATAGGAAAGTAATCAACTACGGATTACTTTGCCAACTTTCAACTTTGGTGGTTATAGCACACAACCATCAACTTGGGTAAATTGTGTGCTAAACAACACTACTACATGCTCGAAGCATGGAATCGACACCCCGAATGTTGGACTTGTCTTTATCCTCTAATTTTTTAGCACCCACTGTGCTTTGGCACAGTCTGCTTTGAAATGAGTTTATTTTCTTTCGATAAGAAAGTCAACCAGTGGTCCTGGTTCGACTAACATCATGTGATTCACCGTATGAAACATCTTCTGAAACATCATGTATAACACTTGACACTTCACTGGAGTTTTGGGGTAACTCATAGTTTGAGAGAGTGTGGGAGGGACTGGAGTTCATCTTCCCATACCGTTGCATGTGTTTTCCCGCTGCCTGTGTTTCGGCAAAATACATGTACTGTTGCCTGTGTTCTGGCATCTGGCTGGGTAAACACACCCAGGCAAGAGATGAACTCGATGGGCACATATTATACTCTCTGAATTAAGTCACAAAGTTCTAATGTAGCTTGCACGATCACTTCTTTGTAGCACATTCACTTTACTTACTACACATGTGCAGTCACCAGTACCTTACTTGTCGTACTTTTTGTTGGATCCTGTCAAAACGAGGACGCTATGATCGAATAAAGAGGAGAGACTTACGCTTGCGTACACGGCACCATAATATCTGAACTTCGCCCTCGAATTCGCCACAACGGTCAGTACTTCGTCACGGAGGATCGAAGCATCGTTTCACCGCCTAAATCTCTATTTAGAAGAGGATTTTAATGGAAGGGAGAAGAAGAACACAAGTTTCCTTATGCAAACTTATGGCATGGTAAGATTAGTGTAAATGCCTTACCCTTGGGTCCTATTTATAGGCTTTAGGGGTAGTTATTGTAGGAAATAACTAAATATAAGCTTATTAGCCTATATTAGCACATTTACTTATCCTCTTCTCATTCACTTATCAAGTGCCTTTATGCACTTATAAATTGACTTTTTCCCCTTATCGAGTGGTCCTTTTCACATGAGAAAAGGTTCCCATCGCGCACGCTTTCGTGCACGCGACATCTTAGGTCCATAGGCCCTCATACATCCCCTCATGGGTGTATATATGTCGTCAATATCCAACATCTCCCACTCACACTTGAGGGGATTGTAAGGAAACATATTTTCCTTTAGCTCTTCTGTTTATCATACCGAGAAATAGACCGTGTGACCGTCATGCGCATAGAGGCCGCTGTTGTGCACTTGTTAGAGATACACAACACTCCTCGAGGTGCAAAGTTGAGTAGATCAACGCATGCTTTACCCTAGATTATTTCTTCACATTTCTTATACTTTATATTCAACAATTGAATCCCATCTGGATTACAATTGGCTGGCCATCTTTGAATCTCTAAAGTCCAAATGTGAATATGAAATTAATCTTCCTCTTCTTGCGATCCTTTCGATCTTGACTTGACTTGCTTTTCTAACATGCCCCGTCGGACCGAATTGACCATAGTCCATAAGCAACATGCTAAGATAGCAATCGCCCAGTCAAATCTAAAGGAACCAATTAGAGTCCATAAGGGTAACGAGTTAGGACCAATGTGGTCTTTGGGTCTCACATAATAGTAAACACAATTACTATTCTAACCCAATGGTCAAATGCATACGTAGTATGAATACGTATTACAACATCACTCCTTTCCCAGGGAGCGTATGTCTTAATGATGTTGTAAGGATGATGATCAGACACCACAATGTCTGATTTTGAGTCCCTTTTACTACTCAAATAATCTTCTGGACCCACATCCCGCATAAGACAGATAGGATTTAAGAATCCTCTTAGATCTTTTGTAAGCATCCATATGATGCAGATCTTTCATACGACCATTTTGTTTAATTCATGACTCTAAATCATCCGTCTGACGATTTTGACTTTAAACAGGTCTCATCTTTATTTTATCCGTCTGATATAATAAAGACGGTTGCTCATGTGAGAGAGCCAACCTCAATCTGTCCGACATACTAGAAAATATAGCTGAGATTTTAAAATGTACACAAACATTTTCTAGAAACTCATATGCAATGTTGAAAAGAACTTATTCTTTTATTAAATTTGATCTTTTACAGACATGGGAATTTACATTGGTACAACTCAGCTCTTACGCAATCCTTGAGATGATAAGTGTTTGTAAAACACATCTCTGAGGATCGCCTTCGTAAGCGGATCCGCTATCATCTCATGCGTAGATATGTACCTTATGTCTACCTTCTTGGTCTTATCATAGTCTTTTGCAAAATTATCCTCTTAACCGCTTTCCAGTGTGTTTGTCTTGGATTGGATTGGTAACGACTTACCATTCCAACGGCAAAAACAGATGTCCGGTCTTGTACACATCATAGCGTACATAAGACTACCAACTGCACTGGAATATGGAACTTTTTCCATAATTTCATTTTCCCTTTGGTTCTTAGGACACATCCTCAGACATAAATTATCGCATATGCTTATTGGAATATCAATGGACTTACAGTCCTGCATATTAAAACGTTTTAGAACCTTCTTTATATAAGTCTCTTGTGAAAGAGAAAGAAGTTTCTTCGAACGATTCCTTGAAATCTTAACTCCAAGGATATATGCGGCTTCTTCCATATCTTTCATCTCAAATACTAATGAAAGTCAAGCCTTGATATCCATCACAAAGCCCTTGTCATTTCCGGCTATTAAAATGTCATCTACGTATAGAGACATAATTACATACTTGCTTTTAATCCTCTTGATATATACACAGTTATCTTCATCAAGCATGGTAAAACCATTTGATAAGACAACTTCTTGAAATCGTATATACCATTGCCTCGAGGATTGTTTAAGACCATATATGGACTTTTGAAGTTTACAAACCTTATGTTCATTTCCTTCTTTTACGAACCATGTTGGTTGTTTCATATAGATCTCCTCGTCCAATTCTCCATTGAGAAAGGCAGTCTTTACATCCATTTGATGTAATTCGAGGTCTAAGCAAGCTACCATAGCCAGAATCAGGCGAATCGAGGTAAAACGAACAACAGGTGAGAAGGTCTCTTCGTAGTCTATCCCTTCTTGTTGTGTAAAACCTTTCGCGACAAGGCGAGCTTTATATCTGTCTATAGAGACATCAAGCCTTATGCTTGATCTGGAGAACCCATTTGTTTCCAATAGCTCTACGTCCTCTGGGTAAATCAACCAAGTCCCAGACTTGGTTAACTTTCATGGATTCTAACTCCTCCTTCATCGCTTCCATCCAATTGTCTTTTGCAGGGCATGATACGGCATGTTTGAAAGTAGCAGGCTCGTCATCTACTTGTAGTAAAGTCATAAAGGTTTGCGGAAATTCATCCTCAAATCTTAGAGGAGCTAATCTTGTACGACTACTACGTCGTATTTGAGATTCTTCAAGTCCTTGTTGACTTGAATTTAGATCAATTCTAAAATCACTCCTACTTGGAATGTCGTTAGAATTGCTCCCACTTGGATCATTATTCCCGTATGGAATAGGATTAGCATCATTCGTATCATCCATTTGTGAAGGTTGAAACGTATTTTTATCTTCACCAAGAATTCTCCCACTCGAATGAGGTAATCCTTCTTGATCATTAATCTCAAATAGAGATAAGTCCTGACTTATCTCGCCCTGTCTTGGAAACTTGTTTTCCAAGAAAGTGACATCCCTCGACTCAAATTTAATTAGACCTCGAGTGTCTTCCTGACCAATGAAAACATAACCTTTGGAGTTTTCTGCGTATCGTATAAAGATACATTTCCTTCCCCGTGGCCCAAGTTTGCCATACTTATGGGAGGAAATATGTGCATAGGATGCACACCCCCAAAGTTTCAAAATGTTTAAGTCAGGAGACCTTTGGTTCCACAACTCGTAAGGAGTGTAGCTAACTGATTTCGAGGGTACGTGGTTCAAGATGAAAGCGGCCGTAAATAATGCATCACCCCAAAAGGTGATTGGCAAGTTAGCTTGCGCCATCATTGAACGGACCATTTCCATTAAAGTCCTATTCCTCCTTTCTGCAACACCATTTTGTTGCGGAGTATAAGGCATAGTTACCTGATGAACTATGCCCTTTTCATCACAAAGTTCTTTAAAACTTGTTGATTGATATTCACCGCCCCTATCGGTTCGCAAGACCTTAATCTTGCGATCTAATTGATTTTCCACTAAACTCATATAGTTTTTAAAGCAGATTAATGCTTCACTTTTGTGGGATATCAAATAGATATGTCCGAATCGGGTGAAGTCATCAATAAAAGTGATGAAATAGGACTTCCCGCGTCTTGTCTTGACATTCATCGGACCACATATGTCCGAATGGATGAGCTGTAATGGAACCTCGGCCCTTGTGCCGGTTCCAAAACGGATTGCGACAAGATTTCCTTACAAGGCAATGTTCGCAGGTCGACATATCGACCTTTGATACATTGGATAGAAGGCTACATTTGGCAAGTCTATCCATACGTGTTGGTCCAATTTGACCAAGCCTTGTGTGCCAACAAATTATATCTGACTCATAAGTCGAAGAATTTGCAACAAGGAAATTTTCATTACAAAATGCGGAGTCATACATTGTATTTAATACAATAAATCCTTTGAAAACATACCCAGTACCAATTAAAGAATTATTACAAAACAAGTCCACTTTACAATCATGAAAAACCCAACTATAACCAAGACCCATTAAAACGACCACAGAAATAATATTCCTTCGAATATCCGGAGCGAAGAGAACATCATGAAGTAGGATAGTGCGGCTGTTGTCCAGGACGAGCTTGCACGTCCGAACGCCTTTCACTTCAACACGTGTGTTGTTTCCTACATAGATCCACTTCGTTCCTTGGGGTATCTGGTGATACTTCACGAAGGACCGTATGTTCCTTGCTATGTGGTCGGTGGCACCTGAATCAATTATTCAAAAAGGATTAGATTCTACAAGAAATATTGAACTAGAAACACATATGTAACTAGTATTATTACAAGTTACCTCGTCACCTCCACTCGTACACGAACGAGCATAGTGACCTAACTTGTTGCACTCGAAACACTTGATCTTCTTCAAGTCCTTCTTCTTGTGCCATTTGTTGTGCACACCCTTATGTTTGGGTTTCTTGGTAGACTCAGGTTGCTTATTACGTTCATTAGTAAACTTCGAATCCGTTTCTTTCCCCCGTGTGAGGAACTAGCAACCATGTGCACTTCTGCACTTGGCTTGGCAGCCGCAAGTTGCTCTTCCTCTAACTCGAGGTGCTTAGAAACATCGCTAAAGTTCTTGATGCTCTTATTATGAGTGAGATACATCTTCATTTGGTCCCACCCATTTGGTAGGGAATGTATGACTGCTTGGATTTGTTGCTCATCAGTGAGCACATGACCTGTATCCTTTAACTCTGAGATTAGATTCGCCATATGTCGCAGATGTTTCCCCATGGAATGATCTGGACGTTTCTTGTATGAATCAAATCTTATAGTTAAAGAACGAAGTTTGGACACCGAGATGCCGCCAAACTTCTCCTCAAGCTTGGACCATATGTCCATGGCTAGGTCATGCTCTCGGAAGATGCGCATTATGTCATCGGCCATACTGGACAATAACGTAATGCGAGCTATCTTGTTCTTCCGAGACCAAGCATCAAAAGCTTCCTTGTCTCGTCTGTGTTGGGCCATAGTGCCCAACTCGGGTTCAATCATTACGTTCTTTAGAGTTTCGAGCACTTCTTGCTCCTCTAGAACATACTGTATTTTAATGGACCATAATTTGTAATTATCGTCGTTGAGTTTTTCACCTTTGTTCAACTCAACGACGATATTCTTAGCGGCAGAAGACATTTTAGCTTTAAAATCCTGCAAAAGACATGAAAAGAAGGTTCGATCATAAACATTGTATTAATTTCATATACATAGTCATCATATTGTTACATTTTCATGATTCATTAGTCTCGGGCAGCGGACCGACCAGGGAAATGGCTAGTCCATGGTTCACTACCCCCAGACTGAGCTGAGGTGTCCAACAAACTAGTCCAAAAGACCACTGGTCGAATCATGATCTATTGAGATACTGAATCAATCAAATGTGAAATTTCAGACTAGTTTAATATCACTCCCACTTGGAAAATTCCCACTTGGAATGAATTATATTTGATAAGTTACTTTCGAAAAATATTGAAGATGTTACTCTAGAAACGTAAAGGTCTCTACGATTCCAATCACCATCTAGAACAACTTTCAATATTTTCCCCTCACTTATCAAACGATAGTACTCTTATAGTGCTTGCTGCGGAAAAAGCGATTTTGAAAACGTATTTTTTCAAAATTAGGGAATTTCATCTTAGTACCCTTATGGTACTAACAATACCCTTGTTATATTTGCAAAAAAATATTTGGTAAGTTCTACACCGAATATTTTGACAATTCCCCGGCCATCGCCGAGGTGGTGCCGTGGCCCTGCCAAGGCCGGATTCCTTCTCCGAAGAGAAAATTGCCATTGCAATTTTGGCCTAGGCCGTATCCCCCCTTTTGGGAGTTTTCTGCAAGCCATCGTCACCGACTCCCGTATGGATCCAGGCGCTTCCCCCCTACAGGAGAATTTTGCTGCAGAAAACTGCCACCGGCTCCGTAGAGACCGGCCATGCAAGCCACCCCCTCCCGGTCATGCAAGCCCCCCTTCCCCCATCAAAATACAGGGCCAACCGAGGCTTGGCCCTGGCCGAGGCCGGGGCCGGTAGTGACCGTGGCCCTGGCCTGTGCCAGGGCCGGCCGTGGCCCTGGCCGAGGCCGGGGCCGGCAGTGACCGTGGCCCTGGCATGGGCCAGGGCCGGCCGTGGCCCTCGCCCTAGCAGAGGCCAGGGTCGACCGTGGCCCTGGCCTCTGCCAGGGCCGGCCGGGCCCTGGCCGAGGCCAGGGCCGGCCTGGCCCCCTGGCCCTGGCCGAGGCCAGCCAGGGCCGGCCCTGGCCTGGCCTTGGCCAGGGCCCCCTGGCCCTGGCCTGGCCTCAGCCACGGCCGGCCAAGCCCTGGCCGGCCATGGCCTGGCCATGCCCCCTTGGCCATGGCCTGGCCATGCCCCCTTGGCCATGGCCGGCCTTGGCCCATATGGCCAAGGCCGGCCTCCCCCTTGCATGGGGTTGGTCGCACACCCCCACCGGAGGGGTGGCCGTGATTGTTATTGGTCGTAGCCAACCCCCTCTGTATGGGGAGGGGGGATGCATAGCCTCCATGGCCCATATGGCCATGGCGATCATGCACCAAAGAGGTCTTCTTCTCCGATGAGAATTGTTCCAACCGCCATCTTCTTCTCCGATGAGGCACCCGTTCGTCGAGAAAGTAGTTATTCTATAATGGCCGTGTGCCAAAATGAAAAATAGCACACTTTCAAGGCTGCAAACTTCACGCTTCACATGAAGAGAGTTCACATTCCCTATTGAATGGAGACTTAGCATCCATGAAGAGTGCGAGTTTGGTGAGATGAACGGTCAGTTCTTCCCGTCACAGAGAGTTCCTGCCATATCCGTAATGACAGACGACCCTAACGTGAAAAGAACAACTGCTGCGATTCTCTCCGTCACGATGCGCTCCTACCATATCCATAATGGTAGGAAACTTATTCGTGAAAAAGACAATGCCTCGTTCATCGGTTAGACCGGGGCGAACCCGTATGGCTCCGATACCAATGTTGGATCCTGTCAAAACGAGGACGTTAGGATCGAATAAAGAGGAGAGACGTATGCTTGCATACGCGGCACCGTAATCTCTGAACTTTGCCCTCGGATTCGCCACGACGGTCAGTACTTCGTCACGGAGGATCGAAGCAGCGTTTCACCGCCTAAATCTCTATTTAGAAGAGGATTTTAATGGAAGGGAGAAGAAGAACACAAGTTGCCTTATGCAAACTTATGGCATGTTAAGATTAGTGTAAATGCCTTACCCTTGGGTCCTATTTATAGGCTTTAGGGGTAGTTATTGTAGGAAAGAACTAAATATAAGCTTATTAGCCTATATTAGCACATTTACTTATCCTCTTCTTCATTCACTTATCAAGTGCCTTTATGCACTTATAAAGTGACTTTTTCCACTTATCGAGTGGTCCTTTTCACACGAGAAAAGGTTCCCTTCGTGTACGCTTTCGTGCACACGACATCTGAGGTCCATAGGCCCTCATACATCCCCTCATCGGTGTATATATGTCGTCCATATCCAACACTTTTAGCTATAGCAGTAGCATGTTTCACTTTCTTAGCATGCTTTACACTTGCACTACCACAGTACAGTTGTTCTCTGCTTTCAGTTTTTGTTTATTTTTACTACTCAGTTGTGTGCAGTTGTTGCTCAGTACTTTACTTTTCACTCTGGTCTGCTTGTACGTAGTTACTTTTGTCATACTTTTGCACTGATTCTTTTCTATATTTAGAATTATTGTGACTTACCTACGGTTCCATTTATGGCACCGGCAGACGACGACCTGATCGAGGAAGTTGCCCCCGAGTTCGAGGATCCTGAGTTTGACCCGGAGGCTGTAGAGTTTTAGCTGTTTGTGTTGGTGTGTGTGATATATTATGTATTTTCCTTTGGTGTTTCCTTTCTGCACTTCCTTTATGTATTTTGTGAGAGAGAGCTAGTTGCAGTTGTACTTTAAATTTGGACTGTAATAATTGAAGGATCCTGTCCAAAACAGAGTTAGGATCGATAACATGAAGTTTAGACTTACGCTTGCGTATGCGGCACGGTAGTCTACGAACTTCGCCTTCGGATTCGCCACGACGGATCGAGTCTTCTCACGAACGGAGTAAGGCTACTAATCCACAATCTAAATCTCTACTTTAGATTAAGAACTTGGATAAGAGGGAGAGGAAATATTTCTGCAGAGCTTCGCTAGGATGAAGATGCATGCATGAATTTCATGCAAAAAGTGTTAGGAAAATGGCTACCCTTGGGTCTTATTTATAGCCCCCAAGGTAGTTATTTTAGGGTAAGTTGTTCCTTTGGAACAACTTAATTAAGGTGTACCATGATACATGGCACATTATAAGCTTAAGTTGTACCATATGCATGGTACAACATAAGCTTAAGATATTCCCCCTTTATTAGCCATATGTCGCATGCACTTATGCATATATAATGCGACTTTCCCACTCATCCAGAGATCCTCTCCGCAAGGGAACATATTCCCTTTGCGTACGACTTCGTGTACGCGACGTTCGAGGTCCGTATTCCCTCGTACATCCCCTACAAGGGTGTACTAACGTCTTCCATATCCAACATCTCCCACTCACACTTGAGGGGATTGTAAGAGAACGTCTTTCTCTTAGTTCTTTCATCTATCATACCGAGAAATAGACCGTGCGACCGTCATGCGCGTAGAGTCTGTTGTTGTGCACTTGTTAGAGATACACAACGACCTCGAAGGTGCAAAGTTGAGTAGTTCAACGCATGCCTTACCCTAGATTATTTCTTCACATTTCTTATACTTTATATTCAACAATTGAATCCCATCTGGATTACAATTGGCTGGCCAGCTTTGAATCATTAAAGTCCAAATGCGAATATGAAATCAATCTTCCTCTTCTTGCGAACCTTCTGATCTTGACTTGATTCGCTTTTCTAACGTGCCCCGCCGAGCCGAATTACCATAGCCCATTAGCAACACGCTAAGATAGCGATCATCTCGTCAAATCTAAAGGAACCAATTGGAGTCCTTGAGGGTAAGAGTTAAGACCCGTATGGCCTTTGAGTCTCACATAATAGCAAACACTATTGCTACTAACTCAGTGGTCGAAATGCATACGTGGTATGAACACGTATTACAACATCACTCCTTTCCCATGGAGAGTATGTCTTAATGATGTTGTACGGATGAAAGATCAGACACCACAGTGCCTATCTTTTGAGTCCCCTTACTACTCAGGAAATATTCCCGGACTCTCATCCTGCATAAGACAGATAGGATTAAAAAATCCAATGAGATCTTTATATCCTTGTGATACAGATCTCAGATCTTTTGTAAGCATCCATATGATGCAGATCTTTCATTCGACTATCTTGTTAAAGTCATGACTCTAAATCATTCGTCTAATAATTTTGACTTTAAACTAGTCTCATCTCTATCTTATCCATCTGATAAGATAAGGCGGTTGCTCATGTGAGAGAGCCAACCTTAATCTGTCCGACATACACACAATTCAGCTGAGATTTCAAAAATGTACACAAACATTTCTTTAAGAAATTCATATGCAATGTTGGAAAAAGAACTTATTCTTTTATTAATTTTGATCATTTCTTAGACATGGGAATATATATTTGGTACAACTCAGCCCATACGCAATCCTTGAGATGATAAGTGTTTATAAAACACATTTCTGGGGATCGCTTTCGTAAGCTGATCCTCTATCATCTCATGTGTAGATATGTACCTTATGTCTACCTTCTTGGTTTTATCATAGTCTTTTGCAAATCTGCAGTTCCTTTAAGATACTGCATTATCCTCTTAACCGCTTTCCAGTGTTCTTGCCCTGGGTTGGATTGGTAACAGCTTACCATTTCCAACGGCAAAACAGATGTCCGGTCTCGTACACACCATAGTGTACATAAGACTATCAACTGCACTGGAATATGGAACTTTTTCCATAATTTCCTTTTCCTTTTGGTTCTTTGGACACGATTCCAGATATAAATTATCGCATATGCTTATATGAATATCAATGGACTTGCAGTCCTGCATATTAAATCGTTCTAGAACCTTCTTTATATAAGTCTCCTGTGAAAGAGAAAGAAGTTTCTTCGAACGATTCCTTGAAATCTTAACTCCAAGGATATATGCGGCTTTTCCTATGCCTTTCATCTAAAATACTGATGAAAGCCAAGCCTTGATACTCATCACAAAGCCCTTGTCATTTCCGGCTATTAAAATGTCATCTACATATAGAGACATAATAACATGTTTGCTTTTAATCCTCTTGATATATACGTAGTTATCTTCATCAAGTATGGAAAATCCATTTGATAAGACAACCTCTTGAAATCGTATATACCATTGCCTCGAGGATTGTTTAAGACCATATATGGAGTTACGAAGTTTACAAACCTTATGTTCGTTTCCTTCTTTTACAAACCCTGTTGGTTGTTCCATATAGATCTCCTCGTCCAATTCTCCATTGAGAAAGGCAGTCTTTACATCCATCTGATGTAATTTGAGGTATAAGTAAGCTACCATTGCCAGAATCATGCGAATCAAGGTAAAACGCACAACAGGTGAGAAGTTTTCTTCGTAGTCTATCCCTTCCTGTTGCGTAAAACCTTTCGTGACAAGGCGAGCTTTATATCTATCTATAGAGCCATCAGCCTTATGCTTGATCTCGAGAACCCATTTGTTCCCAATTGCTCTATGTCCTCTGGGTGAGTTAACTAAGTCCCAGACTTGGTTAACTTTCATGGATTTCAATTCCTCCTTCATCGCTTCCATCCATTTGTCTTTTGCAGGGCATGATGCGGCATATTTGAGATTTCTTCAAGTCCTTGTTGACTCGAATTTAGATCAATTCTAATATCACTCCCACTTGAAATGTTGTTAGAATTGCTCCCACTTGGATCATTATTCCCGTATGGAATAGGATAATCGTCATTCGTATAATCCATTGGTGAAGGTTAAAAAGAATTTTCGTTTTCACCAAGAATTTCTCCCACTCGAATGAGGTAATCCTTTTTGATCATAAATCTCAAAATAGAGATAAGTCCTGACTTATCTCGCCCTGTCTTGGAAACTTGTTTTCCAAGAAAGTGACATCCCTCGACTCAAACTCAATTAGCCCACCATTGTCTTCCTGACTAACAAAAATATAACCTTTGGAGTTTTCTGTGTATCGTATAAAGATACGTTTCCTTCCCCTTGGCCCAAGTTTGCCATACTTATGGGAGGAAATATGTGCGTAGAATGCACAACCCCAAGGTTTCAAAATGTTTAAGTCAGGAGACCTTTGGTTCCACAACTCATAAGGAGTGGAGCTAACTGATTTCGAGGGTACGCGGTTCAAAATGAAAGCGGCCGTCAATAATGCATCACCCCAAAAGGTGATTGGCAAGTTAGCTTGCTCCATCATTGAACGGACCATTTTTCATTAAAGTCCTATACCTCCTTTCTGCAACACCAATTTGTTGAGGAGTATAAGGCATAGTTACCTGATGTACTATGCCTTTTTCATCACAAAGTTCCTTTAAACTTGTTGACTGATATTCACCGCCCCTATCGGTTCGCATGACCTTAATCTTGCGATCTAATTGATTCTCCACTAAACTCATATAGTTTTTAAAGCAGGTTTAGTGCTTTCACTTTGTGGGATATCAAATAGATATGACCGAATCGGGTGAAATCATCAATAAAAGTGATGAAAAATAGGACCTCCCGCGTCTTGTCTTGACATTCATCGGACCACATATGTCCGAATGGATAAGCTGTAATGGAACCTCGGCCCTTGTGCCGGTTCCAAACGGCTTGCGACAAGATTTCCTCACAAGGCAATGTTCGCAGGTCGACATTTCAACCTTTGAAACATTTGATAGAAGGCCACGTTTGGCAAGTCTATCCATACGCTTTGGTCCAATATGACCAAGCCTTGTGTGCCAACAAATTATATTAGACTCATTAGTCAAAGAATTTGTCACAAGGAAATTTTCATTACATGAGGAATTTATACATTGTACTTATTACAATAAATCCTTTGAAAAACAAACCCAGTACCAATAAAGGAATTATTACAAAAATAGGTCCATATTACAATCATGAAGGAACCATCTATAACCAAGACCCATTAAATTGACCACAGTATTAATATTCCTTTGAATATATGGAATGAAGAGAACATTATAAAGTAGGAGAGTGTGGCCGTTGTCCAAGTCTAGCTTGCAATTCCCAACGCCTTTCTCTACAACACGTGTGTTGTTTCCTACATTGATCCACTTCATTCCTTGAGTATCCGGTGATACTCCACGAAGGACCGTCTGTCCTTTGCTATGTGGTCAGTGGCACCTCGTCACTTCCACTCGTACACAAACGAGCATAGTGACCGAGCTTGTTACACTTGAAGCACTTGATCCTTTTCAAGTCTTTCTTCTTGTGCCATTTCTTGTGCCCACCCTTATGTTTGGGTTCCTTGGTAGACTCAGGTTGCTTATTACGTTCATTAGAAGACTTCGAACGATCTTTACGTTTCTTTCCCCCGTGTGAGGAACTAGCAACCATGTGCACTTCTGCACTTGGCTTGGCAGCCGCAAGCCGCTCTTCCTCTAATTCGAGGTGCTTGGAAACATCGTTGAAGGTCTTTATGCTCTCATTATGAGTGAGATGCATCTTCATCTGATCCCACCCATTTGGTAGGGAACGTATGACTGCTTGGATTTGTTGCTCATCTGTGAGCACATGACATGCGTCCTTTAACTCCGAGATAAGGTTCGCCATATGTCGCAGATGTTTCCCTATGGAATGATTTGGACGTTTCTTATATGTATCGAACCTTATAGTTAAGGCGCGAAGTTTGGACACCGATGTGCCACCGAACTTCTCCTCTAGCTTGGACCATATGTCCATGGCTAGGTCATGTTCCCGGAAGATGCGCATTATGTCATCAGCCATACTGCTTAATAACGTAATGCGCGCTATCTTATTCTTCCGAGACCAAGAATCAAAAGCGTCCTTGTCTCGTCGGTGTTGGGCCGTAGTGCCCAACTCGGGTTCAATCATAACGTTCTTTAGAGTTTCGAGCACTTCTTGCTCCTCTAGAACGTATTGTATCTTTATGGACCAAAGTTTGTAATTATCGCCGTTGAGTTTTTCACCTCTGTTTAACTCAGCGACGATATTCTTTGAAGCGGAAGACATTTTACTTTTAAAATGCTGCAAAAGACACAAAACCGAAGGTTTGATCAAAACATTGCATAAAAAATTCTTAAAATATAACTCCCACTTGAAATGATAATAGAGTATCCTATTTGGATAGTTCTAAAAATTCAAATCCCACTTGGAATTATATTATATTTGATAAGTTACTTTCGAAAAATATTGAAGATGTTGTTCTAGAATCGAAAAGGTCTCTATGATTCCAATCACCATCTAGAACAACTTTCAATATTCCCCCATCACTTATCAAACAATAGTACTCTTATAGTACTAGCAGCGGAAAACGAGTATTTGATAAGTTACTTTCGAAAAATATTGAAGATGTTACTCTAGAATCGGAAAGGTCACTATGTTTCCAATCACCATCTAGAGTAACTTTCAATATTTCTCCCTCACTTTATCAAATGTTAGTACTCTTATAGTACTTTGCAGCGGAAAAGCATTTTTGAAAACTGAACTAGTCAGCATTGACCAATATATTCGAAATCGGACAAGGGCCGGCCAGGCCCTGGCCTCTGCCAGGGCCGGCCGGCCAGGCCACTGGCCGGGGCCAGGGCTCCTGCCCTGGCCTCGGCCAGGCCCTGGCCTGAGGCCAGGGCGCCTGCCCTGGCCTCGGCCAGGCCCTGGCCTGAGGCCAGGGCGCTGCCCTGGCCTCTGCCAGGGCGTTGCCCTGGCCTCTGCCAGGGCGGCCAGGCCCCTGGCCTGAGGCCAGGGCGCTGCCCTGGCCTCTGCCAGGGCGGCCTGGCCGCTGGCCGGGGCCAGGGCTCCTGCCCTGGCCTCGGCCAGGCCCTGGCCTGAGGCCAGGGCGCCGGCCCTGGCCTCTGCCAGGGCGGCCAGGCCCCTGGCCTCTGCCAGGGCGGCCTGGCCGCTGGCCGGGGCCAGGGCTCCTGCCCTGGCCTCGGCCAGGCCCTGGCCTGAGGCCAGGGCGCCGGCCCTGGCCTCTGCCAGGGCCGGCCTGGCCCTGGCAGTGGCCAGGGCACCGGCCCTGGCCTCTGCCAGGGCCGGCCTGGCCGGCAGGCCTTGGCCAAGGCCGGCCACTGCCGGCCTGGCCATGGCCGGCCATGGCCAAGGCCATTCGGCGTTGGCTGGCCATGGCCCCTTTGGCCATGGCTGGCCACCCCCTTTGAATGGGGTAGCCGCACTTGTTCCTCCCCCTTGATGGGGTGGTCGCCGGTGGTTATTGGCCGTAGCCATCCCCCTCCGCTCGGGGAGGGGGGAACCCATTCGTTGAAAAGGTCCAAAACAGAGTTAGGATCGATAACATGAAGTTTAGACTTACGCTTGCGTATGCGGCACGGTAGTCTACGAACTTCGCCTTCGGATTCTATCCAACAATAATGTACATACGCTGGTTTGAGTATTTGGTACAGCTCTGGATTGTGACTATATTGATTTCACTGGTCAACTGCAGACCTGCAAATAAATCAGATAATTAATGGCCCCTGAGAGCGGGTCATTACAAGTTTGGTGGCCCATGCAGGTCCGTACAAAATACCTCGTTAACAGTATAATAAAATCAGGATGTACTGTATACGATACTCGACTAGGATGACATTTTCCTATGTTTGCAGGTGTGACACTCAAACGATGGACGAGAACACCTCTGAGAGTCCAAATGGAGCTGACCTATCTAGAGCCAGTAACCAGACCAGCAACAGACCACCTCCCATGGTGCATCAGATTCCTGATATTGCATTACGAGAGATAGTTCAAGCTATATGAGGAGAACAAAAGCATGGAAGATGCATACAACAATTTCGGTCACTCCGCCCGAAGCTGTGGAATGGCTTGGATGGCCCTCTGAAGGCCGAAGAATGGCTACGAAGCACCGAAGATGTCTTGAGAGCAGCTCAGATCGCAGAGTATGCATGGGTGAACACTGCAAATCCCAACTGACTGACGGAGCTAAAATCAAGTGGAACTCCGCTGAATGTCATCTGCAACGACCAATCGACTGGGTGACATTCACCGACCACTTCAACACCCATTACTTCTCATCCGAAGCTCAGATGGAATTGCATGCTCCGTTCGTCGGGTTGAAGCAAGGTTCCATGTCAGTGGAACAGTATTATGCCCAATTCACAATGCTTAGCCGTTTTGCTCCCGGGATGGTTGCCACCCCACTTACCCGAGCTCAACGCTTCAAGTAAGGGCTAAACATAGTGATCCAATGGAACTTGGTCAGACACCAACTCTGCACACATACCGAGGTCCTAGCTACAGCTTATAAACATGAGTTCATTGAGAGAGAAGAAAGGCATGAGATGGATGCCCCTCCCAGAAGGCCACCACCTCCAACCCCTGCTGTCTGGACCCAGCTGACGACCTCCACCGAACCAGATGTATCGGCCTACCCAGCAGACTCAATTCAAGAGACATGCCCCACCACCACGTCAGGTGTGTCATCATTGTGGGAATCCAGTACACTTTTGGTTCGAATGTCGGTCATTTCTAAACCTCTGCCTGATCTACGGCTCGAAGGACCATAGTGCAAGGGAATGTCCTTAGAGGAAGCCTCGGCCTCCTAACCCTGATCTAGCCAATGCCCCTACAAGGAATGCTCCACAACGACCACCACCACCTGCTTCGCAACGACAACCACTCTCTCCGTAGCAGCGAGTGTTCCAGCAAGCCCGACATCGGGCACTACCCACCAAGCTTATACGATGATGGTGGAAGAGGCCGAAGCTACGGACCAAGCAATCACAGGTACGAGATATTCCATTCAACAACTTGTTCTATTATTTAGAAATCGTAAGTTTAGACATGATTCTCGTAACCATAGGTATCGTCTTAGTAGCTGGTAAACCCGCCCTCACTTTATTCGACTCGGGAGCTACACTTTGCTTCTTGGCGAGTCGATTGCTCAACACATATGCCATCCCTGTTGAACCCCTGACTTCGCGTTGGAAGGTGACACTGCTGGCGGTTCCCTACCGATAACTAGCAGATGCCTTCACTGTTCTGTAGTGATTTATGGATGAGACCTTTTTACCGACTTCATGGGGATTGAGATGCCAAGTTTTGATGATGTTCATGGAATAGATTGGTTAGGGACATTTCATGCTACCATTGACTTTCGTCAAAGGAGGGTAGAATTCGAAATACCCAACCATCCTAAGTTCGAATTCCTCAGCAGAAGCCGATCGAAAGGACCAGTGAAGTTTCGGGCCAGACTTTCAAAGGCAGTTGCGACTACAATGGAAGACGGGCAAGAGAAGCCTGAAGTAGTGCGAGAATTCTTGGACGTATTTTCGGACGACCTCTCAGGTTTGCCTCCATACCGCGGCCTCGAATTTACCATTGATCTTATGACAGGTGCACAACCGATATCCAATGGACCTTACCTTATGGCACCACCTGAACTTGAAGAGATTCAAGCTCAGCTAAATGATCTCATACAGAAGGGATGGATATGACCCAGTGTATCCGCATGGGGTGCCCCGGTGCTACTCATGAAGAAGAAGGACGGGTCCCAGTGCATGTGCATCGACTACCACGAGCTGAACAAGATGACGGTGAAGAACAAGTATCCTCTGCCCCGCATCGACGACCTTTTCGACCTGCTTGGAGGATCGGATTTTTATTCGACGTTGGACTTGAAGACCGGATATCATCAAGTGAAGGTGAAGAAGGAGGATGTCCATAAGACTGCATTCCGGACCAGATATAGTTACTACGAATTCTTGGTGATGCCATTTGGTGTGACTAATGAACCTGCTGTATTCATGAGTCTCATGAACCTGGTTCTGTACAACCATCTGGACAAGTTCGTAGTTGTCTACATTAACGACATCATCATCTACTTGAAGGACGCTCAAGAGCACGGAAAACATCTTAGGAAGGTCTTGGAGATGCTGAGACCAAGTATAGCAAGTGTGAGTTCTGGCTCCACAAGGTGGCTTTCCTAGGCCACATCGTATCGGGAGAAGGAATATCCATCAACCCCGAGAAGGTAGCTACTGTTCGAAACTGGCCGGTCCCTAAGACTGTGACGGAGATTTGCAGTTTCCTGGGACTGGCTGGTTATTACAAATGATTCATCCAAGTCTACTCGAAGATAGCGGGGTCTATGACATGGTTGACGAGAAAGGATGTGGTATTCGTCTGGTCGAAGGCTTGTGAGGATGCATTCCAAGAGCTGAAGAGAATATTGACTTTGGTCCCAATTCTGGTCATTCCAGACAGGACCGGAGGTTTCGAAGTATTGTGTGATGCTTCTGGAAAAGGACTTGGGTGTGTGTTGCATCAGCATGGTCGAGTCGTTGCATAAGCATCCAGACAACTGAAGCTCCACGTGAAGAACTACCCCAATCATGACCTTGAGTAGGCAGCAGTTATCTTTGGCCTGAAGATTTGGAGACACTTCTTGCTAGGCGAGCATGTGAATATATTTTCAGATCACAAGAGTCTCAAATACCTGTTCACCCAGAAGGAGCTCAATATGCGACAATGACGATGGATCGAACTGATGGCGGACTATGATATTGACCTACAGTACCATCCTAGAAAGGTCAATATCGTACCTTTGAGTCGTCTCCTTATGGTGATGACCATCACTTCGCAATGGAGGCTATGACATGAGATACAAGCCATGGAGATGGATGTTATATTGCCTGGAGTAACGCCCTCGTTGCTCAACCTTCAGATCCAGTCGAATTTGGTGGACAAGATTAAGGCTGCCCAAGCAAGAGATGAGAAGCTACAAAGGATCAGAGATATTGTGATGGCAGGTCAGAGGCCAGAATTCAAGATCCATAAGGATGGATCTTTGAGATTCGGCAACCGCATCTGTGTAACATATGGAGATGTCAAAGAAGCTCTATTGGAGGAAGCTCACAGTTCTCCATATTCCATCCATCCAAACGGTACCAAGATGTATCAAGACTTGCGACAACACTACGGGTGGCATGGTATGAAGAGAAGCGTCGCACAGAGTGTGGCGAAGTGTATAGTATGCCAACAGGTGAAGGCTGAACATCACTAGTCTGCCGGTTTGCTACAGCCTTTGCCCATTCCAGAGTGGAAGTGTCAACACATCACAATGGATTTTGTGACGGGACTGCCAAAGAGTACAAAACATAATGATGATGTCTGTGTAATCGTTGATCGATTAACCAAGTCAGCACACTTCATCCCTTTCAGAGTGGGCCAGTCAACTGAAGTGCTTACCAAGAAGTACATGGAGGAGATAGTGAAGTTGCATGGTGTCCCTGTCTGAATTGTTTCTGACAGAGCCACTCGATTCATGTCTCACTTTTGGAAGAGCTTACAGTAGTGTCTGGAGACCCGCTTAAGTTTCAGTACAGCTTATCATCCTCAGACAGATGGCCAATCGAAACGCACCATTCAGATCCTGGAGGACATGTTACGTGCATGTATGCTGGACTTCAAGGGATCATGTGAAGACCATCTTCATCTCGTTGAGTTTGCTTGTAACAACAGCTATCAGGCCAGTATTGGTATGGTGCCCTTTGCAGCACTATATGGCAGGAAGTGTCATTTTTCCTTGAGTTGAGACGACGTTGGTGATCGAGAGCTCATCGATCCAGACTTGATTGTTGGAGCAGTGGAAGTAGTTCGGACCATCAGAGAGAAGCTACAGTTGGCTCAAGATCAATACAAGCATTGAACAGATGCAAAGTGCATACATTTGTAGTTCTAGCCTGGCGACCATGTGTTTTTGAAGATCTCTCCCAATCATGGGATGATTCGTTTTGGACGAAGAGGGAAGCTCAGTCATCGATACATTGGTCCATTTGATATTTTGGAACGAGTAGGCAAAGTGGCCTATCGCCTTGCTTCGCCACCTGCATTGGAGGGAGTACATGAAGTCTTTCATGTATCATAGCTTTGACGCTATGTGAGTGATCCTCGTTATGTTGTGGATTACTCGGAGATTGCTATTCGCCCGAATCTATCTTATGAGCAGCAACCAGTCAAGATCCTGGATCGATGGCAGAAGACCCACAAGAATCGAGTGATCAACCTTGTCAGAGTGTTGTGGCGTCACGACTCGCCTAGAGAGTCTACTTGGGAGCGAGAAGATGATATGCAAGGACACTACCCATACCTTTTTACCGAGTCGGAGGATCTTACTAGACTTGAGGCTAGTCACGGAAACAATGGTGATGTCAATAGTATGTATTCATAAACAGCATCTCTTGTTTTCTTGATGCTTTCATATCATATATTTCATGTTAATTACAACCTGATTTAGTAGATTACTATCATTTCTATCATTTATTTTCTTGAGCTTCTTCATAACATCTTTTATTTATTTCAGGGAGTTCACGAGGACGGAATTATTTTAAGGAGTGTAGGATGAAACAACCCGATTTCATCAACATATCTAATTACGTATTTAACCTATTTTCAAAATTTTTAAAATAATGGTTAATCAGGATTTTTATATCAAAAATGGTTTCAAAAATTTCTTATAAAAATATTTTGATGCACCAAACTAGTTATAGTGTATTTCAGTAAGTTCGGGTTTCATCAAATACCTCTAAACAATTTTGATAAAAATTCATTTTCAAGTATTACTGTTTTAACTGAATTAATTAATTCCCTATACAAACATCATCAAATCGTTTTCAAACTTCTACAATATCATTCTATGATCATTTAGAGCTCCACATATTAATTTCGTAATTTTCTGATATCAAATCAACCTAGAACCCGCAAACCTGCTTCCTAAATGTTTTGGCCTAAAACTAGTATCTCTGTAGCTCAAACCCCAAAATAGATCTTGTATTTGAGATCCTCGCAACGATACAATCCCATGGGAATGTTTTCGTAATTTTTCGGAGTCGTATGCGAAAACGGGGTTATATTCCTCTGTTTTCACTAATTACTTTCACTAATGACCTTTTCACTATTACTAACTAACTATTTACTAAATTACTTCTACCCTAAACCCCTAGCCACTATCTTAACCCACATCCCTTAGCTGGTGAGATCTAAAAATTTAGGATCTTACACATCCCATTGTCCACCTTAATAATTACAAGTATGCCATTTAGTTAACATATATAAACTAACCCTCAGCTTCATAGAATAAACCCACAGAACTCTGTCTCTCTCTCTCTCTCTCTCTCTCTCTCTCTCTCTCTCTCTCTCTCTCTCTCTCTCTCTCTCTCTCTCCCCCCCCCCCCTCCCCCCCCCCCCCCCTCCCCCTCCCCCCCCCCCCCCCCCCCCCGCGTTCACTTCCTCTCTCCCGTTCGAAATTTCCCCCAGGCTTTCTTTTCTCTTGTTCATAACCCATCAGCCCGACCCATGCTCAAACCCCTCCATCTCTCAAACACTCTCATCCCCTCTCATTCTCGTTCTCTCCCGAACCACTCCCCCCTCCGGTGAGTCGCCACCCACCTCCGAGTGCCGAACCCCACCCCTCGTTCTCTGATCCACTCTCGTTCACCACTGCTTGCTGTAGGATCCTGCCAAAATAGAGTTAGGATCGATAAATGAAGTTGAGACTTACGCTTGCGTATGCGGCACGGTAGTCACAGAACTTCGCCTTCGGATTCGCCACGACGGATCGAGTCTTCTCACGAACGGAGAAAGGCTACTAAATCCACAATCTAAATCTCTACTTTTAGATTAAGAACTTGGATAAAGGGAGAGGAAGGATTTCGGCAGAGCTTCGCTAGAATGAAAATGCATGCAAGAATGCCATGCAAAAGTGTAAGGAAATGGCTAACCCTTGGGTCTTATTTATAGCCCCCAAGGTAGTTATTTTAGGAGTAATTATTCCTTTGGAACAATTTAACTAAGGTGTACCATCGTACATGGCACATTATAAGCTTAAGTTGTACCATATGCATGGTACAACATAAGCTTAAGATATTACCCCTTTATTAGCCATATGTCGCATGCACTTATGCACATATAATGCGACTTTCCCATTAATCTAGAGATCCTCTCCGCAAGGGAACAGATTTCCTTCGCACACGACTTCGTGTACGTGACGTTCGAGGTCCGTATTCCCTCGTACATCCCCCACAAGGGTGTATAAACGTCTTCCATATCCAACATCTCCCACTCACACTTGAGGGGATTGTAAGAGAACGTCTTTCTCTTAGTTCTTTCATCTATCATACCGAGAAATAGACCGTGCGACCGTCATGCGCGTAGAGTCTGTTGTTGTGCACTTGTTAGAGATACACAACGACCTCGAAGGTGCAAAGTTGAGTAGTTCAACGCATGCTTTACCCTAGATTATTTCTTCACATTTCTTATACTTTATATTCAACAATTGAATCCCATCTGGATTACAATTGGCTGGCCAGCTTTGAATCATTAAAGTCCAAATGCGAATATGAAATCAATCTTCCTCTTCTTGTGAACCTTCTGATCTTGACTTGATTCGCTTTTCTAACGTGCCCCGCCGAGCCGAATTATCATAGCCCATTAGCAACACGCTAAGATAGCGATCATCTCGTCAAATCTAAAGGAACCAATTGGAGTCCTTGAGGGTAAGAGTTAAGACCCATATGGCCTTTGAGTCTCACATAATAGCAAACACTATTGCTACTAACTCAGTGGTCGAAATGCATACATGGTATGAACACGTATTACAACATCACTCCTTTCCCAGGGAGAGTATGTCTTAATGATGTTGTACGGATGAAAGATCAGACACCACAGTGCCTATCTTTTGAGTCCCCTTACTACCCATGAAATATTCCCGGACTCTCATCCTGTATAAGACAGATAGGATTTAAAAAATCCTATGAGATCTCTTTTAAATATCCTTGTGATACAGATCTCAGATCTTTTGTAAGCATCCATATGATGCAGATCTTTCATTCGAATATCTTGTTTAAGTCACGACTCTAAATCATTTGTCTAATGATTTTGACTTTAAACTAGTCTCATCTCTATCTATCCATCTGATAAGATAAGGCAGTTGCTCATGTGAGAGGGCCAACCTTAATCTGTCCGACATACACACAATAAAATAGCTGAGACTTAAACACAAATGTACAAAATCATGTGTAAGAAACTTGTATGCAATATATAAAAGAACTTCTTCCTTTTATTAAACTTTGATCCTCTATAGACATGGGAAATATTACATGATACATCTCAGCACCTACGCATTCCCATAGATGATAAGTGTTTGTAGAACACATCTCTGGGGATCGCCTTAGTAAGGGGATCCGCTATCATCTCATGCGTGGATATGTATCCTATGTCTACTTCCTTCCTTTTGTCATAGTCCTTCGCAAACTTGAATCGAATATCAATGTGGTTGGTCTTACAATGAAATTTAGGATCTTTGACATAGGCAATCGAGGCTTGACTATCACTGTATATAGGAACAGTGCTCGATTCAGTGGCATTCGTCAGCCTGTCTAAGAATTTCCTAAGCCAAACAGCTTCTTGGACCGCCATGCTGAATGCTACGAATTCGGCTTCCATGGTTGATAGGGCGATGCAAGTTTGCTTCGTACTGCTCCAGGATATTGCACCATTCCCGAGCAAGAAAACAAAGCCTGAGGTAGATCTTCGCTCGTCGAGATCACCTGCCCAATCAGCATCGGCATAGCCTTCGAGTTTCAAGGTATTGCCTTGATAGCACAACGCATAGTCCGCAGTCCCTTTGAGGTACCTTAATATCCTCTTTACCGCTTTCCAGTGTGCCTGTCCTGGGTTGGATTGGTAACGGCTTACCATACCAACAGCATAGCAAATGTCCGGTCTGGTACACATCATGGCGTACATCAGACTCCCGACAGCACTGGAATATGGAACCTTTTCCATAGCTTTCTTTTCTTTTGGATCTTTGGGACACATCTCCAAACATAGACCCTCGCCTTTGCTTATTGGAGTATCAATTGGCTTGCAGTCCTGCATATTAAACCGTTCTAAAACTGTCTTTATATATGTCTCTTGAGAGAGAGAAAGAAGTTTCTTGGAACGATTCCTTGAGATCTTAACCCCAAGGATATATGCAGCTTCACCATGTCTTTCATTTGAAAGACGGATGAAAGCCAAGCTTTGATATCCATGATAAGACGCTTATCATTTCCGGCTATAAGTATGTCATCTACATAAAGAGACATAATTACATACTTGTTCTTAATCCTCTTAATGTATACGCAGTTGTCTTCGTCGAGCATGGAGAAACCATACGACAAAACGACTTCTTGAAAGCGCATATACCACTGCCTTGAGGATTGTTTAAGACCATATATGGATTTATGAAGTTTACAAACCTTATGTTTGTTTTCTTCTTGTACGAACCCGTTTGGTTGTTCCATGTAGATCTCCTCATCTAGTTCTCCGTTAAGAAAAGCAGTCTTTACATCCATCTGATGTAACTCGAGGTCCAAACAAGCAACCATTGCCAGAATTAAGCGAATGGAGGTAAAACGCACGACAGGAGAGAAAGTCTCTTCGTAGTCTATTCCTTCCTGTTGTGTGAAACCTTTCGCAACAAGGCGAGCTTTATATTTCTCGATGGAGCCATCAGCCTTATGCTTGATTTTGAGAACCCACTTGTTCCCAATGGCTCTACGTCCCTTAGGTAAATCAACCAAGTCCCAGTTGGTTTGTTTTCATGGATTGAAGTTCTTCTTCCATCGCCGCTATCCATTTATCTTTAGCAGGGCATGTGACGGCCTGTTTGAAATTTGCAGGTTCGTCATCATCTTGTAGTAATGTCATGAATGTTTGAGGAAATTCATCCTCAAATCTCAGAGGTGTTAGACTCGTTCGATTACTACGTCTTGCTTGAGTTTGATCACTCCCACTTGGAATGACATCACTCCCACTTGGAATAACATCACTCCCACTCGGAATAGGATTGGTATCGTTCGTATCATCCATTGGTAAAGTTTGAAACGTATTTTCTTCTTCACCAAGGATTCTCCCACTCGAACGTTCCGATCCTTCTTGATCCCAAGTCTCAAACAAGGATAAGTCTTGACTTATCTCACCCTGTCTTGGAAACTCGTTTTCCAAGAAGACAACATTCCTCGATTCGAATTCTATTAGACCCCCATTGTCCTCTTGACCAACGAAAACATATCCTTTGGAGTTTTCAGCGTATCGGATGAAGATACACTTCCTCCCACGTGGCCCAAGTTTGCCATATTTGTGAGAGGATAAATGTGTGTAAGAGGCACAACCCCAAGGTTTTAGAATGCTTAAGTCTGGAGTTCTATTGTTCCACAACTCATAAGGAGTAGAACTTACCGACTTCGAGGGTACACAGTTTAAGATGAATGTTGCCGTCAATAATGCATCACCCCAAAAGGTGATGGGCAAATTTGCCTGAGACATCATTGATCGGACCATTTCCATCAATGTCCTATTTCTTCTTTCCGCAACACCGTTTTGTTGCAGAGTATAAGGCATAGTTATTTGATGAACTATGCCTTTTTCATCACAGAGTTCCTTAAAACTCGTTGATTGATATTCTCCACCCCGATCGGTTCGCAAGACCTTTATCTTGTGATCTAGTTGATTTTCCACTAAACTCATATAGTTTTTGAAGCAAGATAAAGCTTCATGTTTGTGGGAAATCAAATAAATGTGACCGAAAAGGGTGAAGTCATCAATGAATGTGATGAAATAGGACTTCCCGCGTCTTGTCTTAACATTCATTGGACCGCAAATGTCCGAATGGATAAGCTGTAATGGAACTTCGGCCCTTGTGCCAGTTCCAAACGGCTTGCGACAAGTTTTCCCTACAAGACAATGTTCGCAAGTTGACATTTCAACTTTTGAAACATTAGATAGCAAGCCACTTTTGGCAAGTCTATCCATTCTAGTTGGTCTAATATGACCAAGTCTTGCATGCCAACAAATGATCTCAGACTCAGAGTTAGAAGCATTTGTCAAATGAAAACTTTCATTAATAGAAGAAGAATCATCATACATTGTGTTTAAAATAATTAATCCATTACAAACATTACCCGACCCAACTAAAGAACTATTACAAACAAGGTCAACATTTTGTTTATAGAACCTCCATTCATAATCTAAAGACATTAACATAACCACGGAAACGATATTCCTTCTAATATCTGGAGCAAAGAGGACGTCGTGCAATAATAGAGTCCGGCCGTTGTCGAGAACTAGCTTGCATTTTCTGACGCCCTTGACTTCAACACGAGTGTTGTTGCCGACGTATATCCACTTTGTTCCTTCAGTTATCCTTCGATACTCTACGAAGAACCTTCTATCCTTCGCTACGTGGTTTGTGGCCCCTGAATCAATCAACCAAAAATAGTTAGATTCAGCAAGAAACATGGAACTAGAAACACATATGTAACTAGCCTTACAAGTTACCTTATCACTTCCATCCGTACATGTACGTGTGAAGTGACCGTACTTGTTGCACTTAAAGCACTTGATCTTCTTCAAGTTTTTCTTCTTTGAGTGCACATTCTTTTGCCACTTTTTGTTCTTAGTCTTCTTTGAGGTTTCCGGTTCTTGCTTTCGTTCGTTCACAAACCTTAAGCGTTTATTCTTCCGCTTATTTCCTCCATGTGAGGAATTAGCGGTCATGTGCACTTCTGCACTAGGTTTTGCGGCTTGAATCCGCTCTTCCTCGAGTTCGAGGTGTTTGGATACATCGCTTAAAGTTTTAATGCACTCATTATGAGTGAGGTGCATTTTCATGTTATCCCAGCTATCTGGGAGTGAACGAATGACTGCTTAGATCTGTTATTCGTCAGACAGCGTAAGGCCCGCATCCTTCAATTCAGCTATGAGATTCGCCATGTGGCGGAGATGCTTTTTCATAGAATGATCTCGCCGCATCTTGTACGAATCAAATTGAATATTTAAGGAGCGGAGTTTGGTAACCGAAGTTCCACCAAACTTTACTTCTAGCTCAGACCATATGTCTTTGGCTAGGTCAAATTCCCGAAATATACGCATTATGTCATTGTCCATTGCGGACAGTAACGTAATACGTGCTAGTTTGTTCTTTCGAGTCCAAGTCTCATAAGCTTCCCGGTACCTCTTGTGTTGGGCCGTATTGCCCAACTCAGGTTCCTCCATTATGTTTTGGAGTGTTTCAAGCACATCTTGCTCCTCCAAAACATATTGGATTTTTATTGACCATAGTTTATAATTGTCGCCGTTGAGCTTCTCACCTTTGTTAAGCTCGGCGACAATGTTCTTAGAAGCGGTAGACATATTCGAATCAAAAAACTGCAAAGAAAATGAAAAACACGATCAAAATTCTATGCATAAAGTTTCGATTCTTAAACACTTGATAAGTTCCTTGGATAAGCTAAAATGTTACTCTAGAATCGAGTTCACTACGTTCCCAACTACCATCTAGAAGTAACTTTCAAAGTATCCCTCTTACTTATCTCATGTAAAAAAGAAATCAGAAATGATACCCGTATGGTACCAGCAGCGGAAAAATACTTTTGAAAAACATATCTTTCAAAATGGAATAGGTGAGAGTTTACGCAAAGAATTTTAGCGCAACAATTTCCAAGCCACGAGACCTGTTCTACACACCCATGGGTTAGATAACCATGGCCGGATCGTGGTAGGACTTGGAATTCTAAATTGCGCTATCCCGATTAAGGACGGGACATAACCTATTTGAAAACACCTTTTTCAAAAATTTGAAATACATTGGCTAATCTCCGTAGAGTAGAGCACAATGTCATAAGTACATTGGCTAATCTCCGTAGAGTAGAGCATAATGACATGGCTAATCTCGCATGAAGTAGAGCTCTATGGCTAATCTTCAAGGAGTAGAGCCTAAAAAAAACTTTATAAAATGTTAGCCCCGTATGGGCTAGACGGCACATTCGTGTTTGACCAAGGCCTTTTGACACCCCGTATGGGCTAGTCGGCAAGTTCGTGATCGACCAAGACCTTATGCCGGATTGGTCGACCAAAACACCCAAATTGGTCGACCAAAAAAATTGGTCTTCTTCACTCCCGGCCAGGGCCCTTGCCCTGGCCGAGGCTGGCCAAGGGCCTCTGCCCTGGCCGGCCAGGGGCGGCCTGCGGCAGCCCTGGCCACTGCCAGGGCCGGCCAGGCCACTGGCCTGGCCAGAGGCCTGCCAGGCCTCTGCCTGGCCTGGCCTAGGCCAGAGGCCTGCCAGGCCTCGGCCTGAGGCCGGCCAGGCCTCTCTGGCCTGGCCTGGCCTCGGCCAGAGGCCCCTGGCCGGGGCCAGGGCCCCTGCCCTGGCCTCGGCCAGGGCGGCCTGGCCCTGGCCAGGCCTCGGCCAGGGCCTTCTGGCCCTGGCCGTGGCCGGCCTGACCCTGGCCAGGCCGCGGCCAGGGCCTTCTGGCCCTGGCCGTGGCCGGCCAGGGCCGCCCCTGGCCTACCCTGGCCAGGCCGCGGCCAGGGCTCTCTGGCCCTGGCCGTGGCCGGCCATGGCCGGCCGGCCATGGCCCTTTGGCCATGGCCGGTTTCCCCCTTTCATGGGGAGGCCGTATACCCCCGCCGGAGGGGGTTGCCGTGGTGGTTATTGGCCGTAGCCAACCCCCTCCGCATGTGGAGGGGGGTGCATGGCCTTCATAGCCCATTTGGCCATGGTGCACATGCACCAAATTTCATCTTCCCCGATGGAAATAACTACCACCTTCTTCTCCGGTGAAGCACCCGTTTGTCGAGGAAGTAGTTAGCCTCCAATGGCCGTATGCTAAAAAAAATTAACCCACTTCAAAAATTCGTAAACTACGCGCTCCACATGAAGAGAGCGTCCATTCCCTATGAATGGAGACTCAGCATGCATGAAGAGAGTGAGTTTGACGATATGAACGGTCGGTTCTTCCCGTCACGGAGAGTTCCTGCCATATCCGTAATGACAGAAGACCCTAACGTGAAAAGAACAACCGCTGCGTTCTCTCTGTCACGAAGCGTTCCTACCATATCCATAATGGTAGGATACCCATTCGTGAAAAAGACAACGACTCGTTCATAGTTTCGAAGGGGCGACGGTTTGACCGGGGCGAACCCGTATGGCTCCGATACCAATGTAGGATCCTGCCAAAACAGAGTTAGGATCGATAAATGAAGTTGAGACTTACGCTTGCGTATGCGGCACGGTAGTCACAGAACTTCGCCTTCGGATTCACCACGACGGATCGAGTCTTCTCACGAACGGAGAAAGGCTACTAAATCCACAATCTAAATCTCTACTTTTAGATTAAGAACGTGGATAAAGGGAGAGGAAGGATTTCGGCAGAGCTTCGCTAGAATGAAAATGCATGCAAGAATGCCATGCAAAAGTGTAAGGAAATGGCTAACCCTTGGGTCTTATTTATAGCCCCCAATGTAGTTATTTTAGGAGTAATTGTTCCTTTGGAACAATTTAACTAAGGTGTACCATCGTACATGGCACATTATAAGCTTAAGTTGTACCATATGCATGGTACAACATAAGCTTAAGATATTACCCCTTTATTAGCCATATGTCGCATGCACTTATGCACATATAATGCGACTTTCCCATTAATCTAGAGATCCTCTCCGTAAGGGAACAGATTCCCTTCGCACACGACTTCCTGTACGCGACGTTCGAGGTCCGTATTCCCTCGTACATCCCCCACAAGGGTGTATAAACGTCTTCCATATCCAACACTTGCCCCACCACCAGCTACCTCCGCCTCCCGCATTGTCGCCACCGAGCCTTTGCCTCCTCCGACGCATTCCCCTCCACCCAGACCCCGCGTCTCCGACTGCCATCTCCATCGCTCACGGCAAAGCTGCAACAGCACACAAAATATCCCCCGCTCCACTCTCTCGCCTAGCGCCCCACCGTACGCCGCTCGTCTTCGTCGCCGCCCCATCTTCACCACCGCCCTCCGACGCTGCTGCTGTCCGCCGCATCCTCCGCTCCGACCGCCTCCGCCGTCGGCGTCCGAGAACCCCCCCCCCCCCCAAAGCTCGTGTAACGTGAGAACAAAGAGGTGAAGTAATTAAAAACGTATAAAATCCGTATTTTCGTATAAATACGCGTGTACGTAAATATAAATGGGTTTTATTGGTTTTAAATTAATAGTAAATAATATAAGGGTTGGAAAAATATAAGGCTAGCTCCAGAAAATCAAAAATGACATTCTGGATCTAATGGCGCTAGTTTCATCTCAATCAGACGAGTATTTTTTCCTGAATAAATTTTTAAGCCTAAAACTTAATTACATTGTTTTCCTTTAATAATCCATAACTTGTTATTTTCACGTAAAGTGATATGTGGACAAATATATGTTGTAGTACTCTTTGAGACGACCATTTTGACAACTCACTTGAAACTTTCTGATAAGTATTGCATCCAGAATAAATTGTTGAATAAATATGATAACTAATTAAAATTAGTTTTAAAACCTTTTTTAAGCTTTTAAAAATTATAAAAATTACCAGAAGCTTTTGAAAATTATTTCCCCTTCAATAAAATTATTTTCCACATATGTAGCCTATATAAAAGTTTAGAACGTCTTTCGACAACGTTTCAATCATTTATAAAATCGAAACGATCAAGTTAAATAGATAGAAAATAGTGTATTCGTTAACTGAGTATTTCTTGTGATTGCAGGTACCAATTCCCGTGCACCAACTCCAGTAAAAGCTCAAGATCTAGTCCCAGCTTGCTACAACAATCTCGAAATCAGTAAGTCATGACGAATTTTAGATTTAGAAAATTAGCTAGTGTACTTGTACGAACTTAGAACACCACTTATAGCCTCAGAACAGCTATTTGACTTGAACCAAACTAGAGACCTAATCTAATAGGAAAGTAATCAACTACGGATTACTTTGCCAACTTTCAACTTTGGTGGTTGTAGCACACAACCATCAACTTGGGTAAATTGTGTGCGAAACAACACTACCACATGCTCGAAGCATGGAATCGACACCCCGAATATTGGACTTGTCTTTATCCTCTAATTTATTAGCACTCACTGTGCTTTGGCACAGTCTGCTTTGAAATGAGTTCCTACTTTCTGGTTTTCAATAAGAAAGTCAACCAGTGGTCCTGGTTCGATTAACATTATGTGATTCACCGTATGGAACATCTTGTGAAATATCCCGTATAACACTTGACACTTCACTAGGGTTTTGGGGTAACTCCTAGTTTGAGAGAGTGTGGGAGTGACTGTAATTCATTTTCCTGTACTGCTGCCTGTGTTTTGGCATCACGTCCCGCTGTCTGGGTTTCGGCAAAATACATATACTGCTGCCTGTGTTCTGGCATTCGTCTGGGTAAGCGCACCCAGGCAAGAGATGAACACGATGGTCACATATTATACTCTCCGACTTGAGTCACGTAGTTCTAGTGTAGCTTGCACGATCACTTCTTTGTAGCACATGCACTTTACCTACTACACATGTGCAGTCACCAGTACCTTACTTGTCTTACTTTTAGCTCCAGCAGTAGCATATTTCACGTGCTTAGCCTGCTTTACACTTGCACTACCACAGTAAATTTGTTCTCTCCTTTCAGTTCTGTTTACTTTTACTACTCAGTTGTGTACAGTTGTTGCTCAGTACTTTACTTTTCACTCTAATCTGCTTGTACGTAGTTACTTTTGTGATACTTGTGCACTGCTTCTTTTCTATATTTAGAATTGTTGTGAATTACCTACGGTTCCATTTATGGCACCGGCAGACGACGACCTGATCGAGAAAGTTACCCCCGAGTTTGAGGAGCCTGAGTTCGACCCGGAGACTGCAGAGTTTTAGCTGTTTGTATTGGTGTATGTGTTATATTATGTATTTTCCTTTCGAATTTCCTTTCTGTGCCTCCTTTATGTATTTTGTGAGAGAGTGCTAGTTGATGTTGTACTTTAAATTTGGGTTGTAATAATGTACATACGCTGGTTTGAGTATTTTTTACATCTCTGGATTGTGACTATATTGATTTCACGGGTAAACTGCCGACCTGCAAATAAATCAGAGAAGTAATGGCCTCCTGAGAGCGGGTCGTTACACGACCCCGCATTTATCACTCCGGTTTGGATGGCGAACAACCTCGGAGGTCTTCAAGAGTGCGGGTATAGATGGGTCGTAGCCGACCCTGCAGTTATCACTCTGGTTTGGATGGAAAACTGTCCTGGAGGTCTTCAAGAGTGCAGGTATATATGGGCCGTAGTTGACCCCGCATTTATCACTCCAGTTTGGATGGCGAACTGCCCTGGAGGTCTTTAAGAGTGCAGGTATAGAGGGGCAGTAGCCGACCCCGCATTTATCACTCTGGTTTGGATGGCGAACTGTCCCGGAGGTCTTCAAGAGTGCATGTATAGATGGGCCGTAGCCGACCCTACATTTATCACTCTGTTTTGGATGGCAAACTGCCCCGGAGGTCTTCAAGAGTGCAAGTATAGATGGGACGTACCCGACCCCGCATTTATCACTCTGGTTTGTGTGGTGGGTTGCAATTTCAGTTCGCATAACACGTATATACAAACAAAACACAAGAGTTTACTTGTAACGAGGTAGCCCACTCCAGACGATCAGGACGACCTTCATAAAGGTGCGATCTATCTCGGAGGGGATCTGAAAATGTCATTCAAACAACCTGTCATTTGTACAAAATTAAGAACAAAAATTTTATTGATAATACTTTGAGGTGGTAGGACCAAATGATGCCAGGTAGCCCGCCTCTCAATCTATGCGCAGGATCAACCTCGTGATAGGATGGGCGGTCTGCTTGACGTTCTGGGCCTAGGTCAGCTGGAGAGGTTCTGCAGGAGTTTGCACTTCGTGCAGTTGGCCTCCTTGTTTGACGAACCTTTGAAGGTGGTCGCCCAGTATGAGTTGCTCTATGTCCCTTTTCAGATCATAGCAGTTGTTGGTGTCGTGGTCGTGGTCGCGGTGGTATTGGCAGTACTTCTGCGCATTGCAGAAGTTCAGCCTTACCTTCATCTCCGGCGGTAGGTCTTTAAGAAGCCCACCGATCTTGGCCACTGCCATCACATCGGCCAGCGGGGCATTGAGCCTTGCATAGTACGCCTCCTCCAGCCCCCTTTCAGGTCCGTTACTCGAAGCATGGTTCCTAGGAGCATGGAACCCCCTCAGAGGTCCGAGGCGATCATGCACGAGGGCCTCGCTGGTTGCACCCTCGGGGCGATCTTGATCTCGCCCTCGGTGGTCATCCTGCTTCGGCCTAGGTGGAGGCCCGGGTTCAGCTCTGGGACACTTGGTTGGGGTAACAACTTTCTTCGCCCCCAACGACTTCTCACTGAGCATAAACTTGTCTGCCCTGGAGAAGAGAGTGTCGAGGTCCATCGGTGGGTTATGGAGAAGGGATTTGTGTAGACTACGATTGGTGAGCCCCTTCTT
Source organism: Scilla litardierei (assembly GCA_030789695.1). Lineage (NCBI taxonomy): Eukaryota > Viridiplantae > Streptophyta > Magnoliopsida > Asparagales > Asparagaceae > Scilla > Scilla litardierei. Next base: position 137,428,386 of record CM061142.1, read on the forward strand.
GAAGCCTGCCATGGTGAACTCGTCTCCGCAACTCATCACGCTAAGATGCTCTTCATTGAAGCACCGTTGGAACCTTCGGAGGGTCTCCCCCTCCTCCTGGACTATCGTAAATAGATAGTCAGGGGCCTTCTTCATTCTTCACCCCGCTTGGAATTTCATACAGAACTTGTGGGACAGATCACCAAAGGAGTCAATCGATCTGTCCGACAAGTCATTGTACCATTCCACAGTGAATTTCTTCAAAGTCGTCGGGAAGGCATGGCAGAGGAGCTCGTCGTCCACTCCTTGGATCTCCATCACCCCCTATAGTGATGCACGTGTTTGAGTGGATCACCCTAGCTGTCGTATAATTCAAGCTAGGGTAGCTTGAACGTACGCGGTATCGGGGTTGAGATCACCCTTCGGGGTCAGCGGGTGGCTTCTTTGGGATGTTGGGGAGGTGCTGGCGACCTTCATGCGATGTCCCGAATGCCTCAGAGCTCTTGCCTATGGTTGGAACCCCAGATGAGCCACCTCGACGCTCAGGAGAGTCCCTTCTATGTGCCATGGGGATCAGGCTTCACTCATGACTCTGCCCTCGTCGATCAGTGTGCCTAGAATAGAGGTGCTCAGCCCAGGGGGGCTTCGTCCTTGGTGGGGGTGCCCTTCACGCCTTGGGCTTGGCGACCTCCTGCGATAACGACTCTCTACAGCTTGGTCTGGCAGGATGTGATCCCGCACTATCTCGATCGATGGGTAGGGGATTCCCAAGCTCCCCTGTTGGATCCTCTTCCTCGCAATAGCAATGTAACGTCATTGTCGGAAGCTGCTTCTTCATCAAGCTGTCTTTGTATTACGGCCTCCTCCTCGTTGAATCGTCTCTGTCGAGCAGCAGCTTCATCATCATCGAGATGCCTCTGCAGAGGGCTAACTCCCCTTCATCGAAGCACCTCCTTCGAGCGGCTGCTTCTTCATCGAATTCAGTGAGGAGGTTCTGCCTCACGTTGAGAGGTCTGGATGGGCCTAATGTTAGAGGTCGCCTTGCAGATTTTGCCACAGCCATGTCCTTCATCCCTTTGTCGAAGATCTCAAAGCTTTGATAAACACCTCGGGATGTGTCCTCGATGATAGCGCATGGTCCCTCAAGGGGTGCATCTCTCAAGAGGGACCTTCTAGGAGAGGGGGCATCCTAGAGCATTGAATCTTTACCGCTACGATGACTGCGGTGACTGTCACAGCATGTACTCACTATTCGTTATACGGCTGTGCTTATAGCAATTTCGGGTACCTGATTGGTTTTGTTGCTTTTTGTGTGTGTCGTGTCGTTGAGTCAATAGGGCCGTAGCACCTTGGTTGCATCCTTAGCAAGACCCCCCCCCCCCCCCCCCCCCGACGTGTGCCCAACTTGGAATTACTGTCGCCTTGGGACCCCGTATCCTTTGTACGCTTTTCGTGCACGTAGTCTTCTTCGTGCACGTATTTATTTTAGACTTTGTCTGTATCCGAACCCTATAGTGTGATATGCCGTTGTGACCCCCTTGAAGAATATTAAATTGTGGAATTAATTTGGAACGTCATTTCACGGGTCGTTCCCCACGATTTGACTTTATTTGATGAGACATCGCGATTTTCACGTTTGTCATGAGGCCTTTTTATTTTTAGTTTCGTCCCTCGACGTCGAAATTGTGATCCGTCTTCTTAGTTCTGTTTCTCTCGTCGACACAGTCACCCCAGTTTTTACCTCACAATTTTAGAGCCCCGTTTGATCCACTTTCACATTTTTCCCAGTTTAATTATTGGTTTAACCCTAAGTTTAATGGCTTTTATCCCATAATATAATTTTTATAATAATGTATATCCAAAAATTATTTTTTGACCTAGCCCTATTTTTTTACCATGGCCGTTCACACCTAGGGGAGAGAGAGGGTGTGAGATTGTTTGTCTTCTTGGTATTAGATAATAACAATTCCTTTAATAAAAAAACAAATCAAACCCTACCTAGACCTAGGGACACTCTCCCCACGTGATACCATACTCCCCTCACCTATTTGGATAGACCTAGGGTTGCTTTCTCCAGCAAGCACGAAAACAAAACCGCCGCCCTCAATATTTCTTCCGCACGAGACAACTTCGCAGCGCCCCTCCTCGCAACCCACGGCCTCTTCATCACCCAACGTCGGCGCCTATCTCTGGCCCCTCATCTCCGTCGCCATGGCCTTCTCCCCTCCTGCCTACACCGTCGGAAGCCCCTAGATCCGGCCTCCACACGCAACAACAGCCTCCAGGAGCCGTAACCTCCCAACACAGCCTCGATCTCAAAGCAACCGTCGTCTTCCCTTTATTCGACGACAACCCAGGCTTCCCCTGACCAAACCCCAGTCACCTGCCCGCCGTGAACCGACCCTAGTGCCGCCGTGGCCGCCCTGCTTTGCTTCCGACACCGCAGCAAGCTCGCAGCAGTAGCAGAAGGCCGTAAACCGTCACCGTCGCAGCCTCTCCCCTCCGACGTCGACCCCCTGGACCCCTCTGTGCTGTTGACAGCTGCCCTCAGGCCGTCGAAGCTTGAAACAGCGAGTGTGCTCGCTGTTTTTGCGCTTTTACGACGTATCGACGCGTTGTATCATCCCGCATCGTACCCTCTCGCTGTTGGGGTCTTCCGACAGCCCCCTACTTCTCATAGGGGTGTTTTCTGACGTTACGAGGATCCCCTACGATGCTCAACGTCGTAGACTTCGTGTACGTCGAACCGTTCGTCTTGGTTTGTTTTTACGGCTTCCCGGGAGCCGTAAAAATGTCTACCGATCTCTTGCTCACTGATTGGAATCTTGCTCGCTGATCTGGTCACTGTCCGAGGATTGGCGATCATAGGAACCTATTCTGGAATCTGGACTAGGAGAGCGTTCTATTATTCCAACCCCTGACGTCGCTACCCGACGCCAGTGTAGCTCTCGCGTCGTGTAAGGGTAACTTTCTGAACACTTAGGACCCCCAACCCATCCATGTTAAACAAGATAAAAATCGGTATTTTAATTGTCTGGTAATTCACTAATAAAGATAATTTAATTTGGGACTGTAGGCTGGTGATCCGAGCACATAGGTAGACTGGACTGATTGGACGGTGTATTCAGAACGACTGATTGCAGGCAAGTGAAACTTGCCAAACTTGTGTTTTAGGCCATGTCTTAGGCCATTCCCCATTTTGGCGTAAAAGAGACTAGGCGACGAAATGATACTCGCCTAGACGCAATTTTAAGATCTAGCTTGACAACGAAGCTAGATCTGACACCATGCCATGTCATTCATTCATTTCGCCTGCCACATTTAAATTCCATATCTGTACGCACTTTACTTTTGCTCTGCCATGACTGTGATGTTTAAATTCCTTACCTGTACGCACATTACTTGTAATCTTGCCATGCCATGCATCAGTTCATGCTTGAATGTTTGTTTTCGTAGCACACGCTACTGGTACTTCCTTGTTCAGGCTAGGCACCTGCGTTGCAGGCACAACCCTATGCCAAATACACTTCCTGGCTCGTGATCCAGAAGCGGGCTACATGTGTTGGTCAAAAACCAATGCCCGATACACGTGGAGGGGTAGGGTTAAGCGACCACTCAGCGTAGAAGTGTGCCCGTACAGCCACTTCAGCTGTAAGGCGTAAACTCTGAGCACGACATGTTTACTTGACTTGTAAAATCCGTGTGAATGTTATACTTGCTGCCATGTCATACTTGTTGCCATGTTATACTTGCTGCCAAGTCATAGTTATTGCATTGTCTCACTTGTTGCATCCATGCATTAAACTGCCATGTCATCGCACATTTTTAGAACTGCTATGTTGCTTTCCTTCTTTTAGTTTCCTTGCACAAGTCTCTTGTAGACTTGCTGACATGTGCCCTTGTCTCTTTTGGGTGTCGCATGTTAGTTGCTGAGCCTGAGCCCGTTGCTGAGGACGAGGCGTTTGTTGACTTTGAACATGGGTCCACCGTTGACATGGAGTACGAGGACACCGGCGACCAGTCGTAGAGATTTCCTTCGTTGTTGCTTTCTGCTTAGTTCGTGTTAGGTTGTCGGTGCGTAGCACCTTTTCTCTTTTCTATTCGTTCGTTTATTTCTGTTGTCTATGCTGGGGCTTTTTAGACTTTTCTTTTAGCCTGGTGGCTTTTCTGCGATGTTGGAATTTATTGTGGACATTCTGAGATTGAAATAATTTTATCTGTCTCTTTCCTTTATTATTATTTTTGTTCTGCTTCGCATTTGCAAGGACCTATACTTGGTTATTCCAGACGCTTTACAGACTGGAACCTCACAGCTCCAAGTCTGAGCAGACTTCTCACGCCTCGCCTCCATTTTAGGGAAGCGGGTCGGACAGGTTTTATTGGTGGCCCATGCAGGTCCCTCTTGCAACTGCGAATTACCAGAACAACGATAATAAAAATAGAATGTCCATAAAATAAATTAAAACATCCAAATCATAAGCCTTGAGTCTAATTTTATCGTTTCCTATGTCTTAGGTGGCTGGCGGACGTGTTGCCCGAACATCTGTCCCAGCTTAGTAGGGAATCCATTAGATCAGGACTATGGTAAGACTTAGTTAGACGTCTGTGCTTGCTAGTAGAGGTCCCTGATTGTTAGCTAGACTCCATGCTAGAAATTGATATAATCGTCTTAGGAGTTACCTTAGTGGTTCTTGCCTAGCTCTGACCATATTAGACTTCTAGAAATTCTTTAGTCGTTCGCTTGGGTTCATCGATTTCGGGCCAAGCCGGACGCAGTTCATTACAGTCTAGTTCCTTAGAAAATCTTAGCGCTAAGTTTTCTAATCTTTAGTTGGTCGACCGTAGGAGTTTCCCGTAGATTTTCCTGAGTCATATTCTAGGCGTGTTTATGTTTCGATCATGCGACCAATTCCTTGCCTCGATTCACATGACCACCACATTTCGATAATCGTTGATCTTTCGAATGTCCTCCTTCGCAAAGCTTGATTCTTTTAAAGTTATTTTTCGATTTCCCTTATTAAAAGTTTTCGCTAAGTTTAAATTTTATTTTAAACCCTCTACGTATATATTTAAATTTCTCACTTTTCGATTGAGTCAAAATTCCTTGTAGATTTTGAAGTCTATTGGTTGTAATTTTAATCACTAACTCGTAACTATTTTCTAATCTACATTTTTCGCATATCGGTTTAAAAACTCTATTACTATTTTGAAAATTCGATATACCATCTTTTCTAAACTATGAGATTCATTTTAACCGCTCACCATACATACTTTAGAATATTTTCCAAGCTAATTAGAACTTCAATTATTTTTATATATATCAGTTCTAGGTTCGTGGTACTCGTACTTTAAGATCTTTGTATAAATCAGTTGTTTGGCAAATCCGGGTCTCTCTAAAAGTATTTTCAATGTTATTTATTTGAAATTTCTCTCCAGTTTTAAGACTTTGAAAACATTTAGCATGAGCTTAAATTCTCTACACTATAGTTGATCTGATTTCATTCTTTGAATTTCGAAACTTTTTACTGAAATTATATTAAATTACTGTCGTATAATATTTTCTAACATGTGTCCTTAATGTTCGTGTGGAAGTTTTATCCTTCCTTATAATGATTTTCAATAAGCTAATAAACCATTTTTCTTATTATGTATATACGACTCAAACTTGTTTCGAACAACTCATTTTATCGACCACCAATATTTTTCTATGCATAAGAGAACTCCAATTTTTGAGGTACGACCGGTTTGGTACTCTTCGTATTTTAACTTATATCTCTTACACACTATTTTCCTGTATCCTATAAGAGTATCATTACATCTTTCTTTTCCCACCTAAACATTCAGAATTATACCCTTGATTCACCTAACCAAGCCATCTCCTTATCCGCACCTTAATCTGAAGTCGCTTTTTTCGATCTTGTTCGTTACGCTTTTGGTTTCGGTTTCCTTTCTATTGTAGTGCTTGTCGTTTCCTGTGTCAACCTTAGTATAGTTTGGTGGGCCCATTAGTAAAAGTTGTTATGTCGTGGTGGTGCATGCATATAGGTAGAGTGTGTGGACCCGTATGAGCGTGCTACCCTTAGGATATTAATATTTGACTCTTGTATTATGTATGTATAATCAGTGTTATTCGTGATATAAGTGTGAAGTTGTATATATGGTGGTGTTATTATATATGTGCGGATAGCTATATCACTTAGGAATTTGTATTGGAATATTTGTTAGTTGAGTATGTGGTTCGAAGATACTTGTGAATGCGTGATATGTGTGTGTGTGTGTGTGTGTGTGTGTGTGTGTGTGTGTGTATATATATTATAATAAGTCAGGTGAATGTTAGGTGTACTGATAATATGTGTACTTATAGTTAAGTGAGTAAGCCTATTATATGATCTATATGTTAGTACGTGTGAGTGTGTGCTCGTACGTAGATATGTATTGCGCTTAGACGTAAGTAATTAGGTATTTTCTGCATGAGTATATATGTGATATACGTATGGTAGTAGGATTATAATTTTGATTGGTATTGCTTGCTTTTACGGGATGTTGTGTGCGTGTATACCATGAGGTATACACGATTATTGCATATCTTAGTTATGTACGAATAAGTAGATGTATAGGTATACTAATTATAGGTAGATGGATATGGTGTTAATATATATGTTACACGTGTGTGACTATACGATGAATGCATATATATTAGGAGGGTATTATAATTGTACGTGTGCTGATGTCTGTAATATTATTATGGTATAGAAAGTGGTTGAACTATGTGGGTGTTACCTGACTAGTTAGTAAGTGTGATTGACATTATGGTATGTATATGGTTATATTGGTAGATGTGTATACATTGGAGTGGTATTGGTATAGGTATAAATACTGTGTTACGTATATAGAGTATTCTGATTTGTGTCTTGAGTCTCACTCAAGCTCGAGTGGGTATACTCTAAGTATATTGTTACATATGTCTGTGGTTGCGTGTAGTACCATGAATATAGCGGTGGATGATGTATGTATAGTGATAGGATTGTTGTACCTGGTTGTGTTACGCATATGATTGTGGGTCGATATACCAGTATATAGTTATAGGTGTTGGTTTGTGGTATAGTTATTTGCTGAGGACTTGCATGTGTGAACGTATGTGTGCTAGCTAAACTAGGTGTGGAGATGTGCTGAGTATATAGTGGTATGATTGGTATGTATGTATGAAATGTTAGCGTGTGTGGGTGTGCACCATGCACGGGTAAGTATGTGCTTAGTTATAGGTATTAGTGACTATGGTATGTGTGGCGTGTCGTGAATATATGGTGAAATATTTACATGCATGTGAATGACTAAATAATTGTGAAATTATAGTAGTGGTGAATGTATATTAGATATAGTAAACTTGATTGTATTTGCTAGTGTAAGACTATTCTTGTGTGAGTATCTGAACTATTGTTTTGTGCTAGGTAAGTAGTAGCTATATAAGGGATGTGTGCATATATATATATATATATATATATATATATATATCTATATATATCTATATATATATCTATATATATATATATATATCTATATATATATCTATATTATAAAACAGGGATGTTATCATGGGTTTTTGGATAAGAGTTTTTGATAAGAGATGAGAAATTGGGTATATATGAGGGATGTTGTTAAGAGAAATTGGATAAGATAAGAGAAATTGGATAAGATAAGAGAAATTGGATAAGTTAAGAGAAATTGAGTTTGAATTTTGGGGGGGAAACAAAATTTTTGGGGGGAAACAAAATTTTTGGGGGGAAGAAAACAACCCAGCGCAAAAAAAAACCCTGGCTTCTCTCTTCGTGGCCCATATCTCCTCTCTTCACGGGATCTAAAACCCCCAAGCCCTAGCAGCACGATCGCGTGCCTCCCCCTTTGTGAGCTTCTCTCTTCAACGATCGACCACCCATTGCTACTCTCTTCACGGGATCTCCCCCAAGCCCTAGCAGCACGCTATTACGCCTCCCCCTTCGCGCTCGAGAAAACCCCAAAGCCCAACACCCTAGCAGCTCGGGATCGCTCAGGCTCTAGAAGAAGCAAGGATCTCAGGCTCTGATGGGGATTTGGGGTCGGTTGCTGAGGAAGAGGGGCATCTCGCATGGAAGAGCTTCACTCCAGTTCATCCGCAGGCAAGGATCTGAGCTGTTTTCATTTCAAACCTCATTTCACCATTTTTGAAGAGCTTCAACTCATCCCCTGAGCTAACTTCTTTCATTCCCTTAGCTTCTCGCCTGAGCTTCTCGCCTGAGCTTCTCGCCTACGGATTCTTCTCGCCTGAGCCCTTGGAGCAAGAGGCAAGCGGCCTACGGATTCTTCTTGGTTGGTTATTAAACTGAAAACTTATTATTCAGCAGCAACACAGGTTGTTCATAACCAGTTTGTTGTAATGCCTAAAAGAAATAGAACTTATTGATCACAATTTTCATAAAATTTATGTTTCAGCAGGTCATGAAATTTACATTGCGTTTCCTTGAAAATTTACATTCTCTAACAGCATTTTTTGGGTTAATTATCAAAACTACAAATATGTTTCAGCTTTTTGGGTTAATTTTTTTGGGTTAATTATCAAATAATATCAAAATGCTATCCTATGAGAAAAATACCTTAAATTTCATTGGTATCATGGTATCATTTTGTTATTTTGGAACTTAAAGGTAGTATTGTGGGAAAAAAGCTGAAACATAAAGGTATTTTTCTGGATGTAAACTACAAATATGTTTGCTGCATGATAACAGTGAACAATATATTATTTGTCCACTTGAATGGATGTAAACTATTTCAGTATTCTCTCCCATGATAACAGTGAACAATATATAATTTGATGGCTTTGATCATGTTCTGTAGTGCTTAGCATAAGGTCACCAACTTTCACCATTTTAAATATGTCGCAATCTTCACTTTAGCTGCCAAACAGCGAACCTTTTTGCAACTTCCCATTTTCCCTTTTCTTATTGTAATCACTTAGCAAAAATGGCTAGGATAAGAATTCACAACCCCTTTTGCTAAAACTGAATATTATCACAGGATCATATTGTCAATGAATTATTAGTTTCACCATTTTAAATATGTCGCAATCTTCACTTTAGCTGCCAAACAGCGAACCTTTTTGCAACTTCCCATTTTCCCTTTTCTTATTGCAATCACTTAGCAAAAATGACTAGGATAAGAAATTATATATGTTACTTATATAATGTGGGATAATTGATTTTAATGTTACTTATATAATTGGGTTAATTTATATGTCACTTTTATAAATTAGTGAGATTTACTTATATAAAAATTGATTTCAGTTACTTATATAACTGGGCTAATTTATATACGTTACTTATATACTTGATTTACAGGTGATAAGCAACTTATTATCAAAATGCTTACAGGATGATGCTTACTTGGAACCTAAATTAGCCCAGATTATCCAAATGCCCAGATTATATACTTGATTTACGGGTGATACGCCATTAAGTACCAAAATGCTTACAGGATAATGCTTACTTGGAAACGAAATCCACACTTACAGGATAATTCTTAAAGGATAATGCTTACATGCAAATTACCAAATGAAAATTTAGGTTCCATCATGTTCCAGCCAATTCCCAAATGAAAATTTAACATATGAGATTAAAGTTCAGAGGTTGAGAACTAATGCATATGAGTTTAAATTTTCGGTCCAAAATTATGTTAAATTTAACCTCATATGCATTAGTTACCTCATATGCATTTTGGATTGAAAATTTAACCTCATATGCAGTAGTTCTCAACCTCTGAACTTTAATCTCATATGCATTAGTTCTAATACAGGATGAACTTTAACCTCATATGCATAGTGCATTTGTAGTTCAAAACCTCATATCCATTATGCATAAATGTAATTGTTTATTGTTCTGAGGATTTTAATTTTTTTTTTGCATTCTTCAGAACATTCTTGCCTGTAAGTGCTCATGTGAGTGCTCATGTGACGGTCTCTAATTAATGATATTCATCAATAGTTTTATTTAGGAATTAGTCAAACCTACACATTTTGAAAACATAATGAAATACAGAAGCATTATTCTATTCTAGGCTTGAGTAATGCTATCTTTTGTTGTTAGGTTTTTTTTCCCGGGTTGGCGAATTTTCAGTTAGCACTCTGAATTCTGAAATTCTACATTATGTCAACTTCACTAACATGTCTTCAGTAGGAAATGAGTGAGAGGATGCTTTGTGATACTTTGTTTATGTTTTTTATTCGTGTTCTTCCAATTGATAATGTTGTAGAACATGTGCAAAAAGATATCTTAAATTTCTATCAACTGAGTTTGATATTGCATCAGACTTCATGTGCTCCCATTTCATAGCAAAATGGTGTAGATGAAAGAAAACACTCACTTATTAGCTGTTATATGTAATTTATGCTTGAAATGAATGTTTTCAAGTATATATGGTCGGATTTTTGTTTTATGTGCATGCTATTTGATTAGTAGAATACCGCTATCTGTCTACGATGGTTGAATATCTATTTCTTGCTTATTTCCTAACAAACTTATCTTCTCCCTACCACCATGTGTGTTTGGTTGTTCTTGATTTGTACAGAATCTTATATGATCTGGACTTGGCATACTAGCACCAAGAGCACTATAATCTATGTGTTTGTGTGATTCTAGAACCTAAAAGATTATGTTATGATCATGTGCATTACAAGTATTATGTTTTTGCTAATGTTACCCTTTTCAGGCTCTTGCTTTACACAGCATAAGTGTAGTCCTAGGGTTGATTATTTACCTTTATGATGAGCAATTAGTATATGTAAGGTTGACAAAAAATGATTGAATCTCCAATCTTGGGGTCCAATATTCTATTGTTCATGCAGCGAGCTTTGCTAAATTTTTTTTAATTGGATTATCAAAAGCTTATTACGAATATATTACTCTAGATTTTAAGGTTTTTCTAGATAAACACTGACTCATATTTGTGGTGTGAACTTCAGGCATTTGTTAAAAAGCCCGAAATAACAAGGCCTACTTCTAGGTAAAGAGATGTACTTATTGTCGAGGAGCAATTGCTCCATTGGTGTCTCTCCCCGCGCCCTCACACGTGCATTTTACCGTTTTCCGCTGAAAAAGAGAGAGGTACTCATTGCTGTATTTCTCATTATTATTTTGTTCAAAACCTTTTGTATTTATACTCTAGAAAAAAAAGAGTGAGTTTTTGAATTGAAATGATTCAATTTATACAAAAGAAGGCACTGTATGTCGTAAAAAGTGAATAAGTAAGAAAATCAACACTCAACATGAAATTTAAACTAAAGAACTGATTACAAGCTCTGTTAAAAAGAATGTAATGAACTCATGATGAACTCTAGGATACTCCACATTGATTGTATAATCGCATTCCGTCTATTATAGATAGGCATGCGTATCTCATTATATTTTGGCTCCACCTCCAAAACTTTGTCACTTGCTTCTTCATTAAACTGTCAAGTATAAATTATGTTAGTGATGATAGGAAAAATGAAAATTCTAGGCATACACCTCTAAGAAACATCTTAAGCTTCTAATTAATGGCACAATGCTCTCAATCATGAAGGTATTCAAATAAATGCTAATTGCCAACAAGAATGCATCTAAATGCTGAACTAGGCACAACTGACATTGTTTTAAGGAGTGTGTTCGGTCGTGTGCAGGCCATATCATAGTAACACTTATCTAGAGTTGAATATAACAAATAGCAGGATAGAATTTACAAGTTTCAAATACACAACATGCTCTATGTTCTTTTTTTGGTCTGTTTGGAACTGGAATATATTTTATGGATAAAGATTTACATCAGGTAGGGATCATGTAGGGATGATATCTGATATGCCAACACCGGTTTCAATTGGTAGTTCATGTTTGCAATGAGATATTGATAAATATGATATAATAATCTTTCATTTGTTTGACTTTAATTTCATGTGGTCTGACTTCTCCCGGTAGTATTAACATTTTACTGTGGACATGTTTTTTTTTCATTTTAATGTTGGTAGCTGATGTTTCATATCACTGGTCGCAATAAAATACTTGATTCAAAAGTAAGCATCAGATTATGACCAAAAAATCGAGGAATATAAATCTTAATGGGAAATATTTTTAATTGTTTGTTTATGGAAGATTGATTGATAATTGGGTTGAGCTTGGATGCAGATTGAGAATGAGTACGGGCCGTAGGTAGAGAATTCAGGGTTGCCGGCCATTCTTATGTGAATTGGGCTGCTAAGATGGCGGCCGGAATGTACATCGGCGTCCCCTCGGTGATGTGCAAGGAAGATGATGCCCCAGATTCAGTGGTATAAGATTAAGACTGATTATTTTCTAAATTTAATCTATGTAGCTATATAGCTCAGCTTATTTCTACACTTTGAAATGAGTTGAAAAGTAAAATAATGATATATATATCATGTATCAATTTATATGATTACAGTTTTGAATATGAATCTTGGCATCAAATTCGAAAGGAATCCACCGGAGTCCAAGCACGCTTAACTCGGCATTCGAATATGGCCCAAGTAAGGATCTATTTCAGTTGTTTTTTGAATTTATTTTTATTGGGTTTTTTTTCATTTGAGAGCAATATGAGCAAACATGGAGATACGTATGCTTTTCCCTGAGACAGAATGAACACATAACGGTTGAGATATGCATGGTATGGTTCATATGTATTCTTTGCTGGTTGGGATTATTTGCGTGGGATTGTTTGTGATTCGTGTGATCGATGGACTGCAGATTTGCAGGTTGCTCACGAAATTCAGCATATCACTGCTTAGAGTGTAGATGCAGTCATGTTTCTCTAAGTGTGTACAGTTCATATGTGCATTGTATATTTGTATGTGTTAGGATGATCCGAATTTTATGGGGCAATTAATATATGAGATGCATGTTTGAATTTTATGTTTTTGTGTGATTTTAGCCTCAGGTGCATAATATTCGATCAATTATTCTTCCAAGCAGCTTGCTTCCTATAATCTTTCTGGTTACAAACAAATCATGTATGCGTGCATCATTCATTGTTGGTTATCGGTACAAAGAATCCCCCAGGTTGCTGCTTGCTAATTGATATTTTGTGACCAAACTATCACACTGGCCCAGTCATAAAAAGACCCGGCATTATTAGGAGGAGCAAAAAAATTTTATGTGTTGAAAGACAAAAACTAGAGTACAGCTTAGATTTATGTTTCCATGGAGTTCTTATTTTTCTCAATTTCTTTTGTAGGAGGGGCTGCCATCCAGGGAAACTATCCCTCAAGTTTGATGCTCGAGAGACATGCTACCTGCTCAAGGGAGATGTGGAGATATGTATACTTTTCCATGAGACAGAATGAACACATAACCGAGCGTGCTGCTAATGGCTGAAGTTTGCAATGTTCAAATTGTAAGTTTTTGTATTCTTATTTTAAAATATAAGCCTTTAAACAACAACATTGTATGTTTAAAATTTGTTCACAGCCCTCTAATTTTTTTAATATGGATCTTTTTTGCATTTTCAGGCTAGGCCTACTTAATATACCATGTAGTGAAAGAAATGATTGAAAAGATGGGATATGCAGTAAGTTGATAAATTCAGTCTGCTGTTATCATCAATAGTAATTTAATTTTTATTAGGGTGATGTTTCTTCACCATATGTTTTTAACGGTAGAATCAATTAATTCATGGACAGTTGATGTTCGTTGACCATCTAGAGTTTTTCTAATGCATGTGTTTTTAAGATCGGTTCATCCCAAGTTTTAAAGAAGGTTTTTTTGATTAATTTGTTATGGTTTGAATGATGATTTATTTTACATACACAAGCAAAAATAAAGTCTTATTTTCAGATTACAATTAAGTAGGCAACATATTTAAGTATCCTATAATTAGTAGCATACTTAAGTAGATAAGTAGCATATTTTCAGATTGCAATATCCAGTCAGCAGATTTCTGTTTAAGTTAAATTGACATGTATGCACTTCAGCCAATATCCAGTGCAATATCCAGCCAGAGATCACATGAGTTTCCAAATGGGGTTGAGGTTAACAGGATGTAAGTTCTCATTCTGCATGTAATTCTGCATGTAAGATGGACTTTCTTTCTCATTTTATCTAATCAATGCAATAATAATATTTTTAAACTGTTCCATTTTTCCCATTGAACAACTGTTCTATTGCAGCAGGCTTCATTGAGTGGTTAATGCTCTTGATTCTCTTAGCATGTATTCTGGGAAGTATCAGAAAAGAATGACTGAGTGGACTATTTTTTGGACTACTACTAAATTCAAAGCAAAAATAATGTATACATCTATACCTACATGTATTGCACATGTCTTTTTTGTCAGAGCCTCATATCTATGTGAGTCTGGTTATCGTGTAATTCTATAGTTTGAGTAGCAGGACTCTTATCAGAATAGGCCTATAACAATCATTATAGTCTTAGTATTTTTTGGCTTATACCAACCGTTAGACTCTTACCAGAACATGCCTCATTTCACTGGCTATTGGTGTTTGTTTTTTCGTCTACAATGTTTTTGCATGATAAGCTTGCAATAGTGTGATCTGAAATCCTTACTGCTGTAAATGGGAAAACAATGATTTTAGACTACGACCTCCCAGAAAGCAAGGTGCCTCATCTCAGTCTGACAGGTTTGCTTTGTACCATCATGGTAAATGGAGTTTGGTCAGAGTTTCTCAGGTTTATCTGGGCTTTAGTTTGCTCAATACAATATCATTAGTTTTGATTTGCATGGGAGTTGAATCTTCATTAGTTTTCATAAACAACTCAAATCTGCATTAGTTTTCATAATTTAATCTTTTTATGTTTGGTAAGTAAATTATGGTTTATTTGTTGTATTACATTAATTTTGAGTATTTCATCTATTTTTTATTTTTTATATCATTGAAATTATGGTTTATTTGTTGAATTACATTAATTTTGAGAAAACCCCAAGTTTGCATGTATTCTTCTTACAAATTCTAATTGATATTTATCATATTGGTTTGGTTATAGTCTATCTTCTGTTCCACTATTCTTTTGTTCTGTATGCATGATGCAGTCCCCACCGTATGTAATTTACACATACTCGGTGTTTATTAAACTTATGTTCGTGGTCTTTTTTTCGCATATTTCTTCATATGGAAAATATTGTTCATTTCATTCATTCGTAGTTTTTGTTTAAGAAATACCATTTATGTTGTGTTTTACTAAATCTTTTGATTATCTTCATATCACTTTATTATATACTCTGTCTTCATCTTTATTATATACTCTGTTTGCTTTTTTAATTTGTTTCATTGAACTTGCAGCCATAAGGGGGATGGAACTCTGACCTTGACGCCAACTGTAGCCATACAAAGGTTTAACTTGCAGCCATATACAAGTTGAACTTGCAACCATAGAGGAAATCAATGGGAAACTACAGCCATATACGAGTTCAACCTTCTTAGACACCAACCGCAGCCATATTGAACTTGCAGCCATAAGAAGGTTGGCTGCAGTTGAGAGCTTGAACTTTGCAGAGCAAACTCACCCTCATCTGATTGGTGATCAACCTCAACCTCAACCTCAACCCTCGGTGAGAGCTTCTAACTCTAAACTCTGTGTTTGCCGGATCCGAGAGATCCTGAGAGCTCTGTTTGCATTTTTTGTGGTTTTTTTAGCCTTGCCTCAACCTCATCTGAAACCTCAACCTCTTAGTAAGTGCTTCTAACCTCAACCTCTTCTGATCCCTGTCTTTTTTGTGTCATCCCATAGGTGTTTGACAATTTGCTTCATTGAATTTTTGATGCTTTGAATACAGGTTACGGTTAGCTTTGACATTTTTTTGTGTCATTGACCATTGTAGTTTTTAAGATTTGTAGTTCTTCATTTTTTGTGTAGTTTTTTGGTCCTTTATTTACATGTTTAAATGTTAAATGTTGCATGTTACAGTGACACCCCAGGTTAAATGTTAATCATGTTAACTTGAAACTGAAATAATTGTTAAATGTTA
Organism: Scilla litardierei; assembly: GCA_030789695.1. Classification (NCBI taxonomy): domain Eukaryota; kingdom Viridiplantae; phylum Streptophyta; class Magnoliopsida; order Asparagales; family Asparagaceae; genus Scilla; species Scilla litardierei. The sequence continues at coordinate 137,444,359 of CM061142.1, forward strand.
ATCATTATCTGCAGTTTCTTATGAATCTGGAATGACAATGTTGATTATTATCAATATTTAACTTGAAACTGTTAATCATTATCAACATTTAACTTGAAACTTGAAACTAACATAATTGCTGGGATGAAAATGTTAACATGTAGGCTGATTAACATTTAACCTGTAGATTGAAGTTTCCTCCCAGGCAACATTTAACATTTGAGAATGATAATTTGACATGAAGCTTCATTGAGAATTCAGTTTTTATCAAATGGGAATGAAGCTCTCAGGTTAATAATTCTGCACATACCCCACAATAATTTCGTTTCAACAAAATCATCCCCAGGTTTGACAAATTTGTACCTACAGGATGTGCCTTTACGCATCAAGAAAAAAGCACATCCTACATGTTAATAATTCTTTGGTGAAAATTTTGTATAATTCGGATTTGTATAATTCAGATTTTTGCATGTTAAAAAGCTCTCAGGTCAAACTCATTATCATTTGACAAAATCTGAATAATGCAGGCTACAGGTTAATAATTCTTAAGAACTACAATGATATGAACATGAAGCTCTCATGTACTTTAATTGTATGTAGTTTGAATAAGTACTTCAGCCTACATGTTAAATGTTGCTGAATCTGGGAGTACATGAATTATTCAAATTATGAATCTGAATATGAATCTGAATAAGTACTTCAGCCTACAGGTTAAATTATTAAAATAGAAGAATGTAATTGAATCTGAATAATTTCTGAATCTAAATATGATTGTGAAACTTATGAGAGAAGTGATCCGTCAAATATCATATGAAGCATTTATAAACTTCTTGATTATATGTACTGGAGATGTTGTGGCAGAGTATTATCAGCAGCAGATCGAAATGCTTGAGGGGTTCAATGAATTGGACACCTTGACTGACCACGGGTTTCTTCCTAGAATGTCAAAGGCATACTTTTGCTTATTATTTTCTTTAGTCAACTTCTTGAGAAATAGAGTGCATTTATTAGTTTAGTAGTTTTGGAAACATGATTTTAGTTGAGAAGGTTGTGTTTCATATATGAATAGCAGGAAAAGTTTGCTAGAAGTAAGACCATTGCCATTCGAATATCAAACATAGCAAATATGGTTCTTTTATGCTGCAATAGTTTATGCTTCAATTAGGAGTGGCTGTTCAATATCATGCTGAAAATCTTTTTACACTGCAATTAATTAGAGAAGGCTGTCCACACGAGCTTCCCTGTAAGTCAGCATACATCAAGTAAGGTTTATGTCTCTCAGGTTGAATTTGCCTAAATATTCAAAGCATAATAGTTCTTCTTTGTGAAATTTTATGTTAGCCTTGAATTCATCATTCATATTAACCCCTACGCTCAACCTTCCCCCAAAATCCCAAAACCACTTTTTTCTTGCTGTCTTTCTTTTTTCTTATCATTTTGGCAAATCCATGTTGTCATTATTCTATGTACATGCTTCCAGCCTAAAGCTTAACATATGCAGCAAGTAGTATCCATCCAAATTTCCATAGATGGGAATATGGATTGCATTCACTTGAACGTTACATGGCAACAATGCAAGGATACCGATGAAACTTCTTCCTGAGATTTCATATTGATATTACAACTTTTATCATTCAGATTCGTTCATATACAGATAAACTTAACCTCTATGGTATTAACAGGAGATATGCAAAGACATAGATGATATGTGTTGCTACTGAAGTGTATAATGACCTTACATCTTCTTCCACATCACCAGATGCCTCATATACAAAAACCCGAGTCTGCAAACTTCTAATAAGAGAAGAACTAATTTAATTCTTTGAGGAGTTTTTAAGAGAGCGAACTGTCATTACAAGATGCTGCCTTTCACCCTCTACTTCTGTAAATTTGAGGCTTATCTCAGTGTATCTCTCTTGCATTTCCTTCAGCTTGGCTTCCATTGCTTCATTTTTTTCTCTGATTACTGTCATTTTGCTTAACATTTTTGCAATGCTGTCTTGGTTGCTTTTAGTTGATATTATGCCTTGGCCTCCTCCAAATTGGTTCCTATGGTGCTGCTGGGATTGCAAGAAGATAAGCAGAATTTTTTAGTTGACCTTTTGAAAGTGTGTTATACCTTTACAAATTACCGTGTTAGCTTCCAAGGATGATGGCTGATTGCTTATAGTTAGGCAAACATACTCCGCATGCTGATTGCTTTTAGTTGAACTTTTGAAAATCTTTCACATTATGTACATTATGTCTCAGTGTCAATGTATAATTACCAGAACAAACTTATCAAATGATTTAAAGATGCATTTATTGGCATGCAACAAGTGACATTTGGAACATCCCTCGCTAGAATGAGAAGGTCATGCACAATAATAGTATATGACAAAATTTGGAACTGTGGCAAATTTTGAAACCACTCAAGTATCAAATATCTAGCCTTAAATCCTTTAATTTATGAAAACTTTGAAATATGTAGCCACATGCTACAGAAAATTTTGAAATCTTGCTATGGCAAGTCCACATCGACATCACTGATTGCCATATTATTTGAAATCATTAATTGCCATATTATTTGTCTCATTATTGCCATTTTTGAAATCACTGATTACCATATTATTTGAAATCATTGATTGACATCTTTGATTGGTTTATGTAGGGGGTTCAAATCCACATCACTAATTTCCATTGTTGCCATATTATTTGAAATCATTAATTGCCTATTATTTGTCTCATTATTGACATTATTTGAAATCACTGATTTCATATTATTTGAAATCATTGATTGCCATCTTTGATTGGTATATGTAGGGGGTTCAAATCCATATCACTATTTCCATTGTTGCAATATTATTTGAAATCACTAATTGCCATATTATTTGTCTCATTATTGCCATATTATTTGAAATAACTGATTGCCATATTATTTGAAATCAATAATTGCCATCTTTGATTGGTTTATGTAGGGGGTTCAAATCCACATCTTTGATTGGCTTAGGTAACTTGCACCCCTGGCTGAAGCTTTGTCGTGGACGATGACCTTGGGGTACTGCAGGGAGGAAGACACTTTCTACTCTAGCTGCTACATAAGATGTTATCGAAGAGGATGGAGCAGAATCAACTGATCCTAACAACGAGATACCATTGGCAACATCGGCAATATTATTGACAGGAGCCAAGGAGGAGGTTTGAAGTAGGTTGTGCAGATTCAGCCATTTCATGCGCAGACTTCGAATGATTTTGAGCTGATCATCCTCATTTTCTACTGAATGTGTTGTTATGTCCAACAACTGTGCTATCTTTTTTGGTTGTGTGACGTGTGTGGCATATTATTTTTGTGTGAACTAAATATGTGGGTCTGGGGTTTTGGTAGCTTCATATGTAATATGTGTATGATTCTGAGCTTATGATTACACCTTTTAGTTGGGGGAATGTGAGTAATGGGTGATTTTGTAACAATTTATCCTATGAATGCAAAGCAGGAAGTGGGCTCGAGTTTGAGACCCTATCCTATTTTTTGAAAAAAATGTCGACACACTTTTTTTGAATTCCTAAGTACTTTATGCAAAATCACACGCGATTAGAATTTAATATGTTTGGTGTTCTTTTAATTTAACAGGTTTGGTGTTTTGTTAATTTAACATGTTTGGTGTGTGTTCCTTACAAATATGAGGACATTAACAAATACATACATGTACATAAGTCCTTCAGCCCTGTCTTTTTTACACCAAATAAATGCTCCAATTGTATACGCTAACATCAATATTTGTAATTTTCTTGATTGTTCACTTGGCTCTTCAGCACAATCAGTTCTCCAGCATTACCTCTCCAAGCTCATATATGTCACCATTCATCATTGCTTCCCTTCAATTTATATACATAGAGAAGTTTTTCACTACAAAAAAATTTAACCTGACCAAAAAAGATCCATGTGTCACTTATCATGTATACACGCCAGTGTATCACAAAACCTTGCCAAATGTTTAAACCTGCAAAGAAATATAACAATGCAAAAGAATATAACCTTTAATTCCACTTAGATATCAAAGCAATATAACATTTTTAGTGCCACTTAGATAGCGAAGCAATATAGCATTTTATACAATCATCCTTTGCATATATAATATTAAAGAACAAAGTGTGGATGATACATGCTTTTGATAATTATCAAAGTATATATGATACATGCTTTAGAAACATCTAAACACACACAACCCGCAACAACATCAGCAAAATTTTTTTTCTTATAACATCCGTAATATTAATAACATCATATGCAATCATTCCACGTCGGACTATATTCATATAATTTAAGATCTGAATTGGTCAAAAAAAATATTTTTTCAATTGATTTAACTATCTAAATTTTTTATTGATATATAGCTATTATACATTTGACAGTGTTTTTTGAATTATAGGGCTGACTAGGACAAGATAGAGAGTGGCTGAGATTTGATCTTGGTAAATCAATGTTTAAGATTAGATTTTGTGAAAATTTTAGTGGTAAAACTTAAATTTTGGTGGGAAAAGTGTGTTGGGAACCAAAACTTTGAAATTAGAAGTGTCCTAGGAAAGATTGTGGAGATTAAATTTAGGGGAGAAGTGCATTGGGAACCTAAACTTTGAAATTAGAAGTGCTTTGGAAAAGATTGTGGAGATTAAATTTGGGGTGAAAATTGCCTTGGGAACATAAATTTTGAAATTAAAAGTGCATTGGAAAAGATTATGAAGAAGCATGATACATTAAATTAAACAAAATAAAAAATATAGCACAAAACAATTTAGCGGAACAACGAATTAGCGTAAAAATACCCTTAGGTTTGTTGTTCCGCGCCCGTGTCGATGGTGCAACAGATTAGCGTAAAAATACCCTGAGGTTTGTTGTTCTATGCGCCGAAGGCGACCCTAAATTTTTTACGATAATTTGTTCCGTGCCGAAGGCACGGGTACCAAATTTGTTGTTCGACGTCGAATTTGTTGTTACGCACCGAAGGCGCCTGCACCGAATTTGTTGTTCCACGTCGAAGACGCTCGTGCCGAAGGTACCCGTGCCGCTAAATATTTTTACGCTAATTTATTGTTCTGTTAAATTTTGGCTGTGAAAATAATTTTTCGTGGAACAAAGATTTCGCGGAGAAAATCTTAAATGAACCGTGCCCGCGGGCACGGGTTATGACTAGTGTATATATATATATATATATATATATATATATATATATATATATATATATGGCGATCTTCGGTTGCGAAAAAGAGGCTTTTCGCACCGTGCGAAAAGATTTTTATCTTTTTTTTGAAATTTTTTTTTTCAAAAATTCTTTTTTTGATGTTTAATCCATACAATTATATACCCCAGGGAAAATAATGGGTGAACCCGTTGGGGATTAGAGCACCCATCCACCCGTTACAAATTTAACGGTCTCAAAACGTGCGAATTTGATGAAATGCCTTGATCGAAGGCCAAATGACATTATTTCTCATTGATTATTTTTTGAGGGGGGTATAACAACATATAATGAGGGTGGGAAAAAGAATTTTTGAAAAAAAAATTTCAAAAAAAAACTAAAAACATTTTCGCACGGTGCGAAATGTTCTCACTTGAAAATTTTCCTATATATATCTATATTATAAAACAGGGATGTTATCATGGGTTTTTGGATAAGAGAAATTGGATAAGAGAAATTGGTTATGTGTATTGTTGTATGTGGAAATGTGTATTGTTATATAAGAGAATTTGGTTAAGAGAATTTGGTTAAGAGATAATGGATAAGAGATAATGGATAAGAGAATTTGGTTATGTGTAATTGGGTGTGTTGTTTATATAGATAGCTTTTGTATATGGGGTATGAGAAATTGAGATATGAGATATTGGATAAGATAAAAATCAAATCATTTTGTATTTTAAATTTTGAAATCAAAATTTCAAAATTTTCTTTTGCAGCTGATCACATTTGGGAGGGAAAGTGATTAGATCACATCACATATGAGAGGGAAATGGAAATTTTTCACGCCATGAGAACGCAGAGCAAGGGAGAGCACCCTCATCGCCATCATCGCCAACATCAAACACCTCCTCCAGCTTCTACCTCCTCCATCATCACCATCATCGCCATCTTCTACCTCCTCCAGCTTCTACCTCCTCCAGCTTCTACGAAGAACAGCAAGAAGAGCACCCTCTTCTACCTCTCCAGCTTCTATGAAGAACAGCAAGAAGAGCACCTTCTTCTACGAAGAGCAAGCACATCAAGAGGATTGGTGAGCTCTTCCTCTTCTCCTTAAGCTCTTCCTCTTCTCCTCAATTCTTTTTCTTTTAATTTATTTCACCCTCACTTTTTTTTTCTTTTACTTTATCCTCACATTGCAGTGCTTTGATCTTCATCACGGCCTCAGCAACTTAACCCTGGTGAGTTTGAGAGAATTGGTAAATCTTTGGGATATGTTTCTTTGGGATATGTTTTTGTGTATACCAACTGAAATGAGCAACTGAAATCTTTGGGACATCTAATTTCATTTTGCAAAAAAACATGGACAAAAATTTCATTTTGCTATCTAATTCATATGAAAATCATGTATTTTCAGTCCATACATGAATATGGGTGCTTGAAGGGGAAATTGCAATTCATGGACTGAAATTGCACTTGGCCTTTTTTCAGTCCATTGAAAATCATGTTTTTTCATTTTGCAAACTCTTATTAATTTTTGATTTTCAATCCATTTTTCCTTTTGCAAACTTTGAAATTGCAAACTCTTATTCCAGTGTTGGAAAATTGTTTGAAAATCCTACTACTCCAGTGTTGCAAAATAGTTTGAAATTAGTTTGAAAATTTCAGTTTGAAAATTACTATCAAGATTCAAAATTTCATTCAATTGGTGCAATATGTGAAATTTGGTTCAGTTGGGTGTGCTTATGCACCAAATGGGTGTGCTTATTCAAACTTTCATTCTATATGTGCAATTTGGTTCAGTTTTCAGTTGATCTATAGTGCTTGCTCCAGTGTTCATCATACTGAAATTATGTTACTCCAGTGTTCATCAAATGTTGAGGATTTTAGCATTCAATGTTTGTGTGTGTTGAGGATTGAGGATTGAGGATTTTTAGGTCAAATGAGTTTTTTATTTTTCTGAGTTTGAGGTCAATTTAAAATAATGCTTGGGTGAGTACTTTATATCCTGATAATGCTAGGGAGTATATGCATCCTGAGTTTGAGGCCAAATTAAAATGTTAAATCATTTTTTTTCTCAATATTAACCCAATTTGCACTATCACTCAATACTAACACAATCAAGATATCAACTAGGACAGATATATCCAGACTGTTACTTGATTTTTTAATTTAACAATGCAAACAAATTTTGGTTTCTGTAATTAGGTTTGCATTATTTTATAAGATCATAGGACAGATGCATATCCTATTTTGCATTTTCTACTATTTGTTGTGTTTGATAAGTGAAGAACTGAGTGCAGTGCTAGAACTGAATTTTCTGCGATCTCTATTATAATGTACTAAGCCTATCCATATATATCTATTTGCTTTGCAGTTGGCTAGGGATGCTCCCAGGAACATGGGCTTATGTAAGTGCAGGTGCTTTTGGACAAGCCATCACCGTAAGTTGTTTAAAGCATTTATGTGACAAATGGCATTTGTTATTTTGTCAATAACGATGTCCATGGTTATATTATGAGTTATTTTTTGTTTCATTGTTAAAATTTCTGATTGTCTACTTAGTAAAATAAAAATATTTTGTGAATGGTGCTTGATATTAAACATCATAATCATTAGGAGGAGCTTATCTGTAACTTTCTGCAGTTTTCATTTTTCCAATCTTATTGGAATCTATTGTTTAAGAAGCAGCCTAGGTTGAATTGCTAGAGAAAAATTGAGATGAAACTTATGTATCATCAGTTTCTTTATATGTGTATGCTCAATGTGCAATTCGAAATGTTTATCAAATAGAAATGATTTTCCCTAAATTTCCCATTTTGATTTTCCTTTATGCCAGCATGTTTATGTTGCTGAATAAATAGTGAATAAATTGTGATCAGAAGCATGTAGAAAATGAACAACAAATTTGATGGTTCATACTGTAATGAAGTTTAAAAAAGAATTTGCAGTCAAACTGTCTAAGATGAAAAATAAATTTCATGTTACATGCTAGAATGAAGCTCAAGGAAGGTGAAGTGTGCACATGTGAGCTATTTTCCAGGGCGGTGATCTTTAACTTGGCGGTGATCTCATACGATCTGAAATTGGAAACATGTTTGCAGTCGCTACAAGCAGAGAAGAGCCTCACCAAAGCTGATGTCCCAAAAGATTCATCTACAACGAGGGATGCTCTATACTTTATGGTAATCTTCTATCAACCATCTTCAACTTAAATTCAGGTTCAGGTTCATATTGAGTTTGGGACTGTATTTGCATGTTTTTTGACCTGTACAAAATACAGAGGTACCATACCTGATGTTCAACAAAATGCCATTTTGTTCATCCCAAAATTGTAGCAGGTGCCATACCTGAACTTGGAGCAGGTGCTGAAATGTGTATTGACTTCATAATTCATTAATAAATTGAGAAGCTGGTTGTTTTCATTTCAAAATTTTTTATTTGTTCACAATAGTTGATTGAAGTTGGTGCGAGGTTCCAAAATGGGTATTGATTGCATACTTCATTAACAAATTAAGAAGCTGGTTGTTTCCTTTCAAATTTTGTCAATTTGTTCATAACAGTTGATAGAACTTGGAGGGGAGTCCTAAAATGGGTATTGGTTGCATGCTTCATAAAAAAATTGATTTCATTTTCTACTCTGATGTTAAAAATTCTGTAGGATTCTTGCGAGTCCTTATTCTGGAACCGTATGTATCTGGAATTATCAATCATATGTACCTCCCTGATTATGAAATGATTTATCACATTTTTATTCTTCTCTACTTTAATATCAGGAAAAATAGCAATGCTCAAGCTCACAACATAAATACAGGGCATGGAACAAAAAGTTTGAATGGCACAAAAGAAATGTTAGGCCCTGAAGTCTGAAACAATTTGCTGCATATATCAACCGTGCAAGCTATTTTGCTATGATTGCATTAGGTTTAGAAAGTTGATTGAAGAATAAGAGATTGGAAAATAAGAGAAAATTTAGAATTGGAAGCTTGCAGATATCAACTTTCTTTTAAATTATGGATAATACTTAAATTATGCTTCTGTTATGTTAAACAATATTCATCATTGAAAAGCATTGAGGAAATATTAGTCCTTTGTTGATTTATATGCAGTTATGCACCGCTAGGGTGACCATCATATGGAATCAGCTTTTTTGGAGGAGAAAGAATCTTCTCCGTTAAATTTCTGGAAGAAGCAATTATGTGTTTACAAGAAAGGAAGAACTAAGAGTTCATGCCCTTCTTTTGATCATGTGACCTTAGGTTCTCTTAAGGAATGAATATTGGCATAGGGGGTGACTTGCATGGTTCTGATGTATCAACCTTTATATGGGCAAAATGTAGAGACGCACTGTAGAAATGTTATTGTATAACTCTCTTTTTCTTGGAGGAAACTTAATCTGTTAATTTACTATCATGTACACAATCATGGTCTCAACTGAAACACCGGGCAATATTATCAGTGAAATTATTGTTGTACACATATATAAGCTTACTGAAACTTTTGCCCTTTGTTTGTCCATGAATTTCTCTTCTTATGGGCATGCTATAGATATAAATAAATAAATGTGTTGACTGAGATCCCCATGGATATATTGCAGAAACCAAACTTTGTGATTCGGATAATTTATGAAAGCTTGATACTCTGACCATGCTCTAAATTTGATTATCATGAATTGACATTTCAAATTTTGCATTATATATTTTGTTTTGTTTTGTTATTTGGAGTGAATAAGTTAGTATCCCTTTGTGTATGAAATATGGACATGGAGTTAGTTAACTGATTAGTAAAATTGTTCGATCTCCCGCCATAGCTTCTTTTTTGTCGATTTGATAAAGCTGGCGGTTTTTAACTTGGTGGGTGATTCTAGGGATGAAGCTGCCATCGATTGGCACTCGGAGGTTGATTTTGTTATCCTTTGGAATGTTATCTTCTTGAATTTGTTTTGGAACATTATTTTAATTACTTTGCTCAAATAATGTGTTGAGTTTATCATATGGTTCTCTTGAGTTATTTTAGAAAATCTGAGACCTTGGCGAGGGACTGGCAGACATTGTATACTAAAAACTGGTAAACATACATTATGATCCATAATAAAACCTGGTAGCTGCTAATAGCCTACTGTTTTGGTGCAGGAATGTGACATACCAACGATCTTAGGGTCGAAATGGCTAGGCTTCAGCAAGGAATGAGCCATAGGCAAAGAATGTTGGAGGCATGCAAGTATATGCTATTCGAGTTGCAGCGCCCAGTTAGACACAAAATTTGTGCAGCGTTGAATCATTCTTCTGATATATATGGTATAAATTATGATCAATATGGCAGTAGAGCTTTGAGTATTAGTTAAATCCTTTATTGCACAGAAACTGTGATATAGAACCATATCATTATCTGATATATGATTTTATAGATGGATAGTTTGGCAGTTGAGGAATACTCTTCATGTTGAGTTTAACATATCCTCAAACTTATAATGTATACTCGGTCTCAGAGATGAGGAACTATAAAATTATAACATGTGAATTATGGTTTCAAAATTTCAGTTGCTTTGTAGGTACATGTATATTCTCGGTCCAATTTCCTAATATAATTATAAATTGCTCAGGACACTACTGATATTATATAACTTGACCATCATATAGAATCAGCTTTTTTATATAACTTGAACATCACATTATAAATTGCTTTGTAGATACATGTGTTACTTTAAACAATGTACAGAAATGTCCTGAAGACCAAGGGTCCGGCAGAAGAGGAGATGACTGTGAATCTCCTCTTTAGTTTATAATGGGAACTGGGACTGATTTCTACTCAGACAACATGCTCATCTTAAGCAGACTATATTATTTGATTCAAAGCAGCCACTCAACTTTGCATCCTCATTATTCAAAGCAGAACCTTATCAAGTCTTTACGACTCGATTTCAATTCTATGTATCCCTCAAACCTCAGGAAAATCACTTTAGGATAATTTGGAATCCACAATTCAAGTGACAATGTATCCGAGTAAACTAACATTTCAAACAATAATGGAAAATTTGGTGCTATTGAGGAAGTTGTGAGAGTGGAGAGGAGAAAGGGACCTCACATAGGAGAAGACTTTAATGTGATGCATGCTATGATAAAGGCATATTTTGGCTTCTTTTTATCTCTCTTATGTTGGGATCGGGTTCAAGTTTGACAGCCTTTGGGTTACAATGAGAATCATGTATTTGTCCATGATCAGCATATGTACTTTTTTATAATGTATAAGAGAATGTAAGACAGATTAGAATATTTACAATGTTCAAATCTTTGAGTGCCTTTTAAAATACCACATCTGCTTTCTTTTGTTCCTTTTATTTTCAGAGATAAAATTTGTAAGTGGGCATATATAGTGATAAGATAATGAAATCATCTTTGCTTGGGGGTAAAATTTTTTTTGGCCCTCAAATAGAGAATGCAGGATGATGAGATAAGTTGTGGTTTGTTGGCCTATAAATTAATTTGAACCTTACAGGGCTCAATTAACATATATTTAACACTTCACTATCACTACTGGCTTCAATTTTCATGATATTCAGCAGCTATTTATTTAAAAAGGTAGTCAAGCCCCAACATTTTTGTGGTTTGCTTCAGCAAGCAAATGTCTTTAGCCAAGAAAGAAGGGGGATTAGGAAAATTTTAAAGAGACAGAACAATAGTGAATCTTCCATGTACTTGGACGTGTTGGTAAAGGTTATATCTCTAAGATTAACATAAGGTATTCCCAAATTTTTAACATAGAATTTATTATTTAACATAGAATTCACAATTTAACAAAGAAATTCCCAATTTTTTAACATAGAATTTATTATTGTTGTTTGCATGCTCAGATATTTATGAGAAAGGATGGAATCAAAATGCATGTTCTCAAAATAAATTTGAATTTTTTTAAAAAACATGAAGCCAATACAGAACCATTCTTAAGAGTACATGACCAAATTCCTAGAAATGATGGAATCAAAGGTATGCCACATTTAATTAAGTCATAAAACAATTAAACAACCATGAAGTTCAGGATGCATGGAAAACATAGAAAAAACAGGGGAACTAAATTTGGGGAGGAACCTTTAAAATTTTGTCGGGGAACTAAATTTTGGGGAAATAAATTTTAGGGGAGACTAAAACTTTAAACTTAAACTCGATTCTATGGGAAAACTAGATTGTGGGTAGAACTTAATCTGGAGAGAATTAAATTTTTGGGGCACAGAAATTTTTAGGATGAACTAATTTCAGTCAACTTCTCCGTCGATCTCCATTCAAAAGTCGCTTTTATGCAATTAGGGGTTTTCCCCAATTTCGTACTTTGCGCCTTCAAACTGAGTTTTTGATTTGCATTTTTAGATGATGGAATTGAAGCTTGCACCGCTTCAATCCAATACGTGCCAGGTGTCGAAATTCGTGGCGAAGCACATGAGCGAATACTATAAGCAGCTCCTAGAGAACAACTAAAGAACAACAAGAATTTTGCACACTGTTTTAGCTCCTGAAGACAGTCTTTTACTCTAGCCATGCGAGGTAATAACAATGTCCCGTTGTTGCTAACTTCTTTTTTTGCACACATTTTGGCAGTGTAATTTTACATTTGTGTCAGTTTCATGGTTCATCTACTAAGATTCATGTTTCAGCTTATCCTTCAGATGGAATGAGGATTTATTGACGAATCAAAACATATTCAGTTTCATGATATATTATGCATCGGTCTAATGTTGGGGATTGATCAGATAAGGTTCATGCATTTCAAATTGAGGTCATTTTCTCATCCTCCTATTCTTGCCAAGATTTTGGGCTTTCACGCATGCTTTGCTTAGTTTCTTGGACTTTCGGATTGGTTGCGATTTAAATTAACATTCGTTTGATAGGAAATTTCTTCATATGATGTATGCATGCCCATTCTCAAATTTTAATCTACTTTGTAGCTGAGCAACATAATTTTGGCTTATATGTGTGGTCTTCATCTCAATGCTTGAAATTGAGGGCAGTGGGAAAACATGGAAGTAGGATTAGAAAATAAGACTGCGTCATATGGACACAGGTGGTTATAACGACAACAAAAAATACGCATAGCTGGTGGGCATTTCATTATTAAAGCATATTTAAAATTTAGAACTGTGCATGTTTTCCATTATCAAGGTGGGAAAAGTATTATATAGTGAATAAATATAGTGGCCACATGGGATGACTCTGTAATTGTTTGAAAACATATATATGGATAATCTATCTGCCACTCGGCCTGATGGATGAAATAATTTCCTCTAATGTGTTGGTGGCCTTCCTGGAACATACTTACTTTTAAGCACGAGAAATGTCTGGACATGCGTTATAAATTCTGTGTGTGGAGTGAAGTTCGACTTCCTATTTGATGTTTTTCAGTTAGTTAATTATGGGGAAATGGCAGATTTACAATGTGATGTATGTTGCCTGATTTAAGTTTTCATGGATTTATAGGCTCTGATGTTTTGCAGGTGGGTAAAAGACAAATGTCTTGATAATGGCTGGTTAGCAGTTGAGGGTGTTCACCTTCATGTTACTGAAGGCAAGTAAACAGATGTTCAAGAGTTTTAAGACCATTAGAGTCCAGTTGAAACCTTCACGACGGTTGAAGCAATATTTACAATTGGAGATTTCTACGGTAGTCAGTGTAGATCATAACTTGATTTTTATTTAAGTTGGAGATTTCTACTGTAGTCAGTGTATATTGTAACTTGATTTTTATGGTTCTCAATTATTATTGATTGCCACTTTTGGTACTTTTCAGGGCAACGGTTTACTAAAGTTATGGGCTTTAACTATAGTTTCTATTGTTACTATTGTTTCTTCCTACAGTTGATGGAAACATACAAGAAAAATTCTGTGGATGATTTAGTATATGTAGATAATGGTGGTGGTTTTTTGAGTAAATGAGGAGAGGCTTGGGTGGAGAAGCTTTTTTGGTAGATGATGATGGTTATCATGATTAATTTAATGGGGTTTATGCTGATGATGATGGTTATCATGATTGTGATCACGATGTAGATGGTGAATGAGCAAGATCAGAAGATAGAGGAGTTATTTACCACAAAAAACCATCCGGTTAAAAACCAGTTTTATTTGATTTCTTGACTAACTTTTTTGGGTTTCCAAATTTCCATTTTATTTCTTTTTTAGTCCTTTGCGTATGCAAAAAGGTGGTACCAAATCTTGATGGGAGAGAATTATAGTCTAAAATAGTTGTTTCAGGTATTGAATCAATTTACATTCCCATTTTATCACAGTTTTATGTTTAATCAGTTGTGAACTTTACTAATTAAATTAAGAAGGAAAAATCCCCACTTTTATGGTTCTTAACATTTTCTTCTCAACGTATCATCAGTGGAGACAGGTGACAGTGGTGACAGTAGCTATTTTCGACGCAAAACCAAACCTTGGAGGATATGTTCCTTGTAGGTCCCTACCACCATTAGCAACTGTTGGATCTCAATTGGCAACCAAAAGAGGAGGAAGAGTCGCAACACTAAAGCGAAGAATCCTAGCGATATGACGACATTAACAGTGCTTATATGTAGAAACAAAATTTTGGTTGTGTATATGCATCAATTTTGGGGCATAATAAACAGATAGATGCATATTTATATTAAGAAGTAATAATTTGGTTTTTTGTTTGCACCAAGAATGCAAGATTTTTGATTAAAAGTATGTTATGTGAATATCATAATCTATAATGGCTTTAATAAAATGATTATGATGATCACAGAGAATGATCTTTAAACAACATAATTACAAGTTATCTAATTCTATATTGACATTTTTTGTTACATGTTTAGCATCCAGTTAATAACCACATAAGCAAATCACAAATGCTTTCTATATGAAAATCTCAATAAAGCTCGAGCTTTTCAGATCTTATATATTGAAAACTTTGCAAACTATGAAATATGACTTTAACCTTATGCTCTTTAGGCGACAACAAGATCATATCTTATCGTAAATGGAGAAGAGAAGGGGATGGAGAGAGATGAAAAAAGGGAACATAAAGTGTTCTTTTCCAATATATAGACATTTTTTACAATAAGAAGCTGTCCAATGCGCTCCTTTCTCACACCTTATATGAGGGAACAGGATTGTGCAACATAAGTATCTCCTGAAGAAACCACTGAGGAGCTCTTTACTCATTTATCTAATATACATTTGAGGGATGTTTTTGAATCGGTTTGCTGATAGGACAAACGGATAGGTAGAAAATACAGCTGAGATCGAATTTAGAGGAATAAATGGTTAGGTTGAGATTTTATGAAAATTTTGCTGAAAAACCTTAAAATTTTGAAAAACTAAAGTTCTTTGGGGAACTAAATTTTAGGGGAACTACAATTTTTGGAAAGAGAAAATTTAGGGGGGAAATGTAAAATTTTGAGGAGAACTAAATTTGAAAGAAGCTTTTGAGGGGAACTAAATTTGGATGAACTAAATTTAGGGGTGAACTAAATTATCCAGGTGAACTCCAGTTTGGAGAGACTAACATTTTTGGAAAGTGATAATTTTGGGGACAACCCATAAATTTTTAGAGAATTAAATCTAAATGGAACTAAATTTTTGGATATCTAAAATTTTTGGGGCAACTAAATTCTCTGAAGTGAACTAAATTTGAGGGAGAACTATATGTTTTTGGAAAATTTTGTGTGGAACGAATTCTGGACGTACCAAAATTTTGGGGAAACTAAAATTTTTGGTGGGAACAAAATAAAAATTATTGCATTTTAATTATTGTAGTCATTTAAAATTAGTGGGTCCTAGATTTTGTTGGGGGAATATTTTAAATAAACGGGGAAAATAGATTTTTGGCGAACTAAAATATTTGTGGGAACTAAATATAATTATTACGCTTTAATTTTTGAAGTTCGTTTAAAATTAAGGAATCCAAGATTTTCAAGGTGAAAATTTCAAATAATCCGTGGCGTTAGTGCAGGAGTTAAATCTGTAGGGAAGTAAATTTTGGGTAACTAAATTTTTTCGGAGAATCTAAATTCTTTTAAAGAACTAAATCTTGGAAAGAAATAAACTTTTTGAATGGCTGCGCTTTAATTATTGTTGTTCATTAAAAATTAGGGGATACAAGATTTTGAGAGGTAAATATTTTAAATGAGCTGCGCCGAAGGCGCCCGCTAATTTTTTTAACGCTAATTTTTTGTGGCGCTGCGTCGAATTTGTTGTTCTGAGCCAAATTTGTACGGCCGCTTAATTTTTTACACTAATTTGTTGAATTTGTTGTTCCGTGACGAAGGTTCCACACCGAAGGCACACATTAAATTTTTTAACGCTAATTTATTGTTCCGTGCCAAGAGTTTGTTATTCTACGTCGAATTTGTTGTTCCGCGCCGAAGGCGCCTGTGCCGAATTTGTTGTTCTGCACCGAATTTGTTGTTCCGCACCGAAGGTGCCTATGCCGAATTTGTTTTTCCGCGCCGAGGGCACCCGTGTCGCTAATTATTTTTATTATAATTTGTTGTTCCGCGCAATTTTGGCTGTGGAAATAATTTTTTGGGGAACAAAGATTTTGCGGGGGAAAATCTTAAATAAGCCGTGCCCGTGGGCACGGGTTATGACTAGTATATATATATATATATATATATATATAGGTAAATCTTCAAATGAGAACATTTCGCACCGTGCGAAAATGTTTTTATCTTTTTTTTAAAATTTTTTTTTTCAAAAATTCTTTTTTCCACCCTCATTATATGTTGTTATACCCCCCTCAAAAAATAATGGTTGAGAAATAATGTCATTTGGCCTTCGATCAAGGCATTTCATCAAATTCGCACGTTTTGAGACCGTTAAATTTGTAACGGGTGGATGGGTGCTCTAATGCCCAACGGGTTCACCCATTATTTTCCCCGGGGTTTATAATTGTATGGATTAAACATCAAAAAAAGAATTTTTGAAAAAAAAAATTTCAAAAAAATAAAAAAAATGTTTTCGCACGGCATTTCGCACCACTTTTTCGCAATGGAAGATTGCCCTATATATATATATATATATATATATATATATATATATATATATATGATTGAAATACGTGTATGAATTTGACTGTGTAATGTGCGTGAATATATACATGTTAGTAGAGTTATTGGTTGACTACCTAGTGCATATATAAGCACTTGTAATGACTATACCTGGTTGAATTATAGTGTGATGTGATTGGGATAGCTGCTAGTTTGGCTAGAGTTATATTTATAGTTAGAAAGTCCGAGGACGGACTTTATTCTAAGGTGGATAGGATGTCACGTCCTGTACTCACTATTCGTTATACGGCTGTACGTATAGCAATTTCGGGTACCTGATTGGTTTTGTTGCTTTGTGTGTGTGTCGTGTCGTCGAGTCAATAGGGTCGTAGCACCTTGGTTGCATCCTTAGCAAGCCGACCCCCCCCTCGATGTGTGCCCAACTTGGAATTATTGTCGCCTTGGGACCCCGTATCCTTTGTACGCTTTTCGTGCACATAGTCTTGTTCGTGCACGTATTTATTTTAGACTTTGTTTGTATCCGAATCCTATAGTGTGATATGCCGTTGTGACCCTCTCGAAGAATATTAAATTGTGGAATTAATTTGGAACGTCATTTCACGGGTCGTTCCCCCACGATTTGACTTTATTTGATGAGACGTCGCAATTTTCACTTTTGTCATGAGGCCTTTTTATTTTTAGTTTTGTCCCTCGACGTCAAAATTGTGATCCGTCTTCTTAGTTCTGTTTCTCTCGTCGACACAGTCACCCCAGTTTTTACCTCACAATTTTAGAGCCCTGTTTGATCCACTTTCACATTTTTCCCAGTTTAATTATTGGTTTAACCCTCAGTTTAATGGCTTCTATCCCCTAATATAATTTTTATAATAATGTATATCCAAAAAAAATTGACCTAGCCCTATTTTTTTACCATGGTCGTTCACACCTAAGGGAGAGAGAGAGGGTGTGAGATTGTTTGTCTTCTTGGTATTAGATAATAACAATTCCTTTAATAAAAAAAACAAATCAAACCCTACCTAGACCTAGGGACACTCTCCCCACGTGATACCATACTCCCCTCACCTATTTGGATAGACGTAGGGTTGCTTTCTCCAGCAACCACGAAAACAAAACCGCCACCCTCAATATTTCTTCCGCACGAGAAAACTTCACAGCGCCCCTCCTCGCAACCCACGGCCTCTCCATCACCCAACATCGGCGCCTATTTCCGGCCCCTCATCTCCGCCGCCATGGCCTTCTCCCCTCCTGCCTACACCGTCGAAAGCCCCTAGATCCGGCCTCCACACGCAACAACAGCCTCCAGGAGCCGCAACCTCCCAACACAGCCTCGATCTCCAAGCAACCGACGTCTTCCCTTCATTCGACCGCAACCCATGCTTCCCCCAACCGAACCCCAGTCACCTGCCCGCCGTGAACCGACCCTAGCGCCGCCGTGGCCGCCCTGCTGTACTTCCGACGTCGCAGCAAGCTCACAGCAGCAGCGGAAGGCCGCAAACCGCAGCCGCCACGGCCTCTCCCCTCCGCCGTCGACCCTCTGGACCCCGCTACACTGTTGACAGCCGCCCTTAGGCCGTTGAAGCTTGAAACAGTGAGTGTGCTCGCTGTTTTGCGCTTTTATGGTGTATCGACGCGTTGTATCATCCCGCATCGTACCCTCTAGCTGTTGGGGTCTTCCGACAGCCCCCTACTTCTCCTTGGGGTGTTTTCCGATGTTACGAGCATCCCCTACGACGCTCAACATCGTAGACTTCGTGTACGTCGAACCGTTCGTCTCGGTTTGTTGTTACGGCTTCCCGGGAGCCGTAAAAACGTCTACCGATCTCTTGCTCGCTGATTGGAATCTTGCTCGCTGATCTGGTCGCTGTCCAAGGATTGGAGATCATAGGAACCTATTCTGGAATCTGGACAAGGAGCGTGTTCAATTATTCCAACCCCTGACATCGCTACCCGACGCCAGTGTAGCTCTCGCGCCGTGTAAGGGTAACTTTCTGAACACTTAGGACCCCCAACCCATCCATGTTAAACAAGATAAAAATCGGTATTTTAATTGTCTGGTAATTCACTAATAAAGATAATTTAATTTGGGACTGTAGGCTGGTGATCCGAGCACATAGGTAGACTGGACTGATTGGACGGTGTATTCAGAATGACTGATTGCAGGCAAGTGAAACTTGCCAAACTTGTGTTTTAGGCCATGTCTTAGGCCATTCCCCATTTTAGCGTAAAAGAGACTAGGCGACGAAATGATACTCGCCTAGACGCAATTTTAAGATCTAGCTTGACAACGAAGCTAGATCTGACACCCTGCCATGTCATTCATTCATTTTGTCTGCCACATTTAAATTCCATATCTGTACGCACTTTACTTTTGCTCTGCCATGACTGTGATGTTTAAATTCCTTACCTGTACGCACATTACTTGTAATCTTGACAGGCCATGCATCAGTTCATGCTTGAATGTTTGTTTTCGTAGCACACGCTACTGGTACTTCCTTGTTCAGGATAGGCACCTGCGTTGCAGGCACAACCCTATGCCAAATATACTTCCTGGCTCGTGATCCAGAAGCGGGCTACATGTATTGGTCAAAAACCAATGCCCGATACACGTGGAGGGGTAGGGTTAAGCGACCACTCAGCGTAGAAGTGTGCCCGTACAGCCACTTCAGCTGCAAGGCGTAACCTCTGAGCACGACATGTTTACTTAACTTGTAAAATCCGTGTGAATGTTATACTTGCTGCCATGTCATACTTGTTGCCATGTTATACTTGTCGCCATGTTATACTTGTTGCCAAGTCATAGTTATTGCATTGTCTCACTTGTTGCATCCATGCATTAAACTGCCATGTCATCGCACATTTTTAGAACTGCTAGGTTGCTTTCCTTCTTTTAGTTTCCTTGCACAAGTCTCTTGTATACTTGCTGACATGTGCCCTTGTCTCTTTTGGGTGTCGCATGTTAGTTGCTGAGCCTAAGTCCGTTACTGAGGACGAGGCGTTTGTTGACTTTGAGCCTGGGTCCACCGTTGACATGGAGTACGAGGACACCGGCGACCAGTCGTAGAGATTTCCTTCGTTGTTGCTTTCTGCTTAGTTCGTGTTAGGTTGTCAGTGCGTAGCACCTTTTCTCTTTTATATTCGTTCGTTTATTTCTGTTGGCCATTCTGGGGCCTTTTAGACTTTTCTTTTAGCCTGGTGGCTTTTCTGCGATGTTGGAATTTATTGTGGACATTCTGAGATTGAAATAATTTTATCTGTCTCTTTCTTTTATTATTATTTTTGTTCTGCTTCGCATTTGCAAGGACCTATACTTGGTTATTCCAGACGCTTTACAGACTGGAGCCTCACAGCTCCAAGTCTGAGCGGACTTCACACGCCTCGCTTCCATTTTAGGGAAGCGGGTCGTGACAGTGACTTTGTGTAGGGTCTGCCATGGATGTAACCCTTGTTCCCACAGATCTAGATCGTAGCCTAGGGGGTGAATAGGCTAATAAAAATATTCGTGCAACCCACAAACAATCACACGCAGTTATAAACACAGGTAGAGTAAATAGAATGCAATCGCAGAGTACGCACAGATATACCCCGGTTCGGTCGTCCCCACGACATACTCCAACCCCGAAAGCAACTACTAGATTAATATATAATCAAGGTACAGCTATAATGAGTCAAGACCCCAATCAACTCTCACCTAGCTTGTACACACTCCCGTGTGCTCTACACTATCAACCTAGTCAGATGCTCTCACCCTTGACGAGCCCAAACTCGTCAAGTCCCAAAAAACACAATAAACTGGTAAAGTTTCTCCTACAGAGATCGCTACTACTACAAAAATAATATAATAACATAGTTCAGAAATGCTCAGTGTGTAGGCATAGTCGTCTCTGTCAATCGGCGTGTCGTCAACTTCAGTCTGACGCAAACGGTATATTGATCTGACCCTCGAATCTCAAAATATATGAAGCTTCAAAATTTTTGGATCAAATACACAATATCTGAATTTTTCAGGATCTCTCTACACAATCAGTTGGAATCTCTGCGTCCTCCCGTCAGATGCTTTAATGCATGCGCAGAGATTAGAGATCACCCTGGCTTCAGTGTGCAGAGGAGATAAAAATTTGTGATGTGCAGCAGATGTAGTGGACTCCCAGGTCAAAGTTCTTTGATTAATGTTTGTATTCCAATCAACATCATATGGCCTCCATTTGTTCTGTACGTGAGTGCATGTAAATCAAAAAAGAACAAAGTCTTAATCCTTAAATTAATTACTTAAGATAAAGCTTACCTTTGATTAGCTTTGTGAAGAAATCATCAAAGAGACACAAAAGCCCATCATGTGCGTGAGCTTCTTTATTTCGGCATGTATCTCTTTGCTTCATGAAGAACCTTTGATTCAACAAGATCGGCCTCCCAGACTTCAAGGCAACATGAAGATTTGTCAAAAATGTGCGACTGCCAATGGATGCACACCCTTGTACCTGCAAGACAAACACAAGTATACAAAAATGGCTAGAATAATATTTTGGCTGGCTTTCTTTGAGGGGGGGTGCGTGAGTTTTTTAATTTGCTTGGGAGATTGATATGGCCGACATTTTTTCACACAATGAATGCTTTCATTAAATAGGTTATGCTAGGGTTACAAGCTAGGGCTTTTGCAATTCATCTAGGATGAGGCATGGGGCAATGTTGGACGGCTAGAGAAGAGGGTTGACTTGGTCCAACCTCAATTCGGTTATGGTGAAGATGGCTAGCATGTGGATGGATGATGCATGGATATGGAGAATCAAATATAGATAGATTTAGTAGGATTTGATTAGGTGTTTGAATAGGAATTGGGTAGAAGCCAATCCATTTAGTTGGTTTGATTAAATCCTCATTGGAATCAAATTGGCTCCATCTATTTCTCCACATTGACCAAGTCCAATTGCTTTGTAAACAACACATCCTCTCTCTCTTCCAATTAGCACTTTGATTAAATCTAATTGCTTTATGTCTAGCAATTTCTCCATCTTTTGGCTTAGTCAACGCTTGAGTATTCACGCATTTGCCAATCCAGCAAACAATTAACACACACACACACACACACACACACACACACACACACACATCAAATCATTCATATTTGTTTGTCATCATCGAACACATAATTCCTAGATCGTTGTATCCAATAATCTCCCCCTTTTGATGATGACAAACCAATTAAAGATTTGCACAATAAACAATGATGACAATTTCATCGTGACATGTGTGTGTAGTGTAATGGACCAAACAATTAATACATGATGTTCAAGCACACAAGCATGCAATACAATAACAATAGTATTTCTAGCATCCTCCCCCTATTTTCATGCTCCCCCTTGAACATGAATTCACCCTTGTAGTACCACAAATAATACCGAATACTGAATACGGAATACCAAGAATACCAAGCAGTACCAACCAAATCATCCATATTTCTCCCCCTTTGTTATCATCAAAAGCACATTCATGAAATTTAAAAATATCACATGCAAATAAAAAAGCATTATAAATTATAACTAGCATTTGCATGTCGACATTCATATAATTAGCATTTCAAATACAATGAAAATCATAATTTTGACTTCAACACCATCGTGTAAGTGCAATTATTAAACATAGAAGTACAAAGGGAGATACTTTTTTAAATCCAACCAAAATCAATCCAACATTTTCCAAATAACTTTATATCACCTAGGATTGATTTTTCCCACCTCATTAAATGAGTTCAAGGTATCACACCCTAAAACATAGCAGATAAGGACTCTTAGATGTAGGGGTGACATTGCTTGACGAGTAAAATACACCAACGCTAAAGATTACACATAAAGCATATGTTGGATACTCGTGGGTAGTGTAATTGCCATGAATTGTATCCATTTTGCATACGGAGCTATATTTATGTAATTTTTTTTCATATCAAACTTTTGTGCTCAATTTTTATTCATGGAAACACACATCATATCTCTTTTTCATATCAAAGTTAAAACTCATCCTACATTCACTTTCCAATATTCATAAATAGTTCTCCAAATGTACAACTAAGTTTAAAATTCGTGGAAGTGAAAGTAGGTGTATAAATCATATTACCAATTCATTGAATATGTCATGGCTATTATGGAATAAAACATACGCATGTAGCCATAATAATAATAATACAATTTCTACATTGATATGATTATCATTCATATATAACACTTGAATGATGTAAAGAGAAGGATACACATTTAGCTCCCCCCCCCCCCCTTTGATTTTTCATTTGTAAAGATCTAAACAAGCTAGAATCAATCAAACAAGCACACAAAATAAAATAAATCAAGCATACAAAAAAGTGGGAAAAAATTATGCTATGAAGATATGCATTAAGTTCAAAGAGGAAGATATACCTGTAGGAATATGATGCCCTCAAGGCCATTTATTCCTGTGTGAATAGCACAAACATCTTGTTCGAAATAACAGTAAGCTGTTTGGTAATAATTTATCTAAGTCATATTGTAATGTAGTCAACATTAGATATCAACTTAGGTAAAGTCCTGAGACTTTATGCAAGGTCAAACGGGTATCGAGATGAGTATCTCGATCATGGAGAAACGTTTGACCGTCTGTAGCATAAGTCTAAAATGGTTCGTGGTCGTAGATGTTTCGAGACAAGGATATCGAAACATCGGATAGACCATTGTGTCTTAGTCTTCACCGTTTATCGGTGGCGATGATCTCATGATCGCTTGACTTGGCGAAATCAAAGACGAGACACAGGTGCTCATTAGAATGAGTTCACTGAACGATCCACTAGAGTTATCATATGGTTATATTGACCAATCTGTCAGTGATAACTCTGAGTGATGATAGGATAGTTGGTCTTTTGACTTGAGGTCATTTTGACGGACCTGTGCGTGAACGGTGCCACTTAGATCAACTGACCTAGCTTCGAGGCAAGGCCTGTCGAAAGGTCTTTTGATTGGGTGTCACTTGAAACGTACGAGGCGAGTAATGACCAAGAAAGGATTCGTCTCTCCCGGTCAATGGGAGTTAGTGTCGTAGAGTTAGTTCGGTCTTTAGTAAAAACTCTGCGCAGAGTATGTTGGAAGAAGTCCAATATTTATTGACTAAAGATCGATAGAAACTAACCGGAGTCAAGTTATTGGGGTTGACAGTTTGACCGTACCCCAGACTTGATCCTACACGACATATTTAAGACGAAGAGACTATAACTGCGGAATTCATCACGGAAACAGTCAGGTGGTCCCGACAATACTCATGTCAATGAGTTAACCACATAATGATGATTCCTGAAGCAGGGACGGCAACCACTGCTCGTGGTCACTGCCGTATAGGGCTTCGAGCCCAACCTGTTGTAAGGGTCAGGCTGTAGGGTCTCACACAGAGTGCAACGCTTCGTCTAGTAATAGGTAGAAATTAGTTAGGGAGAATAATTGCATTTTTAATGCAAGGGATGAAATAATTGCATTTGATGCAATATGGTAATTTAAGCTTGGATAGGGACTATTTTGTATTTGATGCAAAAGCGATTAAATGTGTATTAAATTGTTTAATACAATATTTAATAAAATAAACGCAAGGAAAAGTTCACGGGTAAGACGGGAATGTCCCGGTCTAGACCCAGGTTCGAACGGCGTCCAAATCGGACGCCAGATGATCAAGTTATGCCCAAAACAGCCCAAAGGGTCAGATCAAGCCAGACCAGGCAGACTAGCCCAGTCTGAACCTGGTCTGGCCTGCTGGCCAGACCCAGTCAAGCCCAAGCCGGCCTGGGCCTGGGCGCCCAGACCCGCCTGGGCCTGGGCGCCCGGCCCAGGCCATGGCCCCGGGCGCCTGGGCGCAGGCCCAGGCGCAGTGCGCCTGGGCCTGGGCCCAGGCGGCCCAGGACGCCTGGGCGCTGGGCGCCCAGGCGTTCTGGGCCGGGCGCCTGGCCCGGCCCAGGCGCCCGCCTGGGCGCCTGGCACCAGGCGCCAGGCGCCAGGCTGGCGCCTAGGCGCCCGCGCCCAGACTTGGGCGCCCGTGCCCAGGTCTGGGTTTGGGCGCCCAGTCAGCTTTGTGGGTCCCACCTTTGGGTGTGGAACCCTAGGTTTAATGGGCATTTTTGACGGCTCAGTTTTTGTGAAAAACTAGCCTAGGGCTGATCTTTGGACACTCAATTGGAGGGTCAAACGAACTCCGATTGACGAACCGTTTTTCCTATGCGTTCACCGTTGAACGCTTGTCGAATTGATAGGTTGTATCAATCTTGAAGCTCAACGGTGAGTGAGTTAAAATTCACGGAAGTTTGCACTTTGTGAAGTGCAAACTAACTTGATTTAATTAACTCTAATTTTTAGTCCCACATCGGATTTTGAGAAAAGGGGAGAGTCCGCCGCCTATATAAATAGGGGTCTCCCCCCTTTCTCAAAACTCGTCCCAAGCTCTAGATCTGAGCGGCTCTCGTAAATGTTGGAGCACGCTCGGATCTAAGCTTAAATAAATATTTCTCTATCTCCCTAAAATTCTGCCTTACTCCTGCGGGCTCTAGCAAAGCCACAAAGGAGTTCGGATTCTGGATCCGAAATCTTGGCGGAGGTTTCAATCGCGTGAAACTTTCTTCGGCGCGTGGTTGGCTCGGCGGCACGGGGATTGATCGCCTCGGGATGCGGAGCGGTTCGAGAAGCGGTTCGGGGAGCGGTTCAAGGAGCGGCTCGGCGTGGGACGGGAGCAGCTCGGAAGACGGCGCGGAACATCTCGCCTGCTCCAGGGCTGAGATTCCGGGTATGTGGTTAAAGTAGTTTATTAGCATTAGTTTAGTTTAATCGCAGTAGGCTAGATCCTTCTTGGGATGGTCAGATCCATCCCAAGTCGGCATAGATCTTGGCATAGGGTCTTGGACCTTAGGGCTAAGTTAAAAATAGTTTTTAACTGCATGTTAATTTAGATTAACTAGTTTTTCTTCCGCTGCAAATATTTTTGTGTCTATGTTCCGTCCGACTTAGGACGGGACTAGAATTTTTGTGCCCTAAGGGACCGCCAATTCCCCTACAGTGGTATCAGAGCCTAGGTTTGCGTAGCGATCTAGGTACTGCGATTTGATTAAACGTGTTAATGCTTTTAAATACTTTCAAAAGTTTTTAAAGTTATGAGATAATATTTTAAAAATGTTTTAGATCTTCAAAAATTCTTTTTGATAAATTTTGAACATGGAAATTTTTTAAAATGACATTTTAAAATTTATGTGATAATTTTTAAAACCAATTTTAAATCTTTTAAAATTTATGCGATAAGTTTAAATTGCCTAAAATTTTTATTTGATAAATTTTTAAGCTTGAAAGTTTTAAAATGATGTTTTAATTTTATGAGATAATTTTAAAACTGATTTTAATGATTAAAATTTTTATGCGATAAATTTTTTAAGTAGCATGCAAATTTATGATTTTAAAATTAAGTTTTTATGAGATAAAAATAAAATAATTTCAAAATCATATTTTAAATTTAATTGTTAAATTTATGTATGCATGCTAAAAATTGTTTATGCGATAAACTTAGTATATTTAAATGTTAAATGGTTGTGCACTATCTTTATGCGATAAATTAGTGTAGTTTTTTTTAATGGCTTGTTAATCTTGTCCCTTATTTGATAACACAAGACAACCCTTTAGGTTAGCCATTAAAATTGATTAAAATTTATTACTTGAATTTTAATGACATGCTATGTTTTAATAAATCATTAACAACAATATTTAGACCTAATTCCTGATTAGGGTAGTCCTTTAAATGAATTTTAAATTCTAATTGTTATAATTAATTTTCATTAAAGGACTTCGCTTCTAGCGTTGTTAATAATTTATTAAAATCCTAATAACGATTAAGGTAGCACGTGAACCTTATAGTTGATAAGGACTTAATAAAAGTTATTAAACAAATCATAAAAATTTTGAATTTAAGGATTCAACTAGTTGATAGGATTAATTAGTTGTTAATAAAAGCTGTTTAGTCTATGGCATACATACAAAACTGACAAGCTTCATTCAATGGACCATGATCCAGTCAATGTGCTTGGCTAAGAGTTCTGGATCACCCTTTAAGGGATAGTGATCCTGGCTTAGTCAATTCCCTGGCCGAGTTCCGCTGGACCGCAATGTCGCGAATCATGATTGTATGACACCCTGGACTATATCTAAGTCAAATACGTTAATGATCTTTTTCAAGATTAGCCGTAACCCTCCTTGTTTTAGGGGTTAGCAACTATAGGGCCCGTGTTATAGTTGTTGAGATACACTCAAGCTGTGACATGGCAACCCTGTAGAAACCAACTCCTTAAATACATAAGATGAAATCTTGACTAACCCTAACCGTCATCTCGTACCCCGAGCTCCGGCGTAAGTTAAGTCAACGATGTAGTCTGACTTGATGTAGTCTAAGACCTGACCCAAACCGACGTGTCGTGCATACACCGAGCTGAGGGGCAAGTCAGGCTAGACATGAAAACAAGGGTCCGACTAGACTAGACATTGTGATTTGGATGAGCACACTCATGATCACGAATGGCTAGGGGCAAAAACCGATTAAGAGAGTCATATCCGATATGATCGATGAAGAGTCATCTTCCGATCACAGAGTCAATCAACTTGTTGAGCTACACTCAAGGTTGTTTAGACTCAAGGTGATTGGAACTCTTACCCATTAATTTTAATTCGATTAAATCGTTCGTTATTAAGCTTTAAAACGTTCGTAAAAATAGTGGGAGGATATAGATAGATAAAAGCCAATCTACCTATATTTAATATTGAACATATGCTAAAACTAGGGCAAGACTATGTTTACCGAAAGAATCAATTGATAATATTGGAATTAGTTAACTGGTCAATAAGTTGATAAATTGAATATCAAGTTAAATTCTAATTGATAGAATTAAAACTACATTCTCGTTGACATTAAATGACCTTCTAAAGAACAGACTTAAGAAATATGATTTCATTAAGTTCTGGGTCCAACAAATAAATTAAAGCTACATGTCACTCGTCTCTATATGAGGCAGCTTGAACATATAGGACATTCAAAGTATGTTTCTCCCTACAACTTGTCGAGCTACCCTCAAGGTTGTATGGACAAACAATTTTGATCCGCAAAGTTCGAAAATTCGATCAAACCGTTTAAGTCGAATACGAGTACATGGGCGATGCAAGACTATGTATCCCAACCAGATCTTGAGACAAGCAACTTCTTGAGCTACACTCAAGATTACAAAGCTCAAGCGTTTGGATACATAAGTTGCTTGCATAGCTATTTATTTATGTTGATATCTAAATGTGATTTAGAAAAGGAAGAAGGCACTTCGGAAAGTCAATTGAGAAAGTTAGTTTAATTTATCATTAGTAGAGGCATAAGTAGGAGGAAATGAAAATGTGACATATTTTGATGCCACGATTTCAGAATGAATTGTTATACAAAAGACGTTTAACACATTTTGACGAATGTCGTCACATTGCTTCTGAAGTAATGTTTTGTGTTAAGTAATTTGTAAATAACTAAAAATATATTAAATGTTAATATATAAAATACACAAGATAGTAGCAAACTTATATGGTAAAATTAGACTAGGCCGTATCTAGAGATTAAGCTTCACAAGTCACATAAAGAGGGGTCTGACCTCTCGTATTATGAAGTCTACGGACACTTGTGAGTCTTAGCCTCTTAGATACAATGGCCGAAACCCATCTGTGAGACAGTGGGAGAATGAGTTGTCGAACTCAGTCTCGTACATACTGATGTACCCGAGTCTACTTTTAACAAAATAAGTTATTCGTATATTTTATTAAGACACGTGTTCTTGATGAAACACAAGTCTGATAAAATAAAAGATCGAAATGCCTAAAGTATTTAAACTGATTCGATTAGATCGAATGGTCAAATACTTAGCTAAATAAAATCTTGTGTAATTAAAAGAAAATGTGATTTTCTCTCAGGTCAAGTCTGTTAACACATCAGAGTGTTAAAAGGTATGAATCACACTTAGTTAGACTTGGTGCGATCCATAAATAAGTGACTCTGAGTTAAGTCCTCCCTCTGGGTTAAGTCCCAAATAGTAATGCCTAGGTTTTGATAAAGTTCTATGAGGACATTATCAATAATATATTCAATAAATCAATCGTAAGGAAGTTGTATAATTACTCGAATCTCGTGAAACGGATTGTCGAGTTAGACATCATAACTGATGATGACTTAGTCAACTTCTAGGATGAAATTCGGAGTAGTAACTCCGATTTAAAACTTGATACAATCGGAATAGGTTCGTGTGCGTAAATAAATTTGAGAATTTAGTTTACGTACCCAAGGAAAATGTTTCCTCACTTACTGCAAGTAAATCTTTAAGTTGAAAGATTGGTGCAGAAAAGAAAATAGTGAAGTACAATAATGTTGGACGGGAACGGTTTTCATCCTAATTTCTTTAAAACGGATTATGATGAAACCGGTTTCGCCAACAGATGTGTACAGATCTACTCGGACCAAAGCCGATGTAAAACGCTTAAGTTGACCATGAAAATTGGAGCATTCACTTATAAGTTCGTTTTTCTAAATATGATTTAGACGGACCAACTTATATGAAATGGCCAGAGAATTTTCAAGGTCAGTGGGAGCGTGTAAATTACATGCGAGACATCAAAGAGATGGAAAATATATTTTGATTAAGTAATCAAAGAGTTTGATTATTTATCAGAAATGAATATGAACCATTTGAAATGACCAATAACTAATTTAAAATTATTATCGTAAGGTACGATAAACTGGATAAGATTCAGGGAAATAAAATATTATAGATTCCGATAGACCAAATGAATTATTTGAATGCGATTCAAATGGTTGGTCTAACATAAACAGAAAAACCACTTAAGTCTATAGTGTAGACGGTTTTAGCAGATCCACTCACGAAGGCTCTACCACATGAAGTCGGGAAAACTTATGTGTAAAAACGGTATAAGATATCGAGATAAATGGGCCTGAGTGCAAGTGGGAGATGTAGGAATATGATGCCCTCAAGGCCATTTATTCCTGTGTGAATAGCACAAACATCTTGTTCGAAATAACAGTAAGCTGTTTGGTAATAATTTATCTAAGTCATATTGTAATGTAGTCAACATTAGATATCAACTTAGGTAAAGTCCTGAGACTTTATGCAAGGTCAAACGGGTATCGAGATGAGTATCTCGATCATGGAGAAACGTTTGACCGTCTGTAGCATAAGTCTAAAATGGTTCGTGGTCGTAGATGTTTCGAGACAAGGATATCGAAACATCGGATAGACCATTGTGTCTTAGTCTTCACCGTTTATCGGTGGCGATGATCTCATGATCGCTTGACTTGGCGAAATCAAAGACGAGACACAGGTGCTCATTAGAATGAGTTCACTGAACGATCCACTAGAGTTATCATATGGTTATATTGACCAATCTGTCAGTGATAACTCTGAGTGATGATAGGATAGTTCGTCTTTTGACTTGAGGTCATTTTGACGGACCTGTGCGTGAACGGTGCCACTTAGATCAACTGACCTAGCTTCGAGGCAAGGCCTGTCAAAAGGTCTTTTGATTGGGTGTCACTTGAAACGTACGAGGCGAGTAATGACCAAGAAAGGATTCGTCTCTCCCGGTCAATGGGAGTTAGTGTCGTAGAGTTAGTTCGGTCTTTAGTAAAAACTCTGCGCAGAGTATGTTGGAAGAAGTCCAATATTTATTGACTAAAGATCGATAGAAACTAACCGGAGTCAAGTTATTGGGGTTGACAGTTTGACCGTACCCCAGACTTGATCCTACACGACATATTTAAGACGAAGAGACTATAACTGCGGAATTCATCACGGAAACAGTCAGGTGGTCCCGACAATACTCATGTCAATGAGTTAACCACATAATGATGATTCCTGAAGCAGGGACGGTAACCACTGCTCGTGGTCACTGCCGTATAGGGCTTCGAGCCCAACCTGTTGTAAGGGTCAGGCTGTAGGGTCTCACACAGAGTGCAACGCTTCGTCTAGTAATAGGTAGAAATTAGTTAGGGAGAATAATTGCATTTTTAATGCAAGGGATGAAATAATTGCATTTGATGCAATATGGTAATTTAAGCTTGGATAGGGACTATTTTGTATTTGATGCAAAAGCGATTAAATGTGTATTAAATTGTTTAATACAATATTTAATAAAATAAACGCAAGGAAAAGTTCACGGGTAAGACGGGAATGTCCCGGTCTAGACCCAGGTTCGAACGGCGTCCAAATCGGACGCCAGATGATCAAGTTATGCCCAAAACAGCCCAAAGGGTCAGATCAAGCCAGACCAGGCAGAATAGCCCAGTCTGAACCTGGTCTGGCCTGCTGGCCAGACCCAGTCAAGCCCAAGCCGGCCTGGGCCTGGGCGCCCAGACCCGCCTGGGCCTGGGCGCCCGGCCCAGGCCATGGCCCCGGGCGCCTGGGCGCAGGCCCAGGCGCAGTGCGCCTGGGCCTGGGCCCAGGCGGCCCAGGACGCCTGGGCGCTGGGCGCCCAGGCGTTCTGGGCCGGGCGCCTGGCCCGGCCCAGGCGCCCGCCTGGGCGCCTGGCGCCTGGCGCCAGGCGCCAGGCTGGCGCCTGGGCGCCCGCGCCCAGACTTGGGCGCCCGTGCCCAGGTCTGGGTTTGGGCGCCCAGTCAGATTTGTGGGTCCCACCTTTGGGTGTGGAACCCTAGGTTTAATGGGCATTTTTGACGGCTCAGTTTTTGTGAAAAACTAGCCTAGGGCTGATCTTTGGACACTCAATTGGAGGGTCAAACGAACTCCGATTGACGAACCGTTTTTTCCTATGCGTTCACCGTTGAACGCTTGTCGAATTGATAGGTTGTATCAATCTTGAAGCTCAACGGTGAGTGAGTTAAAATTCACGGAAGTTTGCACTTTGTGAAGTGCAAACTAACTTGATTTAATTAACTCTAATTTTTAGTCCCACATCGGATTTTGAGAAAAGGGGAGAGTCCGCCGCCTATATAAATAGGGGTCTCCCCCCTTTCTCAAAACTCGTCCCAAGCTCTAGATCTGAGCGGCTCTCGTAAATGTTGGAGCACGCTCGGATCTAAGCTTAAATAAATATTTCTCTATCTCCCTAAAATTCTGCCTTACTCCTGCGGGCTCTAGCAAAGCCACAAAGGAGTTCGGATTCTGGATCCGAAATCTTGGCGGAGGTTTCAATCGCGTGAAACTTTCTTCGGCGCGTGGTTGGCTCGGCGGCACGGGGATTGATCGCCTCGGGATGCGGAGCGGTTCGAGAAGCGGTTCGGGGAGCGGTTCAAGGAGCGGCTCGGCGTGGGACGGGAGCAGCTCGGAAGACGGCGCGGAACATCTCGCCTGCTCCAGGGCTGAGATTCCGGGTATGTGGTTAAAGTAGTTTATTAGCATTAGTTTGGTTTAATCGCAGTAGGCTAGATCCTTCTTGGGATGGTCAGATCCATCCCAAGTCGGCATAGATCTTGGCATAGGGTCTTGGACCTTAGGGCTAAGTTAAAAATAGTTTTTAACTGCATGTTAATTTAGATTAACTAGTTTTTCTTCCGCTGCAAATATTTTTGTGTCTATGTTCCGTCCGACTTAGGACGGGACTAGAATTTTTGTGCCCTAAGGGACCGCCAATTCCCCTACAATACCTTCATGTCGTCATTTGGCAAAGGAGATAAACAAATGAGGCGTTCAATCCATAGCTCCTAGCCAAGTCTTCACCTCACCTACACGGTAGATGTTATGTATGACCTTGGAATCCAACAAGGTCCACTCACATTAGTCATCAACTCTTTAGGAACCCATATTTGCTTGAACTTAATGTTCTTGTTCCTATATTTGCAATAATAAGAGATATGACCAATGCAACCACATGTAGAGCACTTTGCATGAAAATTTCCAACCTTTGTTATTTCAATGTGAACTTTCCTATATTTTGATTTTTCAACATTTTTCAGACCATATCCTAGACCTCGCCTATTATTGCCATAAAGTTGATTTCCAAGAATAATGTCCAAATTTTTTTCCGATAGAAAATTTCTTTAATGACAATTCTAGACTAGCGACTTTGGATTTCAAATGAGCATTTTCGTTCACAATCAAAGTGCATTTACTAATGAAAGCTCCCTTGTTTTCCTCTTCTTTCCTTTCAAAATCACTCATTTTTTCCTTAAGTTCAAGATTTAGCATGTTAATCTTTTTAGTAAGTAATTCATTATCAGTTTCAAGCTTTATCAAATCTTGCTTATACATGCTAATATCTTTTAACAAAGAGGGACAAGAGGGGCAATCATCTTTTTCAGGCAATCTAGCTTTCTCCATTTTCAGCAAATTAATGGTAGAGTTACATGCAACAAGTTCTTCTTTAAATTTATCAATTTCTTTAGAAAAGTCATAGTTTTCTTGTTGCAATTCAAAGCTACCCTCCCTATAATCATCTATGGTAGATTCTAGCTCATCTATTTTAGCTTGCATACCTTTGCAAATATTCAAAAATTCAGCTTTAGTGCAGGATTCAACCTCATTGTGTTTGCCTATTAAGCACATGACAGAGTAGGCTTTAGGCTCATCGTCCTCATCCTCAGCTTCACTGTCCATGTCTCGCGTTAGCACTTTGGCTTTTCCTTTCTTCTCTGCGATATTTGTTGTATGTTGTAGGCAGTTCCTCATCATGTGTCCTTTTCTCCTACATTTAAAACATTCCATTTTATTAGTAGGTTTCTGCTCAGAAGAAATTCTATCAGAATTAAAATTATTAGAATGAGTAAACCTTTTTCCCATCTCAGCTCTTCCTTGGTCAGTCTGAATGTATCTTCTGAAGTTTCTGACCATTAGAGCTTGCTCCTCAGCAAGATCGTCATCATTAGCTTGAAGAGCTAATGGTGTGGGAGCTTTGGCTGTTTCTTCAGGTTTCTCTCTAGCTTCTATACTTTGCAGCTCAAGCTCGTGGGACATCAGGTTGCCTATTAAATCCTCCGCTCTCATCGTTGATAAATCCTTAGCTTCTTGAATAGCGGTGACTTTAGGCCTGAACGAGCTCGGCAGCGCCCTTAAGATCTTTCGTACCTGCTCATGGCTAGAGTATGGCTTACCGAGGGAGTTGGATTTATATACGATGTCTGTAAATCTCGCGAACATCTCCTTGATGGACTCAGATGGCAGTATGCGAAAACTATCATATTCTATACCTAGCAGCGCAAGTCTGGATTCCTTCACTTGCGATGTTCCCTCGTGCGTCACCTTCAGCGTATGCCATATCTCCTGTGTAGTTAGACAATGTGAGATACGATTAAACTTAGATTTATCAAGAGAGCATATAAGCGCATTCATAGCTTTACCATTAAGAGTATAAAGTTTCTTATCAGCTAAATCCCACTTATCTTTAGGCTTAATCATAACAGTGTCTTCAATTTTAATAGTGTGTAGACCATAACCATTTTCAACAATATCACACACATCATAATCTATAGACACTAAATAGATTTTCATCCTAGCCTTCCAATATGTAAAGTCTACACCTTCAAACTTAGGGGGACGGGCTATAGACTGACCTTCAGCAAATGCACAATCAGATATATTCATGGTCACCTAATTAAATCTAGACTAAATCCTCTAAACTGGCTCTGATACCACTTGTTGGATCTGGATCGTAGCCTAGAGGGGGGTGAAAAGGCTAATAAAAATATTTGTGCAACCCACAAACAATCACACACAATTATAAGCACAGGCCGAGTAAATAGAATGCAATCACAGAGTACGCACAGATATACCCTGGTTCGGTCGTCCCCACGACCTACTTCAGCCCCGAAAGCAACTACCAGATTACTATGTAATCAAGGTACAGCTATAATGAGTCAAGACCCCAATCAACTCTCACCTAGCTCGTACGCACTCCCGCATGCTCTACACTATCAACCTAGTCAGATGCTCTCACCCTTGACGAGCCCCAACTCGTCAAGTCCCCCCAAAAACACAATAAACTGGTAAAGTTTCTCCTACAGAGATCACTACTACTACACAAATAATAAAATAACAGATTTCAGAAATGCTCAGTGTGTAGGCATAGTCGTCTCTGTCAATCGGCTTGTCGTCAACTTCAGTCTGACGCAAACGGTATATTGATCTGACCCTCGAATATCAAAATATATGAAGCTTCAAAATTTTTGGATCAAATACACAATATTTGAATTGTTCAGGATTCTCTGCACAATCAGTTGGAATCTCTGTGTCCTCCCGTCAGATGCTTTAATGCATGCGCAGAGATTAGAGATCACCATGGCTTCCGTGTGCAGAGGAGATAAAACTTTGTGATGTGTAGATGTTGTGGACTCCCATGTCAAAGTTCTTTGATTAATGTTTGTATTCCAATCAACATCACATGGCCTCCATTTTGTTCTGTACGTGAGTGCTTGTAAATCAAAAAAGAACAAAGTCTTAATCCTTAAATTAATTACTTAAGAAAAAGCGTACCTTTGATTAGCTTTGTGCAGAAATCATCAAAGAGACACAAAAGCCCATCATGTGCGTGAGCTTCTTAACTTTGGCATGTATCTCTTTGCTTCATGAAGAACCTTTGATTCAACAAGATCGGCCTCCCAGACTTCAAGGCAACATGAAGATTTGTCAAAAATGTGCGACTGCCAATGGATGCACACCCTTGTACCTGCAAGACAAACACAAGTATACAAAATGGCTAGAATAATATTTTTGCTGGCTTTCGTTGAGGGGGGTGCGTGATTTTTTTAATTTGCTTGGGAGATTGATATGGCCGACATTTTTTCACACAATGAATGCTTTCAAAATAGGTTGTGCTAGGGTTACAAGCTAGGGCTTTTGCAATTCATCTAGGATGAGGCATGGGGCAATGTTGGACGGCTAGAGAAGAGGGTTGACTTGGTCCAACCTCAATTCGGTTATGGTGAAGATGGCTAGCATGTGGATGGATGATGCATGGATATGGAGAATCAAATATAGATAGAATTAGTAGGATTTGATTAGGTGTTTGAATAGGAATTGGGTAGAAGCCAATCCATTTAGTTGGTTTGATTAAATCCTCATTGGAATCAAATTGGCTCCATCTATTTCTCCACATTGACCAAGTCCAATTGCTTTGTAAACAACACATCCTCTCTCTCTTCCAATTAGCACTTTGATTAAATCTAATTGCTTTGTTTCTAGCAATTTCTCCATCTTTTGGCTTAGTCAACGCTTGAGTATTCACGCATTTGCCAATCCAGCAAACACTTAACACACACATCAAATCGTTCATATCTATTTGTCATCATCGAACACATAATTCCTAGATCGTTGTATCCAACACGCCAAATATTGCAGGGTAAAATCCGCTAACACTGAATTTATATTGAAATGGGAATTACTGGTACAATGATTACAAGTTTTGGGATGTAGACGATGCTAATCCCGATTGGAAGATGCTTTGCAGATGGAAATCTCAAGGTCGCCCGTCAATCGAAGTAGGTCGCCCATCTATTGGAGTAGTTCGCCATGGGTTGCTTTGACCATCAGTGGCTGGGACGAGCTTCCCGCAAGGAGAACAACTCATCAGAAAGGCTCGGTTGGCTGTCAATCGAGAGCCTCTCCGATGCTTAAGTCAGCTGGTGACTATTTGGAGAATGTCAGACGAGGCAGATCGGTGCATGCGTGGCGAACTAGTGTGGAAGGCATGAATATGTGGAGGATATTCGACCTTGAATATAAATAGTTGTGTTCGAATTTCTTACAGATTAGCCAGCCCTTTTCCTTGCTGGAGGGGAGGGGTATGTATAGGCTGTTGGAGTTGGTTGCTTTAGCTGAGCTGGCGGTGTCAGTGCGTTAGGACTGACACCGAGGATGTCAGAGCCGAACGTGTTAGGTGCGCTTTTGTCAGGCTGTTAGGGCCGTTAATGTCCGGTGTGCTTTTGTCCGGCTGTCTGGCGATGAAACGGCTAGGCGTGCTTTTGTCAGGCCGTGAGGCGGCGAAGCGGCCAGGTGCGCTTTTGTCAGACTTGTCTGTAGTGAAACTAGCAGTGATACTAGTGGCGTGTCGTCTTCCTCTTTGGACGGACTGCATCTGGGTGGAGAGGTAGGCGAGCTGCCTCTAGGGCGAGCTACCTTTTGGGACGAGCTGGTGTAGATGCTGCTCTTTGGTTCGGTTGACAAGTTTGCCGCTCTACAGATGCAGGCTACTCTGAGCCCCTGTGAGCTTCTCCAAGCCTCGACGAACGAAGTCATATTGTGGAGATTCGACGGGCCATGACTTGGGCTTCGATCATACTGGCCTAAATCGACTGGGCCGATCTTAAGGTCGTAACAGACACTATGGAAAACAAAAATTAGGTTTTCCAAGTCTCTTCAAATTTCTCAAGCTCCGCATATTCTTTGACTTCAAAAATGAGATCGATTATGTGAGAGAGAGAGAGAGAGAGAGAAGATCGAGAAGAAACTTGAGAGGTGGCATGCTTCACTAGCTGTCGATGCGATTTAAGGGTCATCAATCTTGTTCTAGGGTTTTAGACATGAGTGAGTGCTTTCCAAAATTCCAACTTTCCAATGGTTTCACATCTGAGAGGGGGTATAGAAAGGGAGAGTTTTCCTGGTGACTGAATGTTTTCTTTATTTTCCGATGTCTACCAAAAAAGAAGAAGAAGAAGAAACATATACATTATTGAGAAAGTACTCACAATAGAACACGGTGGATGGCTGGATCCTGAGGATTGCCGTGACCTGGGGTACCAGAGGTGGCTTTGGACGGTGGCCGGTGGCCGGTGGTCTCGTCTCGTCTCGTGTAGCAATGGATGGGGGTAGATAGTTCTATGGGGAAGAGAACAAAGCTAAAAGTTTAGAGCATTGGGAACAATGAGAAGTGATGTGGCCCGTGGGTAAGTGGGTTATTATAAAAATATTTTTTGTTGATTTTTCCCCAAAAGCCTGACGGATCGAGAGTAGAGCATATGCGTAGGCTTATAGCCGAAGACTTTAACCGCCCTTCACATGGAGAACTGATAGAAATGGGTATTTAAAAAATTTTGATTTTTTTGCCCAGGGCAGCTACAAGGTGGTTCCACCCCTGCTTAAAATACTTTAACAAAGACATCTCTTTTTTTTATTCATTTTCAATGAGCAATCTAATCTAATAAAAGTAATTTCCACATTTTCTTTTTAACTTTCTTCCTAATTTTCTTTGGTAACCAAATATGAGAAAGAAATTCATTTTCTTCCATCTTCTATTTCATTTTAATTTCATTTTTCTTTCTCTAGTTTTCTCTCAATCCAAACAAACCCTAAAAGAACTTCTGGATCAATGTGTTTGGTAAAAGGGTACACGTCTAGAAAATCTATTATACAAATGAGGACTTTTTTGAACTTTGTCCTACGTGGACACCAAAGTATGACTAGGACAAACATTGGTGAATTGTATGCTCACTAAGACAATGATAATAGGAAAAATGATTTGAATTTGAAATTTGGGGAACATATTAGGGTGAAAATTAAAACTTGGTGGAAAATTTAAATGAGGTTTGAGGCTGTCAATGTGATGTTTGTCACAGTCACAAGTTGACTATGACAAACGATTGGCCAAGGGTGCTCCACCTCATCTCGGTGGGGCCCAATGGTGGGTGGGTGAGTTTTTTGGCTTAGTTTGGGGTGGGTTTTTTGGGGAGTTGGCGAATCCCTGCCTTTCCTCCCTTTGCCCCCGACGCTCCTCACACACCTACGCTTTTTTTCTCCTTGACCAACGCTTCTCTCTGCATTTGCGCCCGGACGACGACTGCTCCATGCCCTATGGTCACGAGCAATTTCTAGTTTTCTATAAAACACCTTATTTTTGTGGCTAACAGCAATTCATTCATGGATGACTAATTAGAAGTGAGAAAACTAAGAAACCATGAGCTTTGCCTCGTCTCCTTGTCAGTCTCTTAGATTTCACCAATGAGTATTGAACTGGGCCGGATTATACGCACCGCCTAAGG
The DNA here is from genome assembly GCA_030789695.1 of Scilla litardierei. Lineage (NCBI taxonomy): Eukaryota > Viridiplantae > Streptophyta > Magnoliopsida > Asparagales > Asparagaceae > Scilla > Scilla litardierei. The sequence continues at coordinate 137,483,491 of CM061142.1, forward strand.
GGGGTGTATGTAATGATGCTAGCAAATATGGCAACAAAACATAATAGTCAGAGTTGACATGACAATTGATTGGTTTTATCTCCATTTTAAGACATCAATCAAGATATACACCGAATTTTTAAAGTGTAGCTAGCAATGAGAATTGCTATATACACCCCTAGAAATAGGGGTGCATGTAATGACGGATTACTTAAATTGGAAATTTTATCCTTTCATTCGGTCCTTTCATCCTGCCTATCACTTGTGTTTTCCTTTTTTTAGCACCTAATCATTATATACACCTCTATTATAGCGTTGTATATAGTCTCCATCTTAGCAATTATCATTGAGTAGGGCCGGCCTGATAAGGACCCCTGACCTACCTGCAAGCAAGGAAAAAAAATCGAACGTCCCATTCACCCCACTTATTGATAACTTGCTAATATTAAGCCTGTCATGATGTACCGTATGATTGTGCGCCAAGTAATCAATTCTCTTGATGCCAAAGCTCTCATTTCTAGTCATCACCTGCATAAATTCCGACTTCTCTCACTCTCCCACGGACGCCGTCGCCGCCGCCGCCGGAGGGGGATGTGGCTTCTGAGGCTCGGCGGGCCTAAGAGGAGCGCTCGCGTGGCGGACGAGAGCACGGCCGATGTCGATAACAACAGGCGGCAGCGGCCGAGCGGGGGGCTTGCTGCCGTGCTCATGGCGTTGCTAGCTGTGCCCATGGTGGCCATGTCGTGCCTCGCGTGCCAGTCGCCGGGCGATGCGGCCGACGAACAGCAGCTGCATGCTGCTGCGGAGGTGAATGAGCTCATGCTGCGCGAGGGCATGCGGTATGCAATCTATTTGTAGAGGTAGGTGGAGAGAGGGAGGGAGAGAGAGAGAGAGAGATTGTTATCACAATTGCAGGTGTGTGTGTGTGTGTGTGATGTGCGACAAACATTGGGAATGTTTGGGATCAATGATGATGATCATTAAAGATGAATTTATTTTTCTTTCTTTTGATTTAAAGATAATCACGGGGGGAAATTACATGAGAATCATCTATATGAGCTCGTTAACTTTGTTTAGCTTATCATGTTCGCATTATGGGGATCCTCGGCCCGCTAGGATTACTGTAATTTAATTAAGGGATCCTTTTGGTGGGTTGAATGTGGATAGTGAAATCTTGGTGGGTGTCGGATTTGAGATTAGATAATGAAAAGTTTTTTTATTTATTTGAAATGAAAGTGGGTTGGAAAGTAGAATTAGGAGAAATTGTCAGTAGCATGACACTTTTTTGTTTGAATAGTTAGACAGATGGATGTTAAAAGTGGATGTGTGGCCAAAGTACCGTGATCCAGCAGCATTATGTAATGCCGCTTTTTATTGGGACCATCACGAATCTATTCCTGGTGGATGTGGGACGTCCGCGCGTCTTTAACCAACTTTTCGATTAATCAAAAAAAAGTGGAGGTGTGGTTCATGTTTTAAATGTAAGTTTAAATTTAATTACTTTTTATGCTAAAAATGCTAATAATTCAAAAATTATTATTTTAATCATAATTAAATCCGAAATAAAATTAATTATTTAAACCATAGTGAAACCAAATTTTATTTTTCAAGCAGAGAGGGAGACATTGAGCGATTGAGAAAGAAAACCGAGGGAGAAGATTGAGATGTAAAGCCATGGCGATGTTACCCGACGTGAAGGGATGATGGGAGGTCGTGGGCTGTAGAAGGCTATGAGATGGAGAGAGTTGATGTGAGAAATAGACCTAGCAGAGGCGATGTAGGCGTTCGTGCGTAGGCAGCGGTGGTATTGTGGAGGCAGTTTGTGCTCGCTCGGGATACTAGGGCGATTTGAGCTTGATGCTTAAGGGCACAGAAAGAGATTAAATGAAATAGAAGGAGAAGCACGTGCGAGATGCGTGGGGGCCCACCCGATAAATTCTCACCCACAAACATGGGTTTTTTCATAGATTGTGGGAGTTGATAATCGTTGTCACGCCATGTTCCCCAAAATACCCGAAAATTCAAAACTTTCCAAGGCATATGTAGAGAACGAAAGGTGACAGGCTCACGATAGTATTTAGACCTAAGGTGTCGACCCCTCGACTCAAATTAATATTACCCAGTGTAAATGGAAAAATGATGATACAATTTTCGAAGGCCACTACGAATGCTCGGATAGTACAGACAACAGATAAAGAATACTGCAAGTGCTCCAACACAGAAAAAATAATCGTAGACACATCACAGAGTCGTAAAATATATTTACATATATTCAAATCTTAAGGTACCAAATACACATGATATCATACATTAGTACACGAGGGAACAAAATGTACAAGATTTCCAATCCTTCGAACTATATCCACAATCCAAGTACAACTCATTCTCTAATCTAGCCCTGAGTAATATATTTTAAAAGGATTTTTGCAAAAAAATTGTATGTGTGTGTAAAAGATATACTAGGGCTTTTCACATTTCTAAGTAGTTTACTCACATAGATACACATCTAGCTTTTGTTTTTCATTCTTCTTCTTGAGCCATCTACTCTTAATCTCAAGTCTTTATTTGCTTAGAATTCAGAGCCTTCATATGCTTCAATTCATGTCTTGAAAGTAGACTTCTTGATCATGGCTCTAAGTCCTTCAATTTACTCTGTAGTGTGCATTGTTCTTCATATCTATAAAATAATCTATATGCACGTGATATAAACACATTAGTACTCATATCACTTGTGCACATCATCAAAATCCACTGGGTGTGGCTCATTATCCCAACAATCTCCTCATTTTTTATGATGACAACAAATGATATAAAATATGGAAATAATATGAAATAAAAAAATTACTTACGCTCCCCCTACAGAGATGCATGATTGCTATGGAGAGGTTACTCCCCCTGCATCAAAGCTAGTTAGCAATAAGATTGAAATACGCATAATTTTCATATTATTCAAGTTATTCAAGTGTTATTTTATATGAGCATTGTGAGCTTTCTACCCCTTTGTCACATCAAAAAAAATATTATACCAAGTGTTGAAATAAAGAGTATCATGAATAATATCAAAGTGATTATAACAAAAAATATTAAATGTCTCAATATCCCTTCTTATAATAATTTCTCAATATTTGCACAAGAGGAATCTACAATTTTTCATAGATATGCAGTGACAATAGAGTATTACTTTAGCAAGCATATCATGTAACATTTAGCAAGCATGAGCAAAAGAGATTTTTAACAAGCTTAATCAATCTATAAGCAAATATAAGAAACCATCACGTAGGTAAGTGTTGTGTGTTCCAAACCAAAATATTACATAGCATTCTCACATAATAATACAAAATTTGTAAGAATCACCCGATTGTAGCAAATATTACAAACTAACATAATATAGTTCAAATATCATAGCATAAATAAAACAATAACGACATGACGCTAATGCTATCTGCGTTTGATTTCCTTCTTGAGTTCATCGAGCTCTTCTTTAATTTCTTCCACTAAGGCATCGGTGATGACGTGCCTTTTCTTCATGGTCTCCTTCAAGTTCTCTATCCTTTGGAACAAGTCATCCTTCATGCTACACATGAGTTCATTTGCTTGACGTTCCATCTTGTCAAGCCTTGTAATTACGGCTTTTTAAAATGATAGCATGTATGATGGGATGTCTTCAGAAAATGAAGCTTTGCTTTGCTCCATTGGTTCTCTCTCCTCGACGTCTCCTTCTTCTTCTTCTTCCATTTCTTCTTCACCTTCTTCTCCTCCATCGTTATTTCTCCATATTCGGGGTCCAAACTAAGTCACATTCTATTGAATGCTCCCGAATCAAATAGTGTCATAGCTTATATGAATTGGGTTTCACTCTCAATGTCTATGCCGGTGGTGATGAAGATGTAGGTAAGATAGTGGTCGTAATGGAGTGGGGAAGTGGGGTTCATGGAGGTTGTACTATGCATGATGTTATTGAAGATGTCTGAGCCCAGTTTATCTTGATTTTAACCAACATTGCGTATACGCACTTGGCTTGTTTAAAGGATAATACGGCTCGACTTTCTCATTTTTTATTAATATTATATGAAAGAATATTGGCGAGAATTCGTGCAATAGGAGTGAGGTCATCGGTGGGCAACCTAGCCTTGTAAAATTTGCCTTTCTTATACATGAGCTTAAGAACATCCTTGTCTTTCACTTCTATTTCACAAAGAAGTCTTCCCGTGCTTGGTATGCCAAGTCTTAGTCCTAAGCTTTCAGTGTTAAGAACAATAGTTGCATCAAAAACTTTGGTGAAAATCTTAGAGGCTCCGGTGGAAGTGGCGGTGTTCACATTCATGTTTGTGTAAAATAGGTTTATCAACCTAGGAAAACACCAACACTTGTTGCGATGAGAAAAAAAGTCTGATATCCCTTAGTATTGAACTATGGAGTCAATTCCATAGTTTCCCAAGTCACTAATTTTGACATACCTCTTTTGGAGGATAGTCATATGTGCTTTAAGGTCAAAATTGGAAATTAAATCAGGCTTGAGGATGTAGGGAGTGATGATTTTCCTTTCCGATAGGGGTTGGGATGAGGATTCTTCCATCCTTTTCTTCTTAATAGAAGTGCCCCTAACCATGGCTCTAGGAAATAGAATGATATGAACTAAAAAAATTGATATTATTGAAGGTAGGAAGTAACCTCAGATGTAGATGATGACTTCCTTGGAAATTTCTTCACCAAAAGCTTTGACGTCCTTGATAATTCTGAAAATTTCAAGTTTTGAGTGGGGGAAGGGAAGTAGTCAGCTATAGATGAGAAAGTAGTGAAAGAGGGTAAAATCTAGGGTTTTACTCTTACCATAAGGATCTTAGCCTTAGGTTATCAATCAAGGGTGATGATCTCTTATCCTTAATGGGTATAAGTGACTATAGGTCGTAAAACCACAATAAGAAAACCCAAAACACGAAATCATAAACCCAATAGTCGACGGATTTTGGATATAAAACTGTAACGACTGGTTTCCTTGTATCTGAATTTATTATAATATAATATATGTATTGGTGGATTTTCTCCTCTTGTGTGGTTTTCGTCTCCGTAACTTTCATTTTCGATCGATTCGTCGTATTTTCTCGATTCTTCCTTAGGATCGTCGATTTCGAAGTACGTCGTTTGTGACGGGCTTCATAACGGTCATATCTAACTATTAGATCAAGCCTAGGAGTCTTAGGATTCGATCTCGGGGCTCCGCGCTCCGTGTCGGAACTTTTGGTGCTCATTAGCCGGTGTAAGAAGGGGCACCGACCGACTAGATGACGATCCAGTCGGTCGGCAATCCTTCTTGGACCGACTAGTTAGCTTTCTAAATTTCTCAGGAGTTACTGTTTATCGTTAGTCGGTCTAAGAACGTTGGTTGACCGACTAGGTTGCAAACTAGTCGGTCAGCAATGCTTCTTCAACCGACTAACACATCATCTTAATTTTAGTTGAGTTACTGTTTACTCTTAGTCGGTCTAAGAACGTTCATCGACCGACTAGTTGCTAAACTAGTCGGTCAGTACTTGTTCATGGACCGACTAACTCTAAATCCTATTTTCGTTCAGGAGTTATTGTTTACACTTAGTCGGTCTGCGTTGGTCGACCGACCGACTAGTTTCCAAACTAGTCGGTCAGTGGTTGTTCTTTGACCGACTAGTCTGTGTTAAAACCCTAATTTCTGGGCAGCCGCCAGCCTAGCCTATAAATACCCAACCCAAACGTTTCTTCTTCCTCCAACACGATCCAAAACCCTAAAATCTTCCCCCTTGAGCCCCCATCTTCCCCCAAGCTTCAATCCTTCATTCCAAGCCCTAAATCCATCATCCAATCCATCCATTCACTCTATCTACCACTCATCTTCCCCAAATCTCCATCGAAATCCATCAAAACCCCCAAATCACCCAAAACCCTAGTTTCCCCCAAACTTCTCCAATCTTCTCCAAATCTGATCCTAGGGTTCCCCGGAGTGTTTCTTCCGCCTTCTCTCGGTAAGAAATCGATCTACCGTTGTTTTTATAACTTATTTATAATTTTATGAAACCCTAATAATATTTCATGTTGTTTGATGATTGGTCCCCCAAAACAGCGATTTCCCCGTAGATTGGCATCCGTGTGACGAAGTGGTCGTCATCCCCGGTGCTAGGCAAGTGAAACTTGTCACTTAGGGTTTAGGCCATGTTTTAGGCCATTTGCTTGTTGTAGGCGTAAAAGAGGCTAGGCGACGAAATGATACTCGCCTAGGCGCAAATTGGGGAACTAGCTTGACAACGAAGCTAGTTCCGACACATATCATGTTGCACAACTACCATGTCATGTTTACTTTCCATTAACGGTACGCGAATTAATTTTCATGTCATTGCATTCTTTAAGTGTTGCCGTGATTGCGTAGCTTCGCTACAATGTTTGTGTTCCTGGCTCGTGTTTCAGAAGCGAGCCCTGTAGTTGGAAACCCCAACGCTCGATATTGAATTGTGAAATTGAATGCGAGCTCATGTGCGGGGCAACCCCGGCTCACTTGCTGAGCTCATGTGCGGGGACCCTGGCTCCATTACGTGTGGGTATTGGGGGTAAGGGTTAAGCGACCATTCAACTGGGAGTCTGCCTGATCAGCAACTGCAGTTGTAAGGCGTAAACTCTTTGGGTGGGGTAGTTGTTAAGCGGCCACTCAGTGAATGTTAACCCATTCAGCTGTAAGGCGTAAACATCTACAAAACAACGTGAATAGTGAATTGATTGGAATTGATAGTAGCTTGGCTACTCTTGTCTTGTCTTGTCCCGATGATTGCTCTCAAGTATAAATCGTCTTGTCATGTCTTAATTGTGCACTCATGTTATAACTGCCATGTCATGCATACTAAACTGCTAGGTTGCTAGTTGCCTCACTTTCAGTTTCCTTGCCCAAGTCTTTTAGACTTGCTGACATGTGCCCCTTTCTCTTTTGGGTGACGCATGTTAGACCTTGAGCCTGAGTTGCCAGCTGAGGGTGAGGTGTTTGCGGACGCCGAGCTTGCGCCTGTGTTGGACGGGGAGTACGTGGACACTGGGGACCAGTCCTAGTGTCTCCGTTACGTTTTACTTTTGTTAGACAGTTGTTTGTTATCGGTGCGTGGCACCTATACTTATTTATGTCGTTGCTTTTGTTTGGCCTTGTTCTGGGCCCTTAGACTCTTTCTTTTTAGCCTGGTGGCTTTTCTGTGATGTTGAATATTTTGTGGACAAACTTTGGGATTGATATTTCATATCCGTCTATTATTATTGTTGTTGTTGTTTCGATTGCAATTACAGGGACCTGCTTATACTAAGTTGACGCTTATCGGGTTTGGGGCTTCTCCGCTCCACTCCCGTGCGGACCTTTTCACGTCTCGCCTCCATTTTAGGGAAGCGGGTCGTGACAGGTTTTAGTGGTGGCCCATGCAGGTCCTCTGTAACTGCAATTATCGGGATAACGATAATAATGCAAGATTGTCCAACAAATAATTTCGACCTCTGAGCCCTAAGCTATGAGTCTAATTGTTTCGTTTTCTGCGTCATTAGATGGCAGGAAGGCGGATCACCCGTGGGGGTGGTAGTGGTGCGCCCCCTCATGACGAGGAGCCTGAGCGGGAGCCCACTAATGGGGAGATGATGAGGATGATGTTGCAGATGATGCAGGTTCAGCAGGGTGTGCTTCTGCAGGTGCAGAATGCTCCGGTTACTCGAGCTGCTCGGGTGGTGGAAGCCCCTCGCCCTGAGCCCGGGGCGAAGCAGTTCAGGGAGCTGGGTCCTGCGTATTTTGATGGAACCGAGGGTCCCCTAGCTGCTGATGAATGGATGAGGAATATTGAGGACAATCTGAAGATGTCCAAGGTCAACGAAGTTAGTTGGGTTGACTTGGCGTAGCGCCAGCTGAAGGATAACGCCAGGAATTGGTGGGATGCTGAAGAAAAGATGTTGGTAGGGCCGATCGTCTGGGCTACCTTCAAGGCCAGATTTGATGGTGAGTTCTTCCCGAAGGCTACCAGGGAAGAGATGCTGCAGCGTTTTATCGATCTGAAGCAGGGGAACTCGTCGGTGGACATGTACCACCAGGAGTTCATGAGGCTGAGTCGGTTTTCACCAAAGATGGTGTAGGACGCTGAGGAGAGAGCTCAGAGGTTTCTGCAGGGGCTTGCTTCAGAGCTCCAGAGTTTTGTGACCTCTTCTGACCGGGAATCTTATCAGAAGGTTTTGGTCGCTGCCAAGAGGCAGGAGCTGCTTGTGAACCAGAGGAAGGGGTCTGTTGTTGGTGCTGTGAGGAGGCCTGTGGAACAGGCGAGAGCTGTGGTTAGACCTAGATTCAGGCCTAATCAGTCCGCTCAGTTTAAGAGGCCGGGAGGGCCAATTCTGAAGTCTTGCCATTTCTGCGGCAAGCCAGGCCACGTCAAGGATCAGTGTCGGAAGTTTTTGGGCCAGTGTCTGGTTTGCGGTGATGCCTCCCATGTCGCGAGAGATTGTCGGCATGCGAATCAGCTGCGGAGGACACCTATTGCTGCCCCGCCGTTGCAGTAGAGAGCCCCGGTGCCTGCTGGTCGTGGAGCAGCTCTTGTTCCACAGGGGCAGGCGTTTCGACAGGCTGTTCCGCCGAGGAGGCTGGCATTTCTGATGACCGAGGAGGAGATTTTGGCCATGGATGAGGTCATTGCAGGTAACCTTCGATCTAGATTGTTCCTTCCTTAATTAATCGATTGTTAAATTATGTGAATGCTTGTGTATGGTGTTGCTAGAATAAGATTTGATCGATTAGACTGTTTGTTAGGTGTGGTTTTGGTTTGCACGTTCCCTGCCCGAGTCCTCTTTGACTCAGGTGCGTCAATGTGCATTTTGGCCCAGAGCTTCGTGGAGAAGCATTCCTTGTCGACGTCCCCTCTCTCCAAGAGTTGGAATATCGTCACAGGGAATGGAGTAGTCACGGTGCATCGTGGGTGCAGTCCTTGCTCTGTGGTGGTTTGTGGACATGAGCTTTATACTGATTTTATTGTCCACAACATCACCAACTACGATGCGGTCTTTGGGATGGATTGGCTTGCGAGCTTCTATGCTACGATCGACTGCAGGAGGAAGAAGGTGGTGTTCGAGATTCCCGGACATCCAGTATTTGAGTTCAGTCGTGGTAGCAGTTCGCTTGGTCCTGTCAGATTTCGGGCCAGGCCGGTGGAGGCTGTAGCTATGCAGATGGAGCTGGAATGGCCAGCTGTGGTGCGAGATTTTGGCGACGTCTTCCCCGAGGAGATGTCTGGGTTGCCGCCCGATCGAGCTTTGGAATTTTCTATTGATCTCGTTCCAGGTGCGCAGCCGATTTCGAAGGCGCCGTATCGTATGGCACCTGCAGAATTGGAAGAGTTGCGGAAGCAGTTGGATGAGCTGTTGCTGAAGGGTTACATTAATTCTAGCGTGTCTCCATGGGGAGCACCGGTGTTGCTGGTTAAGAAGAAGGATGGTTCGCGTCGCATGTGCGTGGACTATCGGGGATTGAATGCGGTGACCATTAAGAATAAATACATGTTGCCTCGCATCGATGATATTTTTGATCAGCTTGGAGGTTCGAGTGTGTTTTCTAAATTGGATTTGAGGAGTGGTTACCATCAGTTGAAGGTGAAGAGGGATGATGTTCCGAAAACAGCGTTCAGGACGAAGTATGGACACTATGAGTTTGTGGTTATGCCTTTCGACGTAACTAACGCGCCCGCAGTTTTCATGAATCTGATGAACCTGATTTTCTACGACTTTTTGGATAAGTTTGTCGTTATCTTTATCGACGACATTCTGATCTATTCGAAGTCAGAGGAAGAGCATGCATCGCACTTGAGGACGGTATTGGAAATTTTGAGGAAGCATCGTTTATATGCTAAGTTTTCGAAGTGCGAGTTTTGGCTGGATCGAGTTGCTTTTCTGGGGCATGTGGTGACTGGAGATGGTATTTCTGTGGATCCCGAGAAGATTAGGGCCATCAGGGAGTGGCCTGTTCCGTCGTCTGCATCTGAGATTCGGAGTTTCCTTGGACTTGCTGGTTACTATCGGCGATTCATTAAGGATTTTTCCCGTATTGCTGAGCCAATGACCAGGTTGACGCGGAAGGATGTTGCTTTTGTTTGGTCGGGTGATTGTGAGAGTGCTTTTGGTGTTCTGAAGGAGAGGTTGACGAGTGCCCCTATTCTTGTTGTGCCTGATCGCAGCGGTGGATTTGAGATCTTTTGCGATGCTTCCGGCAAGGGTCTTGGTTGCGTGTTGCATCAGCACGGGCATGTTGTGGCGTATGCGTCTCGTCAGATTAAGGTTCATGAGAAGAATTATCTGACGCATGATTTGGAGTTGGCTGCCGTTGTGTTCGCTCTTAAGATTTGGAGGCACTTCTTGCTGAGTGAGAAAGTGAAGATTTTCACCGATCACAAAAGCTTGAAGTATATTTTCACGCAGAAGGAGCTCAACATGCGACAGCGTCGATGGTTGGAGCTTATGGCGGATTATGAGATTGATTTGCAGTATCACCCTGGCAAGGTGAATGTGGTTCCAGATGCTTTGAGTAGGCTTCCAGCGGTGATGATTTTGACCTCGCAGTGGAGATTGCAGCAGGATTTTTGTGAGTCTGGCGTGGAGATTGTTCTTCCTGGGGAGGCTTCTTCGTTGATGTACATGCAGGTACAGTCGACGATCGTGGATCAGATTAAGGCCGGCCAGGCTGAGGATCCGAAGCTGGTGAGGATTCGGGAGCAGGTGAAAGCCGGTCTGCGGACTGACTTTTTGATTCATGAGGATGGCTCGCTAAGGTTTGGAGCCAGGTTGTGTGTGCCAGCTGGGGATATCAGAGAGGAGCTGATGGTGGAGGCACACAGTTCGCCGTATTCTGTGCATCCTGGTGGCACCAAGATGTACCAGGATCTTCGTCTGAATTATTGGTGGCATGGTATGAAGAGGAGCGTGGCTCGGAGTGTAGCCAAGTACTTGGTTTGCCAGCAAGTGAAGGCGGAGCATCAGCGTACGGCCGGGTTGCTACAACCGCTTCCGATTCCGGAGTGGAAGTGGCAGCACATCACTATGGACTTCGTGACTGGACTACCTCGGAGTCCGAGGCAGAATGACGCGATTTGGGTGATCGTAGATCGATTGACCAAATCTGCGCACTTTATTCCGTTCCGAGTGGGGCAGTCCACTGAGGCGCTAGCGAGGAGATATATGGAGGTAAAATTCTTTTACTCTCCGTTCTATTTCCTTTTTCCTAGTTTGGATAGTGATGTAACGTGAATCGTGCAGGAAGTTGTGCGACTTCATGGAGTCCCCGTGAGTATCGTGTCTGACAGAGACACGAGGTTCACATCTCAGTTTTGGCAGAGTTTGCAGAAGAGCTTGGGTACGCGTCTGAGTTTCAGCACGGCGTACCATCCGCAGACGGATGGCCAGTCCGAGAGGACGATTCAAATTTTGGAAGACATGCTGAGGGCGTGCATGTTGGATTTCAAGGGTTCGTGGGAGGACCATCTACATCTGGTAGAGTTTTCCTACAACAACAGCTTCCAGGCGAGTATTGGCATGGCGCCTTTCGCCGCTCTTTATGGGAGGAAATGTCGATCGCCATTGAGTTGGGATGACGTTGGTGATCGGGAGTTGTTGGGACCTGAGATGATCGTGGAGGCCGTGGATATCGTCAGGAATATTCGGGAGAGGTTGAGAATTGCTCAGGACCGTTTTAAGCATTGGGCTGATGCTAAACGTCGTCCTTTGGAGTTTCGGCCGGGCGACCATATGTTCTTGAAGATTTCCCCGAATCGTGGTGTGATTCGTTTTGGGAAGCGTGGGAAGTTGAGCCCGCGATACATTGGACCGTTTGACATTTTGGAGAGGGTTGGCGAGGTAGCGTATCGCTTGGCCTTGCCGCCGTCTTTGGAAGGAGTTCACGATGTTTTCCATGTGTCGCATCTTCGTCGATACATTAGCGATCCGTCTCATGCGGTGGATTTTTCGGAGATTACCGTTCGCCCCGATATGACGTATGACCAGCTTCCAGTGCAGATTCTGGACAGGCGTCAGAAATCGCTTCGGAACAAGATTGTCAATCTTGTGAGGGTGATGTGGCGACACGGTTCGCCGGGAGAGTCCACTTGGGAGAGAGAAGATGAGATGCGGGAGCGTTTCCCACTTTTGTTTCCGGACTCGTGAGTATTCGGAAATTCCGAGGACAGAATTTTTCTTAAGTTGGGGAGGATGTAACGACTGGTTTCCTTGTATCTGAATTTATTATAATATAATATATGTATTGGTGGATTTTCTCCTCTTGTGTGGTTTTCATCTCTGTAACTTTCATTTTCGATCGATTCGTCGTATTTTCTCGATTCTTCCTTAGGATCGTCGATTTCGAAGTACGTCGTTTGTGACGGGCTTCATAACGGTCATATCTAACTATTAGATCAAGCCTAGGAGTCTTAGGATTCGATCCCGGGGCTCCGCGCTCCGTGTTGGAACTTTTGGTGCTCATTAGCCGGTGTAAGAAGGGGCACCGACCGACTAGATGACGATCCAGTCGGTCGGCAATCCTTCTTGGACCGACTAGTTAGCTTTCTAAATTTCTCAGGAGTTACTGTTTATCGTTAGTCGGTCTAAGAACGTTGGTTGACCGACTAGGTTGCAAACTAGTCGATCAGCAATGCTTCTTCAACCGACTAACACATCATCTTAAGTTTAGTTGAGTTACTGTTTACTCTTAGTCGGTCTAAGAACGTTCATCGACCGACTAGTTGCTAAACTAGTCGGTCAGTACTTGTTCATGGACCGACTAACTCTAAATCCTATTTTCGTTCAGGAGTTACTGTTTACACTTAGTCGGTCTGCGTTGGTCGACCGACCGACTAGTTTCCAAACTAGTCGGTCAATGGTTGTTCTTTGACCGACTAGTCTGTGTTAAAACCCTAATTTCTGGGCAGCCGCCAGCCTAGCCTATAAATACCCAACCCAAACGTTTCTTCTTCCTCCAACACGATCCAAAACCCTAAAATCTCCCCCCTTGAGCCCCCATCTTCCCCCAAGCTTCAATCCTTCATTCCAAGCCCTAAATCCATCATCCAATCCATCCATTCACTCTATCTACCACTCATCTTCCCCAAATCTCCATCGAAATCCATCAAAACCCCCCAAATCACCCAAAACCCTAGTTTCCCCCAAACTTCTCCAATCTTCTCCAGATTTGATCCTAGGGTTCCCCGGAGTGTTTCTTCCGCCTTCTCTCGGTAAGAAATCGATCTACCGTTGTTTTTATAACTTATTTATATTTTTATGAAACCCTAATAATATTTCATGTTGTTTGATGATTGGTCCCCCAAAACAGCGATTTCCCCGTAGATTGGCATCCGTGTGACGAAGTGGTCGTCATCCCCGGTGCTAGGCAAGTGAAACTTGTCACTTAGGGTTTAGGCCATGTTTTAGGCCATTTGCTTGTTGTAGGCGTAAAAGAGGCTAGGCGACGAAATGATACTCGCCTAGGCGCAAATTGGGGAACTAGCTTGACAACGAAGCTAGTTCCGACACATATCATGTTGCACAACTACCATGTCATGTTTACTTTCCATTAACGGTACGCGAATTAATTGTCATGTCATTGCATTCTTTAAGTGTTGCCGTGATTGCGTAGCTTCGCTACAATGTTTGTGTTCCTGGCTCGTGTTCCAGAAGCGAGCCCTGTAGTTGGAAACCCCAACGCTCGATATTGAATTGTGAAATAGAATGTGAGCTCATGTGCGGGGCAACCCCGGCTCACTTGCTGAGCTCATGTGCGGGGACCCTGGCTCCATTACGTGTGGGTATTGGGGGTAAGGGTTAAGCGACCATTCAACTGGGAGTCTGCCTGATCAGCAACTGCAGTTGTAAGGCGTAAACTCTTTGGGTGGGGTAGTTGTTAAGCGGCCACTCAGTGAATGTTAACCCATTCAGCTGTAAGGCGTAAACATCTACAAAACAACGTGAATAGTGAATTGATTGGAATTGATAGTAGCTTGGCTACTCTTGTCTTGTCTTGTCCCGATGATTGCTCTCAAGTACAAATCGTCTTGCCATGTCTTAATTGTGCACTCATGTTATAACTGCCATGTCATGCATACTAAACTGCTAGGTTGCTAGTTGCCTCACTTTCAGTTTCCTTGCCCAAGTCTTTTAGACTTGCTGACATGTGCCCCTTTCTCTTTTGGGTGACGCATGTTAGACCTTGAGCCTGAGTTGCCAGTTGAGGGTGAGGTGTTTGCGGACGCCGAGCTTGCGCCTGTGTTGGACGGGGAGTACGTGGACACTGGGGACCAGTCCTAGTGTCTCCGTTGCGTTTTACTTTTGTTAGACAGTTGTTTGTTATCGGTGCGTGGCACCTATACTTATTTATGTCGTTGCTTTTGTTTGGCCTTGTTCTGGGCCCTTAGACTCTTTCTTTTTAGCCTGGTGGCTTTTCTGTGATGTTGAATATTTTGTGGACAAACTTTGGGATTGGTATTTCATATCCGTCTATTATTATTATTGTTGTTGTTTCGATTGCAATTACAGGGACCTGCTTATACTAAGTTGACGCTTATCGGGTTTGGGGCTTCTCCGCTCCACTCCCGTGCGGACCTTTTCACGTCTCGCCTCCATTTTAGGGAAGCGGGTCGTGACAGGTATACCCAGATAGGCGGCCATCTGGCAGTTTGAGTGTTTTTCAAATAAAAATAACTGAATATAACATCAAACTGATTTCCAAATGTTCAAACAAAATTATAACATACATGAGATATTTTTAACCATATTTATTTATTTTATAATATTTAAAATAGTTTTCTTACTGATTTTTGTCCTTTTTGTCTTCTCTTCAACTATACGTGCAAGCAATTCTTTCAGAGAGACTACATTGCTAATCCCAGTATTTGTTTGTACTTGAAATATAAATTTTGGTATTATTTTTCTTTTGGGTCCGAGAGATTAGATGAGATTAAATCTAGTTGGAAAATTCAGACCCACCCTAGTGGATTTTGATGATGTGCACAAGTGATATACGGACTAACATATTTGTTTCAAGTGTATATAGATTTATATTATAGAAATGGAGATTTTTTTGCGCCTTGTGAAGCAAAACGAAGAAGAAAGGAGCCAAAATCAAAAGTCTACCACTGAACCCGAAATTGAAGAAGATGAAGGCTTCGACACATATATTAATGAAGACTTAAGATTAAAGAAGAATGGCTCAAGATAAAGAAAGAAGAACAAAGCTAGTATAGTGTGTTTCTCTAAGTTCTAGTGTGCAAAATGTTAACGCCAATTTATATTCACTACACACACACAAAATTCTTGAAAAAATGGGTTTTAAATAGGTTTAACCATATATTATTTAAAAATATTTTTATAAAATATTTCTAAGTATTTTCAAGTGTCAATTTATAGACGACTATCCTCACGAGATAGCCAACTACTGTCAGGAAGAATTTTCTCCAAAACTTACTGTCAAAATAATAGCCGACTATCATCAGGAATAGCCGACTATCTGAGTCAACTTTGACAGTTTTGGCAGTTGTGATTTGAATTTAACTAATCGTTAACTAGCCGTAGAGGGGATTTTTTGAGCAGATTTTCAACTGATTTTAAGCTATTATTTCTTTATAAATAGCTATGATTTTAGAATTTTTTATATATATATATATATATATATATATATATATATATATATATATATATATATATATATATATATATATATATATATATATATATATATATATTCTATTGAAAAGAAATTTACTCTTGTGCTCAAGCTCTAAATTGTTGTTCTTCCAATTTTCAAGGCTATTGGTTTTCAATTCTATTGTGCTAATATTTTTATGATCTTTTTCAGTTTCTTTAGCTTTCAAATAGTTCTTGTCTTAATTTGATCTTCAACCGTTAAAGCTTTTCTTTGAGATTCAAATTACAAGACTATCATTCTTTTAATCTTTGTGTTTTTTAATTCATATCTTTTTCAAAGATTAAAAGTCTTGGATATTGATTTTTAAAAGCCGAAGTGCTAATATTTAGAACGATCAAATTCAAGTTATTTCCTTTGATAAATTTGTGATTATTTATATCCTTTATTTGATCAAAAGGATTTCTCGATTTCTTTTTAGCCACGATATTCACAAATATATACATTGGCTATAGGAAACATTGTATTTCATTTTCAGATTTATTACAAGTCTTTGAAGAAGACTTGAGTTGTAATTCCCGTAATTATAAGGGAAAGTGTGTTGGAAATCCTAGTTGGTGATAACTATGTGCTTGTGTGGAAATCCTAGTTTGGTGTAACTAGGTGTTAGAAATTTCTAGCGAGTGAAGCTAGATGCTTGTATTGTGTGTTGCAATATATTGGATAAAATTCCGAAGTGAGTAGGGGACTGGACATAGGCCAAGGTTGGACCGAACCAGGATAAAATTCTCTGTGTTTGCGTTGTGATCTCTCTCTCTCTCTCTCTCTCTCTCTCTCTCTCTCTCTCACATATTATCTAATGCTTGAACTTTTATTCTGCTGCATCTTATAATCAAGCTTGTTGATTAAGTACAAATTCGAGACAACTCAATTTGAGACTTAGGCAACTAGTAGAAGGCTTTTTCATTTTCATGAAAAAGTTTATTATTTGTGACAACTCTATTTAACCCCCCTTCTAGTGTTGTCTGTCATCCACATGGATCCTACACGTGGTATCAGAGCGAGGCTAACGGCGATGGCATCAACAAACATGATCAGATCTAGTCATTTCATTAACACACCTCCTTGCTTCGATGGAACAAACTTTTAGATATGGAAGAGAAAGATAGAAATATTCATCAAAGCAACCAATCTTGAATGGGGAGCATTTCTACAAGAACCATATGAAGCCCCTACCATCTCACTATCCACTTGAAGCACTGATCAAAAAGAGATTTACGAAATAAACATCAAGGTAATAAACATATTGTAGTCATGTTTTTCTGATAGTGTTTTCAATAAAATTGCAGAGGACAACACCATGCAACAAATCATGAAAATATTGGAAGAAAAGCATGGAGAACCCAATATTGAAGAACAATCCATGTAGATACGAGCAATCGAAGAGAGCAACGAAGAGAACCTCCGCAATGAAATATGTTTTATGGCGGATTAACAGGATGACATTTGAGGTTAGTGATTTTGATGAAGAATTCGATATTGAAGATGCATATGTACAACTTCACACTGAATTTGAAAATTTGAGGAAGAAAAATAAGAAATTAGAGAACAATTATAAATCTTTAAAGGTGAATTATGATACCATTATGCATGAATATGAATGCTTAAAAAATGACCATACTATTTTGATTCACAATAATGATGGACCCAATACATTAATGCATGACTTTAAATTTCTTAATGATAGATACAATACTTTGGTACATGAGCACGAAGTTTCGAATAAAAAGCATGTATTATATGTTTATCTTATAAATGAGCATGTAAATATACTTGAAAATGATTTATATGCTAGCAAGCTTAAACAAGAGGAGTTAATGCTTAAAATCTAAGACTTCTCATACACCAAAGCTTGTCACTCCATCATACAATGCTAATGTATCCAAGAATGTCAAAAACACGCATGCCTTTATATATGGAAGATATGCAAATAAAAATAAATGTCATGTTATTTCTCACAATGCTCACACTTTGGTTCACAAGAATATTGTTCACAACAATTATCAAAAATCACATTTTGTGCAAAAATCACACTCTGAACACAATGCTAGAAATAATATGATATATGTGCCTAAACACTTAGGCTTGTATGATAAAAATATTTATATTCAAAATTTATTAAGAAGCATGCATGGATTTTATAATGATCCTTTTGTTCATGGAAAATCAAATCCAAATAGGATTTGTGTTTCAAAAAGTTGATCACATATGTTACAATTCATTTGGGTATCCTTGCACATAATGATTATTTTTTTATACTTCAAATAGTAGTAGGAAATTATGACTAACATTTCAGACCCAATATCTGGTGGGTACCAATAGATTTGAGATATTTTAGTTCAGGAACAATCCAAGAAACTATGGATAATGAATAGAGGATGATCCGCACATATGACTTAGAACACAAAATTGATAAGTTTTTTAAAGATGGTAGACGGAGGAACGGTAACCTTCGGGGACAACAAAAAGGTAAAATTATTGAAATCTGCAATATCGGTAACCCTTCAAAACCTATTATCGAGAATGTTAGTTTAGTTAAAGGACTCAAGCATAATTTGATAAGCAATAGTCAATTATGTGATAAAGGTTATAGAGTTATTTTCACTCACGAAGCTTGTTTAGTTTATGATAACACTATGAAAAACATATTAGTGCAAGGAAACCGGTTAGAAAATATTTATACCTTTTCTTGAAAAGATAATGATTCAAAAGTATGTTTAATTGTTTCTTGTAACGACACATTTTTATGGCACAGATGTTTTGGTCATGTCAACAACAAAAAATGAATAAGATATCGAGGAAGAAGTTGGTACAAGGACTCCCAAAAATTAATTTTAAATTAGATAAATTTGTGAGTCTTGTAAACATGGCAAAATACATAAAATCACCTTTAAGAGTATGAGCCATTAGCTTAAAAAGACCACTTGAATTGCTACATATGGATGTATTTTGTCCCGCTAGGACTTCTTCTCTTTATGGTAGTCGTAAGATCATACGATGTGTTACTGTGTTGTCATTAGTGGCACCCAATTAGTCTTTTGTAGCTCTTAATAATCTTGGTTGAGAGATCTAGTTTATTATCCATGTTGTATGACATGTTGAAAGTCATGTTGCAATATGAGGTCCAACATGCTGTGTCGGTGGCTTTGAAAAGGATGACGGTCATCAGCAGTATTGAAGGTAGATTACTTCAGATTTTATTGCAGTCTCTCCACGGTATTCTGTTATATGCTGTTATATTGAAGAATCATTGTAGATGCATTTGGAAGTTGTTATCTCTTAGATTTGATTGAATAATCTGATGGAGAGATATTAGCCCGCAAATAGTGGTTGAAAGATCTTTGAAGATATTACGGAACCACCTGCCTGAAGTGGTTCCTTAATTTGCAGGCTGTCGATCTGCACGGGATTTATTGAGTAATCTACCTTATCTACTTCGAGATTGAAGGGGAGCGGAGTATCTAAGGTGCTTGCGATTTTGCGGCTAGGGTTACGAATTTTGCGAAAGTTTTCGTAGAACTCCGGGAGGGCTACCGAGGTAGGAATCACGGGAGTTGATTCTAGTCAGTTTGGCAAGGGGATCTTGCATGCAAGGGGAGCTTGCATAGATTACTCCATGGGTTTGGTAGAGACCACCCATCACGGTTTGTATTGAGGGGGAGTTTGTTTCTCCTAATAGAAATCCGGTATTAATTAGTGACTGTATTCATTGATATTCTAAGTGGAGTAATCTGATCTTTCTGGGCGTGGCCTCGCAAATGTAGGTGTGCACACTAAACTGCGTTACCAAGTTTTGCGTGTCATTGCTTGGTTTTGTGTTTAATCATTATGCTTGATTGATTAGTCTTTTCGTACTGAATATTAATTTGTATTAGAGCGGGTCATCCGTGCTGCTTTGTTATTGTCAAAGTGTGTGTGATCTTGGTTTTTTTCAGTACGTAAATCATGAATACAAAAGAAGGTGCTTCTGTTACTCATCCTCCGCTGCTCATCGGTACAAACTATACATACTGGAAGTCTCGGAAGCATTCTTTCATCAAGTCTCTTGATGAGAAGGCATGGATTGTCACCACTGAAGGATGGACTCCTTCGGTCGAAGTCGACAAAGATGGCAAAGAACACCTCAAGCCAGTAAGAGAGTGGAGCCAAGAAAAAGATCGAGTGGCTCTGGGAAACTCTAAGGCCGTGAATGCCATCTTTATAGCTGTTGATGAAGAGCAGTTTAAGTTGATCTCCACTTGCGAGTATGCCAAAGAAGCTTTTGATATTCTTCTAAATGTTCATGAAGGCACTAGTACGGTAAAAGCTTCTAAACTCCAAATGCTTGCTTCTCAGTTTGAAAATCTAAGGATGAATGATGATGAGACCGTAGCTGAATTCAATGGAAGGTTGAGAGACATAACCAATCAGGCCTTCCAACTTGGAAAAAAATACTCTCAAAAGAAACTGGTCGAGAAATCCTTGAGATCTCTTCCGGAGAAATTCTCTGCCAAAGTTGCAGCCATTGAGGAAGCCATGACTTCCACCAAGAGACTGGATGAACTCAAGGGATCTCTTCAGACCTATGAAATGAATCTGAAGCAGAATAAAAGGGACAAAGGGGTTGACTTAAAGGCAGAAGCTTGTGAAGTCTCTAAATCAGACAATGAGTCAGAGTTAGATGATGACATTGCCTTGCTGACCAAGAACTTCAGCAGAATGATGAAAAGATCAGCAACAAGGTTTAGAACTTCAGATTTGGCAACAATGTGCCACGGCCAAATCTTCCCACTGCAGGAAAGCATACCCAGTCGTCCTACTCAGAGGCATGATCAGAAGAACAAAGGCAAAGGGATACATTGCAGAGAATGTGAGGGTTTTGGTCACATACAAGCTAAATGTGCCAACACCCTAAAGAAGCAAAAAGTGAAATCTTTAGTTAGCACCTACAGCGATGATGAATCTGAAGGGAGTGCTGGAGATGAGGACATCACCAGTAACTATGTGGCCTTTACAGCTACCCTGAAAAGACAATCTGATTGTGACACTCATTGTCATATTGGATCTGATGTTGCAACATCTGGTACAACATCTGGCAATAAACTAGACAATGTCAGCCAGAATGTTGCAACATCGAGTACACCATCCAGCAATGAATCTGATTCTGAAGTTGATAGTGATGAGGATGTGAGTGAAGAGGACATTCGAACAGCCTATCAGACCATGTTTGACAAGTGGATGAAGATCTGTGAAACAAACAAAACTTTGAAGGATGAGAATGTCAGATTGAAGGATGAAAAGAAAGAAGCCAAAGCTAGACTTCTGAAGGTTGAGCTCAGTCTCAGAAATATTGGGAGCAGCTTCAAAACTCTTCTCAGAGCTGAGAAGGCTGAGAGTACTCTCAACAAGTGAAACTCTAGAAGGTCAAAACTAGATGACATTCTAAGTATGGGGAAGACCTCAGGAGATCGCACTGGAGTGGGGTACAACAGAGTAGGCTATTATCATGTCCCTAAGGAGAGACGATGTCTTGCGAGCAGTGAGCTGGAAAGGATGGGTCAGCTCAAGGGGTATTAACAGAAGAAGAAGCTGAGTAAAGACACAACATTCAGCTGTCCTGTGTATGGCTACTGCAGGCTCATAGGACATACTGAAAGAAATTGCTTCAGTCGTATGTGAATTGGCGTGAAGGGAGAAATGTTAGATATTCTGACACGAAGGTAAATAAGAAATAAGTAAGGAAATTCGAACTATATAGCATGTTGGCTTATAAATTGCCTTCTCCGAGAACAAGTGGTCTTTTGATAGTGGGTGCTCCTGGCACATGACCGACAACAGGATTCTCCTTGGTGATTATACAACCTGTAACAAGGGTCAGTAACCTTTGGCGATGGACAAAGAAGCAAGGTTGTTGGAAAGGGAAATATGGCCGGTTCTCTCAATCTGCAGGATGTTATTATGACAAAGATCTGAAAGCTAATCTTATCAGCATAAGTCAACTATGTGATCAAGGCCTATTAGTCCGGTTTACTAAAGAGAAGCGTTCAGTATTCAACGCAAATGAAGAGTGTATCCTTACTGGAAAAAGATCTACTGATAACTGCTACCTTCTCCAAGAGGCTAACACTCGCCTTAATGTTACCGCTGATGTTTCTGAACGGTGGCAACAAAAATTAGGGTATCTCAACTTCAAGACACTGATGAAGATATCTAAAGTTGGAGCTGTCAGAGGAACACCGGTTCTAAACAGGAAGAAAGAGGGGGTGTGTGGTCCTTGACAACTGGGAAAGCAATAGAAGACCAGCCACAAACAACTTCAGACGATTACTACATCCAAGATACCGGATCTTCTGCACATGGATCTGATCGAGCCAATGTCTGAAACTAGTGTGGGTGGTAAGAAGTATATCTTTGTCTGTGTTGATGATTTTTCTAGGTTTACTTAGATATACTTTCGTAAAGAAAAGTCAGACACATTTGAAGCCTTCAAGAAATTGTGTACTCGTCTGCAAATTGAGAAGGGAAGTGGTATCTGCAAAATTGTCAGAATCAGGAGTGACCATGGAAAGAAGTTTGAAACCCATTCATTTACTGATTTCTGTGAGTCCCGAGGAATTGCTCATGAATTCTCGGCTCCTAAGACCCCTCAAAAAATGGAGTTGTTGAAAGGAAGAACCACACCTTGCAAGAGATGGCTCGTGTTATGCGACATGCTAGGGAGGTCAGTTTAAGGTGGTGGGTCGAAGCAATCAATACTGCATGCTATACTAGTAACAGAGTTTATCTCCGTCCTAGAACAGAGAAAACTCCTTATGAAATCTGGAAATGAAGGAAACCTGACGTATCATACTTTCATATCTTCAGAAGTAAATGCTTTATTCTACAGGACCGTACTCCAAAAGGGAAGTTTGATGCAAAAAGTGATGAAGGAATATTTCTTGGCTATTCTACTACCAGTCGTGCATTTAGGGTCTACAACAAGCGTACAATTACCATGATGGAGTCTATCAATGTTGTTATAGATGATTTTGATCAAAAGGAGGCAGCCACTGTTGAAGGAAGGCATTCTCAGGAAGACTGCACAATTGAAGAAGACCATGTTGAACCTATTGTTGCAACATCTGATACAACACAAGATCATGTTGGACCTAATATTGCAACATAGGACACAACATCGACTGAGGAACCTCAAAGCAGTTCGAGTGATGCTCATGCTCCTGGAGGAATCACCAGAGTTATACGGAGTCATCCTCCAGAGCCAGTTATAGGTGATGTTCTTGACGGTCGTCGCACAAGAGGTACGAGCCGTGTCAACTACCGTGATCTTGATGGGTATGTCTGTTTCATCTCCTTAGCTGAACCGAAAAATGTGAAGGAGGCCCTGATTGATGAATACTGGGTTTCTACAATGCAAGAAGAACTGAACCAGTTTCAGCAAAATGATGACTGGACACTGGTAGAAAGACCTATGGGGATAAATGTCATTGGTACGAAATGGATTTTTAAGAATAAAACCGATGAGAAAGGCAACGTCACTCGTAACAAGGCTCATCTTGTGGCTCAAGGGTATACTCAGGTAGAAGGTATTGATTTTGATGAGACATTTGCCCCCATTGCTCGTCTGGAGTTTATTGGGCTCTTACTGGCCGTAGCATGTAGCTTCAACTTCAAACTTCATCAAATGGACATGAAGAGAGCTTTTCTAAATGGAATACTGAATGAGGAAGTGTATGTCAAACAGCTCAAAGGGTTTGAAGACACATTTCTCCCTAATCATGTTTATCAGCTGAAGAATGTCCTCTATGGCTTGAAGCAAGCTCCAAGGACCTGGTATGAGAGACTAACTAAATTTCTTCTTTAGAAGGGTTATGAGAGAGAGGGAGCTAACAAAACTCTGTTTGTTCAAAGAACTAAGTCTGTTGTGATTGTAGCTCAGATCTACGTTGATGACATGGTGTTTGGATCCACCTCTCAACAGCTTGTTCGTGAATTTATAGCTCTCATGAAGAAGGAGTTTGAGATGAGTATGGTTGGAGAACTGAATATGTTCCTTGGTCTTCATGTAAAGTAATCTAATGAAGGTTTGTTCATTTCTCAAAGCAAGTATGCGAGAAATCTGGTGAAGAGAGTCAGGCTGAAGAATGCCAGACAAGTCTGCACTCCGATGTCTACAAGTGACAAGCTCTCCAAAGATGATGGTGGAAAATCAGTGGAGGTCACGTTGTATAGGAGCATAATAGGGAGCCTTCTATATCTGACAGCCAGCAGGCTTGATATCAGTTTCAGTGTGGAAGTAAGTGCCCGTTATCAACCATGTCCTAAGGAGTCTCTGTAACGACCTACTCCCAGGGCCTGTTAATGTTCGCTACATACGCAAGTCCTGTTAGGCACCAATGAAGTCAATACATGCTCCGTTGTAGAAATATGCCAAAATACTCATACTTGAAAATGAAATACAAACTTATTACAAACTAGCAGCGTACAGAAAAGGAAATACAGCCCGAAAACAAATACCCACCAAGCCACACTCTGGAAAAGAAAAATATAATATAATATGACACTCTCACACTCGCTCTCAGTAACCAATGTCCTCCTGGGTGAACTCAACTACAAACTTGGTGTCTGCTACTTTGGGTGTCTCCTCGTCCACCTGTGAGGTATGTGGTTGGTTCACCACAAAAAGAAGGGGTCGGCAGGATCAGACGTAACTCAAAGTATCTCTAGCATGGAATTCAAAAGAATATACAAGTATGACAAACTAGCAGAGACTAGAGGTAAAAGTGCATACAATAATAGTATAGAAATAGATCAGAAACTAGCTTTGCAGATTTACAACTTTCACAATTTATCAGCTATTAAATGAAAACATTATTAAAGATGACAAGGTTAGATAGTATAACTGTGCCTGAACCTAGATCGTGACTTATAACGCGTAGTACAGTGAGCAACCAAGAGTCCATCTCATACCACGGGTGTGCATACCCGGGTTAAACCAAAACTGTGCAACAAATACGATACTGTTCAATAATCTGTGTTTCATGTCTATGAATTTGTCCCGACAAGCGAGACAACAACAAGAAAGCCTGAACTGGTCGCTCCCGCACTTCGCTATTATAAGTTATCCCAAAACCCCCAAGTGTCTGTGATGTTACCAGATTTGTAATTTACGAGTCATTTACTAGATTGTCACCTTTTCCAGTCAACCATGTCATGTAGATCGATCAATTCTTTTACGAAACAGTGCATTTTAGCTTATCTAGCTGTTCAATTGAAAAACTTTGAAAACAAAATGAATTTTAAACCCATAGCAAGGGTATGATGAGTTACCGATACACCGTGTCGTAAAAGACGAGGTTCGATCAGCGGTAGCGATACATATGTCCACATGTGTTACAAAAATGAGTTTGCTACACAAACTTATAAAGACAAATCATATATTAATACTAATATACTTATACCTAGCTAACATTAAAATAATTTATAATGAAAATATAAAACTAACTTAGATTAGCTTAAGCTAAAACTTTATAACTAATATATAAATTAAAACTTAAACTTAATATTATATATTTTTATAACTTATATAATAACTATTAAGGCCAAAATTGACCGCTACAGTTGTCAAGCTGACGGAGGCTCGGAGTGCTGAGCTGGAGCCCTGTCAGCCTTTGGAGTAGGACCCTTGGTTGGAAGAACCAGGATCGAATGATGGTAACTGATGGTGGTACGACCTTCGATCGACCTAAGAGCGACCATCGTGTCGGTCGTCCGAGGCTGGAGAGCTCGATACCGACCTTGAGTGCTAGATGGGGATCATTGATCTGCACCATAAGGAGTCGTTAGGGGGGTCGGATTTGGGTTCTGATCCAAATCCCCTCCGATGGTTAAGTTAGTAAGGGACTTAAGGCGGAGAGGGAGCTTGGTGTAACTGAGATCGACCCACAGAGGTTCGTCTCTAGACTGACGATGCAAGCTCGAATATAGAATGGTAAGAATGTGAAGATAGAGTTCTATGTATTAGAACTCATACATTGAAGATGGAAACCCCTTTCCCTATTTATAGAGGTTCGTGGTACCTTTGGAGATGTTGGGGAGAAAACGGCCTCCCATAATGGGGACACGTCTTTCATTATAAATGGGAGTAAACGTTACCCACGTCCCCAAGATTTCCGAGCCCGCCTTCAATCTTACGTTCGTATGGAACGGGCCTAATGGTTGACTGGTCATCTGAGCTTTGACTGGGTTGATATCGGTTTGCTCTTATGGGCCTGGTGGGCCTCGGCCACTAGTCGACCGAATTTCCTCGGTTGCGGCCCAATGACTCAATAATGGCCCCATTGCACGACCTTGGAGGATCCATCTGCTGAGGTCAAGCGATGTTACATTGCATTTAATGGGGCATGGCAGTCGAGAAAATAGCACTCGAGTTCTAGGTGCCAAAACGCCTGCCTCGTCGATTCGGATGATTTGCTGATTCGAAACCCAAGACGTCTTGGTCCATGGATCTTCGACACGCGTTCCATCGTGTGGTTACCGCTTTGCCTATATATGACGGTTCCGGTGGAGGGGTGTAGGGGTATCTTCTCCATTCTCTCGATTCAGATTCTCTTTCCCTTGAAAGTAGTGGCTTTGTCCTCTGTCGCAGAAAATAACGTGGTCACCGCCGTTCAGGAGAATCAGGAAGGGGTTGTGGAGCCAGACTTGCTGGTGAAATTGAGGACCACAGTCAAGGCTGGCCAAATCGATGCGCTACAAAGGAAGTATGTTCACCTTGATTATCAGATCAGACTGCCTGGGAGGGATGAGAGGGCCCATCGTCCCGGTGACCGGGAAGTGGGAGTCTACGTCAAAACCTTTGAACGGGGCCTTCAATTTCCCATGCATCCTTTCCTGCAGTACTTCCTGTGTACCCTGAACATTTCCATCTGCTAATTGATGCAGAATGGTGTTGGCATGCTGATGGGCTTCATAGTCATGTGCGTGACGAAGGGAATCGAGCCATCCCTGCGTCTGTTCAACCACTTATTCTGGATCCCTACTCTCAAGACCCAATGGTGGTATACGATCATGGCGCGTCGGGGGAGGAAGCTGCTGGAAGCTCTCCCAACCTCCAACCCCAAGTGGAAGGATAAGTTTGTTTTTGTGGTCTTCTAGGGGGAGGCAAGCTTCTGCACCGGGTGGGGCGCCCCCGATTTGGGGCCTGTCGAAGACAAGCCATTGATCATTGAGGAGCAGAAGGCCACCGACACTCTGAAGAGCTAGCCAGAAAGCCTGAGGTCGGTTGAGTGGCTATGGTCGGATGAGGTGCTCCGTCAGACTGTGTGGACGAAAGGTAAATTCGACTGTGCTCGTCAACTGTTCGACCCTTGTCACTCAGACTGACTCGTTTGTTGCTCTAGCAGGGATGATCAGTGCAGATTACCAGGTAGACCAGCACTGAAGGTGGCCATCTAGGCTTCCATCAGAGAGGTAGAGGCGAGAATGTTGTCACTCCGGACTCCAACCGAACCGAGACCGGTGGCCCAACCATATAGCGATCAGACCTCGATTGTTGACAGGACTACCCAAGCGGCTCGTCCTTGATCGAAGAAGAAAGGGCATCCCTCCGAGTTCGAGGTGGTCGCACTATAGGGGGCCAAGAAAAGGCGGAGGATCGTTCTCAGTGACTCGGAACTGTCTGGGTCGAATGCCACCGCAGAGCAGGCCCCTCGATCAGGGGTGATGCACCCCATGAGGGAGGCTCGATGAAGACTCAGGTTCTGTCGGATCTTCGTACTCATCATGACTCCTAGCCTTGGGGAGGTCTGTATCCTTCTGTTGGGTTGCCTGAAGATATCCCCGAGGAGTACCGACCGATGTTGTTGGAGGGTCGATCTCCTCGGGGCCCCCTTGACTGCTCCGAGGAGGAGCTCGTCAGGACGAGATGCCCATTAAGGTTTGGGAATTCAGCTCTTCTCGATTGCGGGGCCGCCTCCTGCAATGCAACCCTTCCCCAGGACAGGGCTGTCGTGGAAAGGGTCGACTATGAGCGGCTTGCATCAGTCGTTGTCCACGCCAGCGTCCAGGTAATGATTGCATGGGTCTCTATCGAGGTTAGCATCTGTGTATAAGCTGATCATCGATCGTTGTACGTAGGCTCTTGTGGCAACTGCAGAGTTGCGTCGTCGAGCCTCGGTGGTGGCCGATCACGGTGTCACCCTGGAGGCTGTCCTGTTGAGGATGGAGAGGCCCCAGGCTTAGATAGAAAAAATCAGCCAGCTCTCTGAGACGAGGTCACTAGTTGTTTAGAAGCTCGAGCACGAGCTAAGCGAGTCTCGTAAGAGGGACGCTGAGCATATCGCTTTGAGGGAGAGAGCGGAGAACGCTCTGCTGTAGGAGAGAGTTGAGGCCGACGTCATTGCGGGGAGGGAGATCCATGATTTCACTGATAAGTTCCCCGACTTTGACGAGCTGTATAAGCAGGGTTTTGAGCGGTGCCGGTTGGAGGTGAAGAACCTGTTTTTAGACCTCTCCATGGAGATTGATGAGATCTTGGTGGTTTTTCCAGACCATGGCGATGATGGGTCGAGTGATGACAAGTCAAGCCGAGGCGTGGATGAGGCAGCTTCTGTGAACGAGGCTACCACCATGGCTGGCAATAAAGCAGGATCAGTTGCTATGGGGGAGCTAGAGCCCACGGTTGTGTTAGGGGGAGGCCAAGGGTCTGAACAGCTGTAACGACTGGTTTTCATGTAATTGGATTATCTATACTAAAATATATTCTTGGTGGATTTTCTCCTTGGATGTGTGGTTTTCGTCGCCATAGCTTTCACTTTCGATCGTTTCGTCGTGATTTTCTAGCTTCTTCCTTCGATCGTCGATTTCGGAGTAAGTCATTCGTGACGAGCTTCAAATCGCTCATATCTTAGAGTATAAATCGATCCTAGAAGCCATAGAAATCTTCCCGAAGCTTCGCGCTTCGAATCGACACTTTTCGTGCACGTTAGTTGGTTCAAGAATGAGAACCAACCGACTAGATTTCAATCTAATCGGTCGGCAATCCTTAACCGACCGACTAGTGGGCTTTGATTATAATTCAGGAGTTACTGTATCTGTTTAGTCGGTCTAAGTTCATCTTTCGACTGACTAGTTGTCAAACTAGTCGGTTAAGTTATGTACTCAGACCGACTAATTCTTCGTTCTTCTGAACAGTCGAGTACTGTTCACTCTTAGTCGGTCTAAGAACGTTCATCGACCGACTAGATGAGAAACTAGTCGGTCAGCATTTGTTCATCGACCGACTAAATCCAAATCCTATTTTCGTTCAGAAGTTACTGTTTACACTTAGTCGGTCTGCGTTGGTCGACCGACCGACTAGTTGCCAAACTAGTCGGTCAGTGGTTGCTCTTTGACCGACTAGTCTGTGTTAAAACCCTAATTTCTGGGCAGCCGCCAGCCCAACCTATTTATACCCCTCCCAAACATTTTCTTCTTCCTCCACTCAACCCAAAACCCTAGTTTCTCCTCCATTGAGCCCCCATCTTCCTCCAAGCCTTCATTCCAAGCCCAAGATCCATCATCTAAACCCTCCATCAACTCATTCCACCTCTCATCTTCCCCAAAATCTCATCAAATCCCCAAAATCCCACAAAAACCCTAGTTCTCCAAACTTCTCCATCCTTTCTAGATCTGATCCATAGGTTCTCCGGAGTGTTTCTTCTGCCACCTCTCGGTAAGAAATCGATCTCTCGATGTTTTCATAACCTATTTGTATTTTTATGAAACCCTAATGAATGAATGTTGTTTTGATGGTTTCCTCCCCATAACAGCGATTTCCCCGTAGATTAGCATCCGCGAGACGAACCTTCGTGATCATCATCCCCGGTGCTAGGCAAGTGAAACTTGCATCTCTTGATTTGGGCCATGTCTTAGGCCATTTCCTTGTTTTAGCGTAAAAGAGACTAGACGGTGAAAGGATAGCCGTCTAGACGCCATTGACCTAGCTTGACAACGAAGCTTGGTCCGTCACCCTTATCATGCTTGTATGTCATGTTTAATTACAATTAACGGTACGCGAATATTGTTCATGTCATTGTATTTTGACTGTCATGTTTAATTACAATTAACGGTACGCGAATATCTGTTCATGACATTGCATAAATCGATTGTTCACCGTGAATGTGTAGCTCACGCTACAAAACTGATAGTTCCTGGCTCGTGACCAGAAGCGAGCATAATGAGTTGCTAACCCCAACGCTCGATATTGAGGCTAGGTGTCCCTTACGCCATACTTGTGTTTCCTGGCTCGTGACCAGAAGCGAGCATAATGAGTTGCTAACCCCAACGCTCGATATTGAATTGTGAACTTGGAAAACAAGCTCCCGTGCGGGGCAACCCTAGCTCACTTACTGGGCTCATGTGCAGGGACCCTGGCTTGTTTACGTGTGGGATGGGGTAAGAGTTAAGCGGCCATTCAACTGGGAGTCTGCCTGATCAGCAACTGCAGTTGTAAGGCGTAAACTCTGGGGTGGGGTAGTGTTTAGTGCCGATCGGTGTGAATGATGTACCATTCAGCTGAAGGGCGTAAACATCTACAAAACAACGTGAAATGATTGAGATTGTTAGTAGCTTGGCTACTCTTGTCTTGTCCCGATAATTGTTCTCTTGTACTTATTGTCTCGCCATGTCTTGCTTGTGCACTCATGTTATAACTGCCATGTCATGCATACTATAACTGCTAGGTTGCTAGTTTACCTTCCTTTCAGTTTCCTTGCTCAAGTCTTTTCAGACTTGCTTGCATGTGCCCCTTTCTCTTTGGGTGTCGCATGTTAGTTGCCGAGCCAGAGCTTGTTGCAGAGGACATTGTGTTTGCTGAGGAGGAGTCTTGTGGACACCGGTGACTTGTTGAGTTTCCCTTTATGTTTTAGGATTCCTGTCAGTTGTCGGTGCATGGCACCCTTGTATGTATGTTATTCCTTGTTGGCCATGTTTGGGCCTTAGACTCTTTTTCCTTTAGCCTGGTGACTTTTCTGCGATATTGTAATTTGTTTATGGACATTTGGAGATTCAATAAAATGTCGTCTCATTTCCTTATTATCATTGTTGTTTCGTTTCGCTTTGCAAGGACTTGCCATAATAAGTGTTTTTTTACGCTTATCAGACTTGGAGCTTCACAGCTTCAAGTTTGTGCGGACCTTCTCACGTCTCGCCTCCACATTTTTGGGAAGCGGGGCGTGACAGGTTTTAGTGGTGGCCCATGCAGGTCCATTTGCAAATGCAAACTATCGGAACAACAATAATTATTATAGAATGACCATTAAATAAACTAGAACATCCAAGTTATAAGCCTGGAGTCTAGGTTTTTAGCGTTCCTATGTCTTAGGTGGCTAGTAGGCGTGTTAGAGCACCTGTCCCAGCTTGATAGGAAATCCATTAGGTCAGGACTATAGTGAGACTTAGTTAGAAGTTTGTGCTTGCTAGTTAGGGATCCTTGATTGTTAGTTAGACTCCATGCTAGTGATCGCTATGATAGTCTTAAGAGTTACCTCAGTGGTTTCTGTCTAGCCCTGACCATGATAGATTCCTAGGATTTCTTTAGTCGTTCGCTTGGGTTCATCGATTTCGGACCCAGCTGGACTCATTTCATCGCTGTCTAGCCCTAGAGAGTCTTAGCGCTTAGTTCTAAAATCTTTGTTTGGTTGACCGTAGGAGTTTCCGTAGATTTTCCTAAGTCATAACCTAGGCTTATTTATGTTTTGATCATCCGACCAAATCCCTTGGCCTTTAGTTAACCCGATGATTAGAACCCCCCTGATTCAATCTTTCCTGGTCACTACACTTTGGTGTTACTGACCGTAGATCTTCATCATGGTTTTCTTGCATTGTGATTTAGGTGCATGCCTCACACAACCACATTCATTGCCCTTGATTCACATGATCCCCTCCTTACTATTATCGTTGACCCTTCAAATCTTTCCTGTTGCAAATCTTGATTCTTCCAAAGTCGTTTCCAAATTTTCCCTTATTAAAAGTTTTCACTTGATTTTAAACCTTGTTTTAAACCTTCTTTCAATACATTTCCATTACTTCCATTTGAGCTAAAAGTCATTCTTAGATTTGAAGACTTTTGGTCGTAATTTTAATTTACTATATGGTAACTATCCTTCTAACATATATCGTCCGCACTTGATTTTAAACTTTAGTACTATTTCGATAATTCGATATACCACCTTTTCTACTATTGTGAAATTCATTTTAGCTATTTACCGTACGTACTTTAAAATACTTCTTTCAAGATAAATAGAACTCCAATTAATTTATAAATATATACTAATTACAAGTTTGTCGTACCCGTACTTCAAGTATTTTACCAACCCATTCTTGTTGCAAATCCTTGTTTCCCCTAAAGGTATTTTCGATGTTCCTCTTTCGCTAAGTTTGAATTTGTTCGCGAACTTTTAATGCATATATTAGGTTTCGTACTCTTTCACGACTTAAAATTTATTTGTTCTTTTCTGAACATTGAAACGTTTGTCGAGATTTTTGATTATTGGTTTATAATATTCTTCAGCCTATATTTTCATATCAATATAAATGACTTGCCTCCTTTCATATACCAATTTTCTTCTGAACTGTACTTTTGTTTTCCTAACCTGAATTATAATTTTCTTTTCTTACTTATGCCATTAAAACGTATTAGAATACCGCATCATGTTTGCTCCTTACATACCTTTCAAGTCACATGGGACTTCAGCTTTCAGCGAGTCGATTTTTATGCTCAACTTTTCCCTAGTTCAGATTTTTGTAAAATTACTTTTCGAAGTCCTTTCCTGATTTAGACCTCCAAAATTCGGTTTCAAAGTTTATTACCAATTTAATAATCATATATATGTATACTAGTCATAACCCGTGCCCGCGGGCACGGTTCATTTAAGATCTTCGATTTTTGTTATTTTTTCTTATTTAGATCATCCTTCCCGCATCAAAGATCTAAAGCTTTCTCTTTCGTCAAACCAAAATCTTTCATAGCACTTCTTATCACTCCAAGCCATGTCTTATTTGGTCTATTCCTCTTTCTCTTGATCTCAACATTCATATGCACTATCTTTCTAATGAACGCATCAATAGATCTTCAACACATATGTCCAAACTATCTCAAACGATATTATCTAATCTTATCCAGTATAAGGATCATACCTACATTTGTTCAAATATCTTCGTTGCTTACCTTATCTTTTCTAAAATTTCCATACATCCACTGCAACATTCATATTTCTGCCACACTCAGGTTTTGTTCATACTTTTTGATGATAACCCAACATTGTATGACATATTAAAGCTTGTCTAATCATTACCCTATTAAATTTAACTTTTAACCATAAATGTATATTTCGATTGCATAATATTCTTATTGCATCTATCCACTTCAACCATCTTAGTTTCACAGTTATAAAACATCTCCCTTTTAAACCCCAATACCCATGATCAAGCTTTATTTAGTGATACATACAGACAACAAAAATTAAGTATGAGAACAAGTGACAATCTGCTAGCCAATAGCAAATCCAAGGTGAAAAGGAAGCAAACAAATTACTGGTAAACTAATATGTACTCTTAGGGTTTTGTATCACAATGAATTAGTCCACGGGTCAATCATCAAGCATCTCATTTAAGTGGGACTATGAGAATCATGTGGTCGGTCGTTATAGCTATCACACTTTATTGCTATAAGTAACCGATGTAATTTGGTCAACAAAAAATAATAACTTTTAATCCATGACTATTGTTTTAAAGGACACTACCCTCAAATAGGTATGAGGCTCTTTTGTTCATATGAATGCAATCCCCAAAGATTTATGGGTTAAGATATAACTTCCCACAAATGCGTAACAGATGGTCCAAGAATAGTTTCTTACACACCCAAAGGTTCAAAAGGAAGTTTGCACAACATTTGCTCTGTGGATATACATGACAATTAACAACCATAACACCTTTCAATTCTCATGAAACTTAATGGTCATTCTTCAACCAAGAATTCATATTAAACCAGGGTAAAAGCACCAAAGGTATACCTGCCTCTTAAGGAGAAAGTTAATGCCAAAAGCCAACTCCACAATTGGCCATTTACCCAAAGTCTCAGAGTAAGTGAACCTCAAAGTCTCTGACAACGTCGAGATGGTCTCAAACCACGTAGCTGGAGCTTGTACAGGCCTTCGTGGTACTCTTCAGAAATCAAAGGTTTTAATCCCTCTTCATTTTTCGATCCATCTTCGTTTTTCTTACTCTCTTATTCGGTCTGAGACTGGTCGACCTGCAGCTTCTTGTTCAGTGTGTAATAAAGAAGAGCGGCAGCCCCCGCCGCAGTCGCCATTGTCGCAGTCGCCATCGCCTTCAAATTTTATTCGCAGGGGCCTACAATTCACATTGTAAAAAAGATTGACGAAACGAAAAAATAAAAGACTTAAAAGAAGAAGAAATCAGCCGTGATTTGAGAACAGGGAAAAATTACATGATCTGTGAACTGAAGAGGAAAATGTTAGCCGAAATTGCAGATGTTAGCCGAGATTGCCCATGACTGAGAACTGAGGAGGAAGAAAACAATAGAACCTGGAAACGATTTGGAAAACCAACCTTGCTCAATTGAGAAAAAGGCTAGGGATGCAGATTTTTTGCCTTTCTGCCTTGCGCCTTGCGCCTTGCGAAACAGGATGCGAAACAGGATTTGGGCGAGAAGAAGTGCAGACGATGAAAGACCCTGCTGCTTGCGTGTGGAGAGAAGACAACGGAAAGGTTCTTTGGGGCGAGAAGAAGTGCAGAAGATGGGAGAGGATTACTTGAACAGAGAGCGTGATGCCTGTCAGATATCCCGAAAACGCAACGCCTGTTGATATCCCCAAAAAAACGCCTCTTGCGTTCTCCCAGGTCACGCAACAAGGAAACTGGGACCCACAATGGACTATTTTTCAAACAAATCCATCATCTCAAAGCTTCATCCCTACCGTTCATTCTCCAAGATTAAATCCTGGCCGTCTTTTATCAAACAGTTTGTCCTAGTCAGCTTGTCCTAGTCAGCCCTAGGATTCAAAAATCGCAGTCAAATGTATAATAGATATTCCCCCCCCACTTACTTCCATACCACTAAGATGTTATTATCTTTCCATTCGTCATACATATTTCTAAAAATGATTTCTAAAGTAGAACTTCAATTAATTTTTATATATCAATACTACGACCGTTATGCTCCTCGTTTCCCCTATTACTGATTTTTGTAAAAATCATTATTTCATAACCTTTTCTGATCTAGACCCTCCATAAATTTGATTATAAAGTTTCACTACAAATTTTGATAATACTACTAATAAGCTATTGTTATCTTTCCGTTCACCCTACATGCCTTCAGAATAATTTCTAAACTAAATTGAATTTCGAATGTTTTCATATATCCGCATTAGGCTCATTAGCTCGTATGTTAAGAGCTTTGTGTAAAACAGTCTCTTTTTGGCAAATCCTGGTTGCACTAAAAGGTAGTTTCAATATTGATTATTTGAGCTTTTTCCTGGCTTAAAGACTTTGAAAGTATTTGGCATGAGTTTAAAATTCTTTCGTTAATTTAATTTCGTTTCAAAACTTTTGCCAACATTATTAAATCACCGCCATATAATATTTTCTAAAACTACGACCCCAAGATTCGTGTGAATGATTCACTTTCTTTTAATGACCTTACGTGAGCCAATGAACCGTTTTCTCCTATTATGTATATTCGACTCAAACTTATTTCAAACAATTTGTTTTGTCGACCTTTAAATATTTTTATACGGAAAAGGACTCCAACTTTGAAGTATAACGGTTTTCAAACTTTCCGTATTTTAGAATATGTTATTTACACTATTTTCCATGTGTCCTAATGGAGCATCATTACATCATTACACAACCGTTTTCATGCTTTTCGATCCTTCTATTCGTTACGCTCTTGATTTCAGTTTCTTTCCTTTTGTCTAGCCAATAGAGCTTGTCGTCGCCGTGTCGACCTTAATATAGTTTGGTGGGCCCCATTAGTGTAATTTGATGTGTCGTCGTAGTGTATTTAATTTCATGGTGCATATGAAGTTGTTTGTGGTTGGTATTGGTGTATCGTGTGTAGGTAGTTATGTATTAGCTACGTGAGTGTAAGTATGATATACATATGATAGGAGGATTATAATGTTTGATTGGTATTACTTGTTTTTATGAGATGTCGTATGCGTGTATACCTTGATGTATACCCGACTACTGCATATCTTAACTTATGTATGAAGTGAATGTGTATTGAAGTACCAATTCAAGGTGGATGGATATGGTATGAATATATACGATGCTTGGGTGTGACTATAG
Source organism: Scilla litardierei (assembly GCA_030789695.1). NCBI lineage: Eukaryota > Viridiplantae > Streptophyta > Magnoliopsida > Asparagales > Asparagaceae > Scilla > Scilla litardierei. The sequence goes on from CM061142.1 coordinate 137,519,501, forward strand.
GTAAATACTTTTATTAGGGAGAGTATTGTAATTATAGGTGTGCTGATGTTTGTAATAATATCAGGGTATATAAAGTGATTGAAATATGTGATATTACCTGGTTAGATATTAAGGGTGTTTGACATTTAGATATGTATGTGGTTATGTTGGTAGACGTGTATGCATTAGCTAGTATTGGCATATGTATGGATGCTCTGTTACGTATATGGAATTATTCTGCTATGATTTTGAGTCTCACTCAAGCTTGAGTGGGTACACTCTATGTACATTGGTGTATTGTATGTGGTTGGTGTATAGTGATGGATGATGTATGTATAATGTTTGGATTGTTTGTGCCTGGTTGTGTTACGCACACGACTGTGGGTGGCTATACCAATATATAGTTATGTGAGTTGGTCTTATGGTGTAGTTATTCACTAAGGATTCGGTTGCGTGAATATATGTGCGCTAGCTAAACTAGGAGCGTAGATGTGCTAAGCATATAGTGGTGCGATTGGTGTGTATATGAATGAAATATTAGCGTGTGTGGGTGTGCACCATGCACGGGTAAGTATGTGATAGTTATAGGAATTGGTGACTATGGTATGTGTGGTGTGTCGTGATTATAGCTATAGGACTATATATGGAGTGATAATACGGTGAAATGTGTGCATGCATTTGAATGAGTATAAATTGTGAAATTATAATGATGGTGAATGTATATTAGATATAGTGAACTTGTTTTTAAAAAAAATCGTATGGTGTGAGTTCGCATGTTGATTGTTTGGCGCATACTAGGAGATATAGGGACTAGTGTACCCTTATTGTCTTGTCCATAGGTAGTTACCTATACGTGTAGATTCCGATGGTATTTTCTAGTGTGACATTATTTTCAAATAAGTAAGAGACTTGGTTATTTTCATATAGTGTGTAATAAGTGTTTTATAGTTATATGGAATATACTTGCCTATATGAATGATTTGAATACGTGAATGGAGTTGTTTGATTATAATAAGTATAAGTGTACTATGTGCGTGAATATATATTTACTTCCGTGGTGTTAATAATTGACTACCTAGAGTATATATATAAGAACTTGAAATGAATGTACTTGGTTGAAATTTTGATGTGATATTTTTTTTACACTAGAAATTTTGATGTGATATTATAATAAGTATAAGTGTACTATGTGCGTGAATATATATTTACTTCCGTGGTGTTAATAGTTAACGGGAAGCGGGGCGTGACAACAGCCGTTGTAAGATTTTTTTTTATCTTTGAATGTATATATAAAGGGGGGTACATTAATGAGAACAACATTTTGTAGTGAAGAGTGACATCGTATGTCGTTGTCTATGTTGTTGCTCACGCCCCGTGGTGGTCCGAATGCCTGATGGCCCCTTTCGATGGGTTAGGTGCTGCTTTCGGAAGACTGAGGATTACCCATCGAACCTCATTTAGAATTTGACCACCATGTTTCATTCGTCGCAAAGGGGTGGCCCCTTCGACTTACGGCTGACGACCGTTTGAGGAGAGTCTTTGAGTAGCAATTGGGTGGCCCATTTGACTTACGGCTGACGATCGTTAGAGGAGAGTCATTCAGTAGCGAAGGGGTGGCCCCTTCGACTTACGGCTGACGACCGTTTGAGGAGAGACGTTCAGTAACGAAGGGGTGTCCCATTCGACTTACGGCTGACGACCATTGGAGGAGAGTTGTTCAGTAGCGAAGGGGTGGCCCCTTCAACTTACGGCTGACGACCATTCGAGGAAAGTCGTTCAGTATCAAAGGGGTGGCCCATTCGACTTACGGCTGACGACCGTTCGAGGAGATTCATTCAGTAGCGAAGGGGTAGCCCCTTCAACTTACGGCTGATGATCGTTAGAGGAGAGTCCTTCAGTAGCGATGTGGTGGCCCTTTCGACTTACGGCTGACAATCGTTCGAGGAGAGTCATTCAGTAGTGGTGGGGTGGCCCCTTCGACTTACGGGTGACGACCGTTGGAGGAGAGTCATTCAGTAGGGAAGGGGTGGCCCATTTGACTTACACATGACGATCATTCGAGGAGAGTCGTTCAATAGCGAAGGGGTGTCCCCTTCGACTTACAGATAACGACCGTTAGAGGCGAGTCTTTTAGTAGCGATGGGGTGGCCCCTTCGACTTACGTCTGACGATCATTCGAGTAGAGTCGTTCAGTAGCGATGTGGTGGCCCCTTCGACTTACGGATGACGACCGTTCGAGGAGAGTTGTTAAGTAGCGAAGGGGTGGCCCCTTTGACTTACGGCTGACGATCATTTGAAGAGAGTCGTTAAGTAGCGAAGGGGTGGCCCCTTCGACTTACGGCTGACGACCATTCGAGGAGAGTCGTTGATCGCGCCCGGATATTCACCCGAAAAATGACTGTAGTCTTACCGCAAGTGCACGGTGTAGTGGCGAGCGGGTATCGAACACAGGGATGACAATTGACAGTACTCTATTTAAATCACCTAGCTATTGGTGGTAGAATGGAATGGTTGAGAGAATGTTGTCACAGTCGTTCAATTAACAAATGGAATTCTATATATTAAAAGCATCTAGGGATAGGGAATCCCCGCTACGGATCGTCATTTATCTTTGTGAATCGTGAATCTCATTGTTGCAAGGCTTGAATTGAGGTGAACTAGTCGCACTGAATGGAACCAAGCTCACGCTCTCTCGCTATTTCCGGTCTATAGCAACCTAGATTAGGGCCGACTCTCATGCAAACCCTAACCTAAGTCGCTAGCATGAAGATAGAAATCATCGTCCAATCGTACCTTGAGCCTACTCTCGTGCAAACTCGAGTTACGACCTAGGTTATGATGGTTCGTATTCGTCCAATCTCTTGCAAACGAATATGAGTATAGATTTATAATAAAAATCCTAGCTTTGGTCCAATCTCTTGCAAACCAAGTCTAGAGAATCTCGATTATAAACCTAAATCGAATATCTAGGCCTTCCAATCGATTGAAAAATCCAATCTCTTGCAAACCCCAATCGATGGATATTCCTAACTACCCGTAGTAAATCAATCATAACCCAACCGTCTAGCAATCCTAGCAACAAATTAATTCCTTCATCACGATTCTAAAATCGAATCCATAGGGTTCATCCCCAAGCCCTAGAATGACGGAACTACTCACAATTAATCATAGCAATCACAGAAATAACCAATAAAATCTTATAGCAATTCATAGTTGAGAGAAAACAATTCACAAAAACTAGAAATTTTGATAGAAAGAACAAACAAAATTTCCAATCTTCAATCTCCAGCTGAGAGTTTTTAATTAGAATAATGCTCTAAAATTAATTTCAAGTCTCTCCTAAAACTAGGAAGAAAACTAGCTTAAATACAAGCCAAAGTCGGCAAGAAAATCCTGACAAATTTGCCCCTAGCGCAGCCCAAAACCCTAATTCGTGATACAGGCAGACTGCGCCACTCGGCCAAGTGGAACATGTCACTAGGCTGAGTGATAGACCCAAACAAAAACAGAGAGATTGGGGTTTTTTAGGGTCTGTCACTCTGCGCCACTTGGCCGAGTGGAGTTCTTCACTCGGTCGAGTGGGTTTTCTCACTCGGCCGAGTGAGTCTTCTTCAAATTCCAGTAAGTCGGCTGAAATCTTAGGAGAAAAACCCCGTCATACTCGGGCAAGTGGACTTCTTCACTCGACCGAGTGAGATGTTTCACTCGCCCGAGTGGACTTTGACTTCATCGGCTCATGTGTCCATTGTACTCAGCCAAGTACAATCCTGCGCTCGGCCGAGTGAGGTGTCTGCTCGGTCGAATGGGCTGTTTCTGGAGCTCTATCTTCTCCTCCTCACCTCCTCATCGATTCTATCAAACTTCTTCCTCTTTCGCTCATCATCTAGCGCTGCTGGCTCCTCAATAGGGCCGTGAGCGATGCTCCGATGCACGTGAAGATCTCATTTAAGCTCCAGATAGCACCATATTGCCTGAAATACCACAAAAACAAGAAATAGTGAAAAGCAACGCGATATCATCGAATACTCGTGAAAAACACAATATGGGCAATCGAAACGACATGAAAACATGCAGAAAAAAGGTGTAAAATAAGGAACGACCAGTCGTTCAATAGCGATGGGATGGTCCCTTCGACTTACGGCTGACGACCGTTAAAGAAGAGTCGTTCAGTAGCGATGGGACGGCCCCTTCGACTTACAGCTGACGACCGTTCGAGGAGAGTCATTCAGTAGAAAGGGGTGGCCCCTTCGACTTACGGCTGACGACCGTTCGAGGAGAGTCGTTCAGTAGCGAAGGGGTGGCCCCTTCGACTTACGGCTGACGACCATTCGAGGAGCGTCGTTCAGTAGCAAAGGGGTGGCCCCTTCAACTTACGGCTGACGACCGTTCGAGGAGAGTCGTTCAGTAGCGAAGGGGTGGCCCCTTCGACTTACGACTGACGTTCGTAAGCTCGGCTTTCCCAACTCCTCTTGAGGATTGGGTCCTTTTTAGAGGGAAGTTTCTGATTGGGGATCTCTATAAACTTTACGAAGGCTCAAAGAAGCAAAGCTTTGTTTGGAAAATGAAACATGCTTTATTCATGAAAATAAAAAACGAAAAAGGCGTACAAGTGATTACCGATCGATGTCAGAGCTGTGGATGCTCATTGTTGTGTTATTTGCCAGTGTTTGTTGGATGGTTCATCAATCGATCACCTTAGTGACGGGTGTCCAGTCATCTTGCCCTTCTATTTTGAGGATCCTTCCTTGCTGGGTGGATCATCGGTCGGGCCTTTGCGGTGTCCCCGTTTGACTATGGCGTTGATCTCCTTCTTTAGGGTCCAACAGTCATTTGTGTCATGCCCATAGTCATTGTGATATTTACAAAATTTGAGGTCGTCCCTCTTCTCGTACTTTCCCTTCTTCACATCATCTTGTATCAGCTCTTCCCACGGGGCATAGGCAAGGACTTCTGCCTTAGGGACAACTGGCTTAGTGTAGATTGGATGCTCCTTGCTTCGAGGGCTCCTCTCCCTAGGCCTCTTGTCTCGGGACTCTTGGCGGGGGGTTCCCAAGCTTGATTTCTCTCGCCTCATGTCTCCACGACGGGATGGGGTGCTCTTTGTAGTGGCTCCATCCGGTTCTTCTGCCTCCTCGGAGGAAGTGAATCGATCGGTTAAGTTGAGCATTTCTGCGACAGTATTAGGGGAAACTGGGGAAGAGCCATCCTCAAGTGTTTGATCCTGACTGCCTGGGTGAGCACCGCTATGATGGTCACATCTGGTGTTTCTTCTACGTCGAGCCTCTCGTCGTTGAATCTGGAGACGAAGGCCCAGATTGACTCGTTCTCCTTCTGTTTGAGCGAGAAGAGGTGGGACGACCTCTTCTTGGGTCGTGGTCCAGTGAAGAATTGCTTGCAGAATATTTCTGCTAACCCATCAAATGAGCCGATGCAGCATCGGGGTGGTCCTTCGTACCAGCTTTCCGCCCTCTTGGTCAGGGTGGCGTTGAAATCCCTACAAAAGTATGGCTCGTCGGTCCCGTGGAGTAGCATGACATTCAAATATTTTTGAATGTGCGACCATGGATCGCATTTGCCATCATGGGCTGGTATGGTCGGGAGCTTGAATTTGGGGAGAAAAGGAGCGGAGAGGATATTCTCCTTTAGGTGAGTCTTCCGAATGGTGGATTGGACCAGCATGGATCCTCTCACTCTGGTTTGCGAGAAGTTTGCTCCGGGGGATCGATTCAGGATCTCCTCCCCTCTCGCGAATCCACCGGCAGGGTTTGGGGGGTTAAAACCTGGAGGGGCTCCGTATATTACTTGGTTCAGGATGCTGCGGGTCGCCGCCCGGTAGTTGGAGTGGGTGGGATCACGTTGAGGTATGAAAGCTCGATTATCGACCTCCGCTCCGTTGCACTGGTGGGTCGGGGGGGCAAATCATCAAGATTGATTTTTGCCCTTGGGTCCCCCAGATCTTGGAGGTATGCTGGCCCTGTGTTGGAGTCAGGTATGGGTTAGGAGACGGTGGCGGCACATTTACAGGGGATGGGCTCCCCATGTTCTAGCGCACTAAAGCCGCCAATGCACCTAAGCTCATATCCACATGCTCGGAGAATTGGTTGAACTCTCTTCGAGTCACTATGGGCTCCCTCGCTTCTTCCGTTGGTCGAGGTGGGGGTTTTGTGGAGTCGGTGACGTCTTCCAACAAGACGATGTTTGCTCTTGGCTTTTCCTTCGGACCTTCGACTGGTCCGATGTTGCTGGGTCCAGCTGTCATAGCTTTTAGATTGCTTTGGGATGTCAGGCTGGTTAACTATATCCTACAGACGGTGCAAAACTGTTAAGGCCAAAATTGACCGGTATAGTTGTCAAGCTGACGGAGGCTCAGAGCGCTGAGCTAGAGCCCTGTCAGCCTTTGGAGTGGGACCCTTGGTTGGAAGAACAAGGGTCGGATGATGGTAGCTGATCGTGGTACGACCTTTGATCGACCTAAGGGCGACCGTCATGTCGGTCGTCCGAGGCTGGAGAGCTCTGACCGGCCCCGAAACCTACAGATAGGTTCCACCTGGCGGTGTCATGGTCGCTAGGCATAGTATGGCCCCTAAGTGTCTATCCCGGGCTCTATTCGCAAGCGGACGGTGTCAAATTATAGTATAAAGGATGTCGGATCCCACAAGGATGGTGACAGTGTATTTGAATTCTCAGATTATTTCTATATCTCGAAGTGAGATAGCTGTCGGGTTAAGAGAATTGGTTGTGGTATTGTTGTTGATTCAATAATAAAGGGAACAAGGATATAAGGTATTACAGCTAGGACCGTCGGGGATCGATGTTGGAATATGATCCTTACATTGTGTTGGGGTTAAGGGATTAATCTCTCAATTCGTACCACTCTCGTGGGTTAGAATTTCGAGGTATTTCGGTGGCTCTCATTGACACAATGGCGGTAGCTGTCAACGTGTCGATATCGTTCGTCGGTGGATCCTCTCAAGGCACGAGTCAGGCATGGTCATGAGCTTTGGTTGGATCCACCGATTTCCCTATTCGAATCCTAAGGATACCCTTTAGGCACATCAATTCCACAGACCGTGGGCATGATCTCAGTACAGGTTATCCTAGGGATTCGGTAGGATCGACCGAAATACTCTCCTTTATTCCCCATTCAACCTAGAAATCTAGATCTATATCTCCCCCCTAGGGTCTTATTGCTAACCCATCAACCCTAGAGGAAACTACTCACTCATGGCAATTCTAACGAATAAAAATATGATTTTTGCAAGAGAAAACATCGTAGGATATTAATCAAATATTGTAGGAGATGCTTACATGCCAAAACGAAGAAAAACAACGTGCAATAAATACAAAGAAAAAAAACTAAGATTCCAAAACGCAATAGTAGCAATAGAACTCCCCAAAAATTATCCAATAATCTTCAAAGAATTTAATATAAATCTAACCAGTTTTTCTCATCCCTTTCCTCTCCAAAAATAATTCAAAAACTCACAAAAGAATCGAGTCTCCAAAATGTCGCAGCAGATCCACCCTTCACTCCCACAAGCACCCAACAGACGGCCCGAAAAATTTCCAAAAATAGCCTTCAGCGTCGTCGACCGAGTCAGTGACTCGGTCGAGTAGTAGATTGCTCGGTCGGCTGCTCGGTCGAGCATCCGTCTTGCTCGGTCGAGCACGACAGTAAGTCGCGCTCCTCCAAAATATGCCACTCTGTCTGCTCGGCCCAAGTCAACTCTGCTCGGTCGGGCAAACGGCTGACTCGGTCGTCAAAAGCTCTGCTCGGACCGTGTAGGAAGTTTTTTGAGCTTTGAAAGATTGGCGATGCTCGACCGAGCACTATGGGTGCTCGGTCCGAACAGCCTATGTATCTGATCTTCTCCTTTGTTTTGCCTCTACTCGACCGAGCAGCTGCTATGCTCGATCGAGTCGCCTGGGAAGATTATTTCTGAAGCTCCTGCAGCTTCTCTTCTTTTCTTGCTCTCTCCTCCACTCCTCTCATGGCTCCCAAAACTCGGTGAACTCCTGTAGAGCTTTGCCAATGGGCTCATGGACGTGCCAGATGTGTCCATATCCAAATTGGGTCCCAAATCGCTCCAAAATCCCTGAAAATCCATAAAACACAACGAACCTCGAATATTATGTTAGAATTGCAATGTCATATGATAATACAGGATTTGGGTGAGAAAATGATATGAAATGCGATGTGATAATGCTATGAAAAGATGTAAAATATGGACACATCAAAATCCCCAAGCTTACCTCTTACTCGTCCTCGAGAAAGACAAATACAAGGTACACCGGGAGATAAACAAAAAGAAATAGAAATAAAAATAAAAAGAGAATAGAGATGGATGGAGAGTGCTAGGATCGTTCAATCAGATCTCAAGCCTCAGCAGTATGTCACAATGCTCCGAATAGTAAAAGCACGTGCTATTGGTATTTTAAAGTTTTACTTATACATATGCCTAGCATACAATAGAGATAAAAATAGGGATCTTCTAAATAATGCCATCAACTCATATCAATCTCATGTAGTCTATAGAGTCTAGTATAAAAAGAGTTGGCAATGCACTTTTCAATCAATAGATACACCTGGAGCATATAAAAGTCATACCAGCATGCAATAAAGAATGGAAAGAGTTATGCTATTCAGATATTCATTTTGAATCCTGAAGAATCTCCAAAAACTAAAATATTTTGTAAAGTTTAAGCATTATCAAATATCCATGTTGTGCACCGTCTCCACTCTAATGGTATACTCATTCATATGATCAATTGGTTCACCCCCCAAGCTTAGCTCGAGGCGTCGCATCTAGGAACAGAATATTTTCCCAGCATAAGTGATAGCTTCTAATAAAAGGATACAAAACGATTTTATTTCTTTCTATTCTTTCTTTTTCTCTTCTTTTACATCTTTTCATTTTTATTTTTTATTTTTTATTTTTATTTTTCTTTTTTAGATATTATTTAGAAGCTATATATTTCTTTTGGGAAGTGAGATGCGGCAAGGGTAGCTGTAAAGGTGAAACCGACTTATATGTAGAGAATCATAAAGGATATATGGAGAAGGAAAATAATGGATCACTCGGTTCACTCATCAGAGGTGCACAACGGTTCGACAAGATAATACTCTAACTAAACTCATAACTAGCATGGACATTTTCATTCATCTAGATGAATACTGAAAAAGCATGCAGTAATAAGCACAATAACATCAAGCATGTAAACAGAAGTGAATGAGATAACAAGCAGATGCTCCAAGTGTTCTAATGATGCGTGAACCTAGGTGCATTACTCAATTAAGCACATGCTAGATATTATTTTATGCATTTGATTTTCAATTCATATCAGGCATCAATTCAGATAGATCATCAAAAGAATATGCACGCATATAGAAAGTAAAACTGAAACTACCCTAAATAGCATGTCATCAAGTAATAAGCACCGTGAGTAACTGTTGAGGGCAACGAGAGGTATCATCATGCAGAACATCCTTAGCATAAAAAAGAAAAGGGTGGAGAAAATAAAAGAATGAAAAACAGACATGCATGTATGTCAAAAAGAAAAACGTGGTGCTGAAAGAGAAAAAATATTAAAAAGGTGGAAAATAAGTGGAAAAGTAAACTAAAAAGCTGAAGAGGGGAGGAAAATATAAATCAAAAATGAAAAATAAAACGGTAGCGCTCATCCTCCAAGCTAAACCCAGCAGTGTCCACACTGCGGAGAAAACGCTAGTAAGCGGGAGATGATGCTAAATAGGGTGGGTGGGAGGGGAATATGAAATAAAAACTGTGCAAAGGAAATAAAACATGATATGAAAAATTAATGCATATGTACAAATGATGCATGGAGAGTCCTCCCCCAAGCTATATAAGATCAGGTCCCCAAACAGACAGATGGGCATAATAAAATATGAGTGAGGCAAAATGGGTATGGGACAGCATCAAGCAGAGGCACCACCCTCTGGGGGTGGTGGTGGGTCCCTCTGCTGTGGACCAGGAGATGTGGATGGTACATATACAACAAGAGCTAAAATGAAATGGACTGTGGTGACCGACTCAGGTGTGGGAGAGGTCGTAAAGCGGCCCTATGCAGATGATGCACGGTGCTTAGGCTGAAAAGTTGGAGATGGTGAGCTCGTAGGGATCTCAGCAGCGACTGAAGATAGAGCGGTCGTTGACACAGAAGTGTGGACAGACGTCGAGACGCTCTCAGTAAGGATTACCGCTGCTGGTGACGAAGTGGTGCCAGAGAGGGGAATATGGGAACCTAAAGAGATGGGCAGTGAAGCAATGAGATCCCTAAGAGGTAGAAGGGTGGTGGCTGGGTCATGCTCAGGGAAATTCAGGGTAGTAGGCTCTGGAGCAGATGAAATATCAGTGCCCTCAGGCACGGAGACAGAAGAGACAATAGCAGTGGTCTCGAGGCAAGAGGTGGTGACAGTCCCTGATATCTCTATGGTAGCGGAGGTAGAAGAGACAGAGGTGGAAGTGGTCATGCCTCCTGTTGGGAGTGGGTGAAAAGGTGGGGCTGGAAGGGCGGCCACAAGGGCTGCCAGGTTGTGCACCTTGTACTCGACGGAGCGTGGCACCGGGTCATCAGCGACTGCCTCGACGGGAGCTCCCGAGGGCTCGAGTACGTGGAGTGCTGGAAGTGGGTCGACCTATGGATAATCCAGCTCTACTGGACAGGTGCAATGTGGGTGAGGTGAGGGGCAGGAAGCACGAGGTGGGAAGTGTGGTGGGTGCCAACAAGGTATGTCCAGTGGCGGACTCCAAAAGGTCGGATGATATGCATATGCTCAAGGACGCCTAGAGTTAAGCGAGTGGGGCCAGTAGGGGCAATGATAATAATAAGGGAGGCTGCGTCAAATAGCATGAAAAGGCGAAGGGAGCCGTCTGGGTGGAAGCACATCGGTCGGGTCATGCCCATAAGATGGGTAAGGTCTGGTAGGGACATGGTCCCGACCTCTGGCCTGTAAAAGATGGTGGTGGCTAGGTGTCTCTGCGCGTAACAAATGCATGGATGCACGATGCATGTTGGCTTCGCCCAGCTAGGGCGGTAGTGCTCCAGACCTGAAATGCAATGCCAAAAAGATGAAGCATCGAACGTGCCAATGTCGTAGTCTGGGGAGAAGGCGGCTCGGGGCTCAGGGATGGCTGGGAGGTGGAAGTGCTCACAGCTCATGGCTTGTGTGATCGTGAAGTCGTGATCCATAAGGCAGAAAGTGATGCCATCACCTGCCGAGGTGCAGGAGATGGAGCTCAAAGCCTCCCCGGTCAGGTGAGAGTATGTGGGGGCGTGGACGGCTAGGAGACGATCGAAGCCAATCGTGCAATAGAATCGATGGACTCCCTGCAAAATTCTAAGGGATCGGAGGGCGGGGATGTCTATGAACAGTGTGGGGACGAGACGATGCTACGAGAGCCTGACAAAGCGCTTGTGGTGTGTGTCGCCACAGAAAGTGATGCCGTAGGTCCGTAGACGTGCTGGCAGAGTGTCCCTGGTAGGGGCAGGGTGGGTGGGTGATGATGGAGGGGCGGTGGGTGCAGTGGTGGCGATAGGTGCAGAAGTGGTAGGGATAGGTGAAGATGTGGTTGGTGTGCGCGTGGGAGAGGAGTCGGACGGGGACGACGGATCGCCCGCGTACTCCTCCTCGAAGGAGGGTGATCGATCGCGATGAGTGCGGCGTGTAGGTCGAGAAGAGGAGGCAGTAGTGGCCTTCCTCTTTGCACGACCGGGGGGTGCGGTGGCTCCTCTAGTGCGAACCATCGTGGAGATGATAATATGATATGTCGGTAAAAATAAAGTAAATAGAGGAACGAGTGTACCGACTATACGAGTGAAGCGAAAGTCTCCCCAAGCTAATCCCGGTGGTGGCTACTGAAGTAGGCAAACCATACCTGAAATAGAAACGAGAAAAATGTCAGTATGTGAAATTAAAAATAAGGGGTATGTGCAGCTGTTCGACCGAGCAGTAGCCTTGCTCGGTCGAGCAGTGTGAAAGCTGTGGCAGTATTGAATTGGGGTTGCTCGACCGAGCAGATGTACTACTCAGTCGAGTAGTGTGGCTCCTTGGAAAATTTTGATCGAGTACTAGTGTGCTCGGTCAGTATTGTGGAGAACAATGGGAGAGACGTGCTGCTCGGTCGAGCACCATGGGTGCTCGTTCGAGCAGCGGGGTAGCCCTAGGGCAGCGACGATTTGCGATGGGGGGTTTTTTGTGATGGCAATGATAGGGGAAGGCGGAGGAGTAGGGGGTGTCGGCGGGGGGGGTTTGAGGTGGTTCGCGCCGTCGGCAGTGAGGCGTCGGTGATGGCCGTCTTTGATTAGAAAAGGGGATGGAAAGAAGGGGGGAGAGGGGGGGGAGAGAGAGAGAGAGAGAGAGAGAGAGAGAGAGAGAGAGAGAGAGATAGAGAGAGAGAGAGAGAGAGAGGAGAGCGGGAAACCGGGCGATGCGGACGGCGGTGCGGCCGGTGGAGGGCGTCGACAGGGGAGATCGAGTAGGGTGTGAGGGGGGTTGCTCGGGCAGTGGATTTTGAGAGCTTAGGGTAATAATGAGCGCTTAGGGGTTAAAATGAAAACGAGTTGGGTTGTTTGGAGGTGGGGCCCAGGGAATAGGCTAGACTGACTCGATCGAGCAGCGAAGATGCTCAGTCGAGTCGGACAAGGAAAGAAAAAATAAAGTTTCAGGAAACTCCCTCTTATGCTCGATCGAGCAGGAGCTGCTCGGTCGAGTAGATCGTTACTCGAACCGAGCATTCACTGCTCGGGCCGCACAGACAGAACATCATTTTCTCCAAGTCTTTATGAGCCTGTGCTACTCGACCGAGCAAGGGCTGCTCGGTCGAGTCGCTGTCTGCTCGGACCAAGCAGATGACGCTCGGGCCGTGTTGACAGAGTGATGTTTTTGCTCTTTCTCCGTGTGCATGCGCTGCTCGATCGAGCAGTGTGGCTGCTCGACCGAGCAACCTGTATCTTCTTTTTAACTCCTTTTCTTTGATCTGCTCTTCAAAATTGCTGCTCTCCTCCAGCTTTCTTTCGTTTAAAACGTCGATTTGCATGCCCCTTCACGTTCAACCTATAAAAGGAAGAACCGATCAAATTTTTATGGTTTTGTGTTTTTAAGAGAAATAAACAACGTTTTTGATTAATTTTCTGAAATAAATAAAGTAAAGATAAGAAATTTAAAAAGAAAATCCAAGATCTAAGAGATTGGGTTGCCTCCCAATAAGCGCTCTTTTTGAGTCATGAGCTCGACTCCCTTTGGTTCATCAATAGTCATTTGGTGCGCGTGGAATTCGCGTGTCGTTCTTGCCAATGACGCAGTCTGGCGGTATTTGGTATCCGTCAACTTCAAGCTTTTCCCTTGTGTAGCCCATGGCCTCCGGTTCTTCACGAAGCGGAGAATGATTCAAAAGCTCCTCACCTAACACTCAGATATAGGCGGCGACTGCTTTGTGGTAGGTTGGGTCGCCGTCATCGTCAACTCCTATTCTTATTGGGTCCTTCATGACCCCCTCAGAAGTAAAATCTCCTAAAGCTTCATCTTCCAGGAGCTCCAAATAGCTAGCTCTTTCTTCAGAACGTGCTCTCTCATTGGCTTCTGCAGCCTGAATTCAGTTTCAATGTTGCCTACTTTCAATGAGAGAGTCCCTTCTCGGACATCAATCAAGACGCCGACCGTCGCCATGAAGGGACGGCCAAGTACAAGCTGAGAGCTCCCTCCCTCAGGCATGTTCATAATAACGAAGTCAACGGAAATGCACAACCCAGGAGGTATCTGGAGAATAACTTCCTTGGCTATGCCCATCGGGTATGTGATCGAATGGTCCGTAAGCTGTATGGACATATTCGTCGGCTCCAATTCGCTTCCAGTCTGTAATCTCTCAAATATAGAAGCGGCATCAAACTGATCCTCACCCCTAGATCGATCAAGGCTCGGCTGATCGGCTTCCCTCCGATAGAGCATGGATGTCACGCCCCGCTTCCCAAAAACATGGAGGCGAAGCGTGAGAAGGTCCTCACGGACTTGAAGCTGCAAGGCCGCAAGTCCGATAAGCGTCAAAAAAAACAAAGTAGCAGGTCCCTGTAATGTGAATCAGAATAACAATAACAATAATAGAAAAGAGACAAATAATATAACATTTATTCAACTCATAGTCCAACAAAAATCAACAACCAGAAATGCCACCATGCAAACAAAAGAGTCAAAAGAAAAAGGCCTAGCATGGCCAACAGAGTCTAACAAAACGGTGCTACTCACCGACAACCACAGCTAACAAAGAAAAGTACGGGAGGTCTCTAAGATTGATCACCGGTGTCCTCGTACTCCACGTCACCAACAGGTTTGGGCACGAACTCCCCGAACTCGTCACTCTCCACAGTAGTCTCCGGCTCAGCAACTAACATGCGTCACCCAAAGAGAAGGGGCACATGTCAGCAAGTCTAAAAAGACTTGTGCAAGGAAACTATAAAAAGTAAAGCAACCTAGCAGTTCTAAGGTAAAGTATGACATGGATAAAAATGACAAATGACATGGCATGGCAAGTAAACAAGTAAAGGCAAGTACTGGAATTGTAATCACGTCGTGCACAAAGATTCCTCCCTTTGGCTAGAGTGGCTGTACGGGCCAACTCTTACACTCAAGTGACTGTTTATCCCTACCCCTCCACGTGTGTCGAGCCAGGGCATTACCCCCGAACACGGAATGCTTGCTTCTGGATCACGAGCCAGGAAGTGTTTTAACATGGATGGCGTAGGGTTATGCCCACATAACGGGTGCCTAGCCGGTAACACGGAATCATGGATTTGGTACAAGTAGTGTAGCGTGTGCTACGATGCAAGTTTAACTAGGATGACATATAAGATGCAATGCATGGCAGTTAACAATTCAAATGCGTACAGTTAAAGAATTTAAACATGACAGATATCAATGCATGAACGATATGGCGAGGTGTCGGATCTAGCTTCATTGTCAAGCTAGATCTCAAAGTTGCGCCTAGATCGCTATCATTTCACGATCTAGTCTCTTTCACGCTAGTACAAGAATTGGACTAAAAACATGGCCTAAAGAAAAGTTGGGAAGTTTCACTTGCCTGGTACCGAGTTGTTGATCGACGTGAGTTACGAGAACGGTGTCCTACGGTAGATGAATTCGCTGTTATGGCAAAATAAAAGATTAGATGGAAGTTCTAAATTGTTTTGCATTGGAATCCTATGTCTAGTAATCCATTTTTAATTTAGGGTTTCTAATTTACGGTGTGGGTTAAAAGCGATTAAGGGATTAAAGTTACTAACCATAGAGTAGTGAATGGAAGATACCAAAACAGATCGTGTTTTGGCGACGAAGAACAATCCCGGGAAGCTACGGCCGAAAAACGAGATCTCGACGACCTAGATCGGTATCCGGCGCAAGATACGGCGAGAAATAACCTCCGAGGATGAAAGAAATGTTTTGGGGAAGATTAGGGATGATTTGTGAATGATCTTGGCTCAGAAAGAATGAATGAAGAATGAAGGAATCGACGGATTAAATAAAAATAAAATGGCGGCTGGAAAATAGATCTAGGGTTTCGGGGTCAATTAGTCGGTCAAAGAAGAGTGGTGGACCGACTAGTTTAAGAACTAGTCGGTCGGTCGTCTAACGTAGACCGACTAAATGGCAAACCGAGAATAGGGTTTTGGTACAGGTCGACTACATTAGTCGGTCAAAGAACAACTGGTGACCGACTAGTTTAAGAACTAGTCGATCGGTCGACCAACATTGACCGACTAAAAGATCAACCCAAAAACTTTCGAAGAAAAACTGAACATAGAACTAGTCGGTTGAAGAGCAACTCTTAACCAACTAAAAAGAAAGATTATACAAGAATTAGTCGGTTGAAGAACAATAGCTGACCGACTAGTTTGCAACCTAGTCGGTTGGAAATCGTTCTTAGACCGACTAACGACAAACAGTAACTTTACTGTACAGTGAACTCAGAATTAGTCGGTCTGAGTACAATGCTTGACCGACTAGCTCGAGAACTAGTCGGTCGAAGGATGAACTTAGACCGACTAACGACAAACAGTAACCCAGCTATTATTTCTACGTTGAACTAGTCGGTCCGTGAAGGATGGCCGACCGACTAGATCTCATTCTAGTCGGTTGGTTCTCCTTCGTGAACCAACTAAGATGCACCAGAAGTGCCGAAACGAAGCGCGAAGCTTCGGGAAAGATTCTATGGCTTCTAGGATCGTTCTAACTCTAAAATTACGTCGTTAATAAGCTAAAACATGAGGATTCAATCGAGAAAACATACAAGGAGGGGAAATTCAATATCTTTCATATAAAATAGTCATTACAAACACCGGCCGTTACATCCTCCCCACCTTAAGAAAAATTCCGCCCTCGGAATTTCCTAACACTCACGTGTGAGGGAACAAAAGTGGGTAGCGCTCACGCATCTCATCTTCCCTCTCCCAAGTAGACTTTCCTGGCGAGCCGTGTCGCCACATCACCCTCACAAGATTTACGGTCTTGTTCCGTAGTGACTTCTGACGCCTGTCCAAAATCTGAACTGGTAGCTGGTCATACGTCAGATCAGGGTGAACGGTGATATCCGAGAAATCCACAGCGTAAGACGGATCACTAACATAACGACGAAGCTGCGACACATGGAAGACGTCGTGAACTCCAACCAAAGATGGCGGCAAGGCTAAGCGGTAGGCTACCTCGCCAACCCTCTCCAGAACATCAAACGGTCCAATGTATCTCGGGCTCAACTTCCCGTGCTTCTCAAAGAGAATCACTCCTCGATTCGGGGAGATCTTCAGAAACACGTGGTCACCAGGCTGAAACTCCAACGGACGCCGTTTAGCATCAGCCCAATGCTTAAAACGGTCCTGGGCAATCCTCAGCCGCTCCCGAATGTTTTTGACAACATCCACAGCCTCCACGATCATCTCAGGTCCCAACAGCTCCTGATCTCCAACGTCATCCCAACTCAGTGGCGAACGACATTTCCTTCCGTATAGCGCAGCGAATGGTGCCATGCCAATACTCGCCTGGAAGCTGTTATTATAAGAGAACTCTACCAGGTGTAGATGGTCCTCCCACGAACCCTTAAAATCCAACATACACGCCCTCAGCATGTCCTCCAAGATCTGAATCGTCCTCTCAGACTGGCCATTCGTCTGCGGATGGTACGCCGTGCTGAAACTCAGACTCGTACCCAAACTCCTCTGCAGACTCTGCCAGAACTGAGACGTGAATCTCGTGTCTCTGTCCGACACGATACTCACAGGGACTCCGTGCAGTCGAACGATCTCCTGCACGAACATGTTACATCACTAACTATTCTAGGAAAGGAAATAAAAATGGAAAGTAAAAGAATTTACCTCCATATATCTCCTCGCCAGCGCCTCAGTGGACTGTCCTACTCGGAACGGAATAAAGTGCGCAGATTTGGTCAATCGGTCTACGATCACCCAAATCGCGTCATTCTGCTTCGACTCCGAGGTAGTCCAGTCACGAAGTCTATAGTGATGTGTTGCCACTTCCAATCCGGAATCGGAAGCGGTTGTAGCAACCCCACCGTACGCTGATGCTCCACTTTCACCTGCTGGCAAACCAAGCACTTGGCCACACTCCGAGCCACGCTCCTCTTCATCCCATGCCACCAAAAATTCAAACGAAGATCCTTGTACATCTTGGTCCCACCAGGATGCACAGAATACGGCGAACTGTGTGCCTCCACCAACAGCTCCTCTCTGACATCTCCCGCAGGCACACACAACCTGTCTCCAAACCTCAGCGAGCCATCCTCGTGAATTACAAAATCAGTCTGTAGACCCGCTTCCACCATCTCTCGAATCTTTACCAACTTCGGATCACCACTCTGCCCAGCCTTGATTCGATCCACGATCGTCGACTGTATCTGCATACACATCAACGAAGAAGTCTCTCCAGGCAGAACCACCTCAACTCCATACTCGCAAAAATCCTGCTGCAATCTCCACTGCGAAGTCAACAACATCACCACCGGAAGCCTACTCAACGCATCAGGAACCACATTCACTTTACCCGGGTGATACTGCAACTCGATCTCATAATCTGCTATGAGCTCCAACCACCGACGCTGTCGCATGTTGAGCTCCTTCTGCGTGAAAATGTACTTCAAGCTTTTGTGATCGGTGAAAATCTTCACTTTCTCACTCAGCAGGAAGTGCCTCCAAATCTTCAGCGCAAACACGACAGCAGCCAACTCCAAATCGTGCGTCGGGTAATTCTTCTCATGAGCCTTAAGCTGATGAGAAGCAACGCAACCACGTGCCCATGCTGATGCAACACACACCCAAGACCTTTGCCAGAAGCATCGCAAAAGATCTCGAATCCTCCACTCCGGTCGGGCACTGCAAGAACAGGGGCAGACGTCAACCGCTCCTTCAGAACACCAAAAGCTTCCTCACAACCAACGGACCAATCAAAAGATACATCCTTCCGCGTCAATCTGGTCATCGGCTCGGCAATACGGGAGAAATCCTTGATGAATCGCCGGTAATAACCTGCAAGTCCAAGGAAACTCCGGATCTCAGACGCTGACTGCAGAACAGGCCATTCTCTGATAGCCCTAATCTTTTCAGGATCCACCGAAATCCCATCACCAGTCACCACATGCCCAAGAAAAGCCACTCTATCCAGCCAGAACTCGCACTTCGAATACTTGGCATACAACCGATGCCTCCTCAGAATTTCCAATACCGTCCTCAAGTGCGACGCATGCTCTTCCTCTGACTTAGAATAGACCAGAATGTCGTCAATGAAGATAACGACAAACTTATCTAAATAGTCATAGAAGATCAAATTCATCAGGTTCATAAATACTGCGGGCGCGTTGGTCACACCAAAAGGCATAACCACGAACTCTAGTGACCATACTTCGTCCTGAACGCCGTCTTCGGAATGTCCTCCTTCCTCACCTTCAGCTGGTGATATCCACTCCTCAGGTCCAATTTGAAAAATACCCTCGATCCTCCGAGCTGATCAAAAATATCATCAATCCGTGGCAATGGGTACTTATTCTTTACAGTCACCGCATTCAGCCCTCGATAATCCACGCACATGCGACGCGAACCGTCCTTCTTCTTCACCAGCAGGACCGGTGCTCCCCACGGAGACACACTGGGATTTATGTAACCCTTCTGCAAGAGCTCATCCAGCTGCTTCCGCAACTCCTCCAATTCCGCTGGAGCCATACGATAAGGTGCCTTCGAAATGGGCTGCGCTCCCGGAATCAGGTCAATCGAAAACTCTAGAGCTCGATCGGGCGACAGACCAGACATCTCCTCGGGGAAGATGTCATCGAATTCACGCACCACAACAGGCCTACCCTGCTCCATCAGCATAGCCACAGCCTCCATCGGCTTGGCCCGAAACCTGACCGGACAAAGCGAACTGCTACCACGGCTGAACTCAAACACTGGATGTCCGGGAATCTTGAACACCACCTTCTTCCTCCGACAGTAGATCGTAGCATAGAAGCTCGCAAGCCAATCCATCCCAAACACTACATCGTAGTTGATGATGTCGTGGACAATAAAGTCAGCATACAGCTCGTGTCCACAGACCACCAACGGGCAAGAATTGCACCCACGATGCATCGAGATCACACCATTCCCTGTGACGATGTTCCAACTCTGGGGAAGAGAGGAAGTCGACAAGGAATGCCTCTCCACGAAGCTCCGAGAAATGATGCACATGGATGCACCAGAGTCAAAGAGAACTCGTGCAGGAAAAGCGCAGACCAAGATCACACCTAACAGACAGTCTAACAATCAAATTCTATTCTAGCAAACAATCATATGCAAACAACTAATCAAATCTAACAACCAAACTGACTACGAAAGAAACAGCTAGATAGAAAGTTACCTGCGATAACCTCATCCAGCGCCTCGGTCTCAGCGACAGTCATCAGAAACGCATGTCGTTTCGGCTGGACAGCCTGCTGAAACGCCTACCTCTGTGGAACGAGAGGCGCTCCACGACCAGCAGGAACAGGTGCCCTCTACTGCAACGGCTGAGCTGCAACAGGTGCCCTCCATGGCTGCTTCGACCTCGGGTAATCCTTCATGGTGTGCGCAGGATCACCATAAACTAAACACTGCCCCAGCATCTTCCGGCACTGATCCTTGATATGCCCAGTCTTACCACAGAAGTTGCAAGTCTTCAAAGTAGAAGGTCCTCCGGGCCTCTTGAACTGCACAGGCTGGTTGGGCATGTGCCCCGGTCTCACCACTGCTCTGGCCTGCTCCATAAGCCTCTTCCCAGCGCCAGAAATCTATCCCCTCTTCTGATTCACAATCCTTTCCTGCCTCTTCGCCGCAATCAGAACCTTCTGGTAAGTCTCCGCATCAGAAGAAGTGACATAACTCTGCAGATCCAACGAAAGCCCCTGCAGAAACCTCTGGGCTCTCTCCTCAACATCCTGCACCATATTCGGTGCAAAACGACTCAACCTCGTGAATTCCTGGTGGTACTGATCCGCCGTCAAATTCCCCTGCTTCAAGTCAATGAAGCGCTGAGCCATCTCCCTCCTGGCGGCCTTAGGAAAATACTCCTCGTCAAATCTGGACTTGAAGGTAGCCCAAGAAATCGGCTCCTCCAGCAACTCCTCCTCGGCATCCCACCAGTTCCGCGCGTTGTCCTTCAGCTGCCACTTTGCCAGATCAACCCATCCAGTCGGGTCGACCTTCGACATCTTCAGATTATCTTCCATGTTCCTGGTCCACTCATCTGCAGCCAGGGGTCCCTCAGTCCCATCGAAGTAAGCGGGACCCAGCTCCCGAAATTGCTTCGCTCCGGGCTCGAAGCGAGGGGCAGCCTGGATAGCCGGCGCTGCACGAGCAGGCGGAACATTCCGGACAGTCTGCAGAATTCCTTGCTGCACCTGCATCATCTGATGCATCATCCTCATCATCTCCCCGATGGTGGGCTCACGGTCCGGCTCCTGGTCACGAGGGGGCACACCACCACCAGCACGGGTATTCCGTCTCCCAGCCATCTATTAACACAGGAAAATGAAACAAATCAGACTCTTTGCTTATGACACGGTGTTGAATTTTGTTTATTGGACTTGCTATAATTCTTATTATCATTCCGATTAAGTCACAGTTACAGAAAAATTGACCTGCATGGGCCACCAAAGAAACCTGTCACGCCCCGCTTCCCAAAAACATGGAGGCGAAGCGTGAGAAGGTCCGCACGGACTTAAAGCTGCAAGGCCGCAAGTCCGATAAGCGTCAAAAAAAACGAAGTAGCAGGTCCATGTAATGTGACTCAGAATAACAATAACAATAATAGAAAAGAGACAAATAATATAACATTTATTCAACTCATAGTCCAACAAAAATCAACAACCAGAAATGCCACCAGGCAAACAAAAGAGTCAAAAGAAAAAGGCCTAGCATGGCTAACAGAGTCTAACAAAACGGTGCTACTCACCGACAACCATAGCTAACAAAGAAAAGTACGGGAGGTCTCTAAGATTGATCACCGGTGTCCTCGTACTCCACGTCACCAACAGGTTCGGGCACGAACTCCCCAAACTCGTCACTCTCCACAGCAGTCTCCGGCTCAGCAACTAACATGCGTCGCCCAAAGAGAAGGGGCACATGTCAGCAAGTCTAAAAAGACTTGTGCAAGGAAACTATAAAAAGTAAAGCAACCTAGCAGTTCTAAGGTAAAGTAAGACATGGATAAAAATGACAAATGACATGGCATGGCGAGTAAACAAGTAAAGGCAAGTACTGGAATTGTAATCACGTCGTGCACAGAGATTCCGCCCTTTGGTTAGAGTGGCTGTACGGGCCAACTCTTACACTCAAGTGACCGTTTATCCCTACCCCTCCACGTGTGTCGAGCCAGGGCATTACCCCCGAACACGGAATGCTCGCTTCTGGATCATGAGCCAGGAAGTGTTTTAACACGGATGGCGTAGGGTTATGCCCACATAACGGGTGCCTAGTCGGTAACACGGAATCATGGATTTGGTACAAGTAGTGTAGCGTGTGCTACGATGCAAGTTTAACTAGGATGACATGTTAGATGCAATGCATGACAGTTAACAATTCAAATGCGTACAGTTAAAGAATTTAAACATGACAGATATCAATGCATGAGCGATATGGTGAGGTGTCCGATCTAGCTTCGTTGTCAAGCTAGATCTTAAAGTTGCGCCTAGATCGCTATCATTTCACGATCTAGTCTTTTCACGCTAGTACAAGAATTGGCCTAAAACATGGCCTAAAGAAAAGTTGGCAAGTTTCACTTGCCTGGTACCGAGTTGTTGATCGACGTGAGTTACGAGAACGGTGTCCTACGGTAGATGAATTCACTGTTATGGCAAAATAAAAGATTAGATGGAAGTTCTAAATTGTTTTGCATTGGAATCCTATGTCTAGTAATCCATTTTTAATTTAGGGTTTCTAATTTACGGTGTGGGTTAAAAGCGATTAAGGGATTAAAGTTACTAACCGTAGAGTAGTGAATGGAAGACACCAAAACAGATCGTGTTTTGGCGACGAAGAACAATCCCGGGAAGCTACGGCCGAAAAACGAGATCTCAGCGACCTAGATCGGTATCCGGCACAAGATACGGCGAGAAATAACCTCCAAGGATGAAAGAAATGTTTTGGGGAAGATTAGGGATGATTTGTGAATGATCTTGGCTCAGAAAGAATGAATGAAGAATGAAGGAATCGATGGATTAAATAAAAATAAAATGGCGGCTGGAAAATAGATCTAGGGTTTCGGGGTCAATTAGTCGGTCAAAGAAGAGTGGTGGACCGACTAGTTTAAGAACTAGTCGGTCGGTCGTCTAACGTAGACCGACTAAATGGCAAACCGAGAATAGGGTTTTGGTACAGGTCGACTACATTAGTCGTTCAAAGAACAACTGGTGACCGACTAGTTTAAGAACTAGTCGGTCGGTCGACCAACATTGACCGACTAAAAGATCAACCCAAAAACTTTCGAAGAAAAACTGAACATAGAACTAGTCGGTTGAAGAGCAACTCTTAACCGACTAAAAAGAAAGATTATACAAGAATTAGTCGGTTGAAGAACAATAGCTGACCGACTAGTTTGCAACCTAGTCGGTACGAAATCGTTCTTAGACCGACTAACGACAAACAGTAACTTTATTGTACAGTGAACTCAGAATTAGTCGGTCTGAGTACAATGCTTGACCGACTAGCTCAAGAACTAGTCGGTCAAAGGATGAACTTAGACCAACTAACGACAAACAGTAACCCAGCTATTATTTCTACGTTGAACTAGTCGGTCCGTGAAGGATGGCCGACCGACTAGATCTCATTCTAGTCGGTTGGTTCTCCTTCGTGAACCAACTAAGATGCACCAAAAGTGCCGAAACGAAGCGCGAAGCTTCAGGAAAGATTCTATGGCTTCTAGGATCGTTCTAACTCTAAATTTACGGCGTTAATAAGCTAAAACGTGAGGATTCAATCGAGAAAACATACAAGGAGGGGAAATTCAATATCTTTCATATAAAATAGTCATTACAAACACCGGTCGTTACAATGGAACGGTGAAGCTTCCTGGATCCGGTAGCTTCCGGAGGAGATGATTCTTTATAATGGAGGTAGAGTCCTCCATGAGCTTTATCTCTTCGTGCTTCCTCTTTCCCGTGATCAGGTCCTTTAAGAACTTGGCATAGATGGGGATCTCCGTGATAGCATCCATGAATGTAATGTTTAGCTGGATTCCCTTTAGCAACTCCGTGAATTTGGAGTATTTCTTCTCCATCTTAGCCAAAGCCAACCTCTGTGGATATGGCGGGGGAGGTCGGCTTACTTTGTTCCATGCAGCATCATCAGGAGACGGCGTTGTTGTAGGTATGATGGGTGGTGGATTCGCCTTCTCATCGTTCTTTGTAGGCTCTTCAGTAGCCTCTTCTTTATCACTGTCAATAACGGCATCTTCAGTAATGACACTCTCCTTGTTTAGAACCGGGGTCATAATGGGATCAGTCGTCCGTCCTCCACGTATGGTGACAGAAACCACAGCATTCGCTTGGGCCCTCAGATTTGGCTCTAGTTGCGAAAGAAACCTCCATTGGTTCTTCAGAAGCTGGGACATCTGGCCCCTCGGTTCGTCGAGCGAAGTATTTATATTCTTGAACTGGGCGGATGTGTCCTGGATGAACCGAAATTGCCCACTCATAAATGTTTCCAATGTCACCTCTAGATTGGATCGAGACGGATTTGGTGCATAACCCTGCTGAGGTGGGTAATTAAACTGATAACATGGTGGTCGGTAAGGCTCGGCTGGCCTAAACCCACTCTGATGTTGGTTCTGTGGCTGCACTTGTTGTTGTTGAGGAGGGGGTGGCGGTCTCTGGAATTATGGAGGTTACAGCCCTCCACTTGGGTTCCCATAAGAAAATCCCGGATGATTCCCAGCAGACGGGTGTTGCCATTGATTCTGTCCCTCTCATTAGACGTACTGCACAGACTCAGATAAGTCAGTGCCATCATAATGTGCCTCACTATGAATGTAACCTTGCTCAGCATAATCCTCTACAGGATGATAAGCAGAGGTGCTGGTGGTTGCTGGGATGGAATCCAAGCGCTGTTTAATTCCGGCCACCTGTTTGCACAAGTTCTTGATATGAGAATCCAGATGGCTGGAAACTTTGACCTCGGGGGTCCGAGTCACGATCGTTCGTTCTTCACTCCACTGCTGATTATTAGCTACTATATGCTCTAGCAGGTCTATGGCTTCTTTAGGAGATTTGTCAAGCAAGGCGCCTTGTGCAGCAGCATCAATTATTATTTTGGTGCTGGGCTGCAGCCTATTGTAGAAGCTTTGCACCAAGTCCCCAGGCTGGATACCGCGATAAGGGCATTGATGTTGAAGGTCTTTGAATCTCTCCCAGGCCTCATAAAGGGATTCTTGCGGGAGCAGTTTGAAATTTGAAATTGCTCCCTGGATCCGCACCGTCTTCGAGGGTGGATAGAACTTATCCACAAAGGCGAGTGCCAGCTTCTCCCATGTGGTAAAATGGTTGGGCGGATGGGCCCGTAGATAGTATGATGCTTTATCCCTCGGGGTGAATGGAAAAAGCCGTAGCTTGACGGCATCATCACTCACATCCTTAAGCCTTGAACGTGTCACACTTTGCCAGGAAAGTGTCGATGTGATGATTGGGGTTCTTGTAAGGATGTCCATGGAAGGGATCCTGCTGCATTAAATTTATGAGCCCCGTCTTCAGCTCGAAGCTCGCCACTACCAGTTGCGGTCTAAGAATAGAAGAATTATTTCCAAATGTAGGCTTTATATGGTCCCTGATGGACCAGATGCGAGGAGTAGTACTGTCTGCCATCTGAGCAGAGGGAGATTAATTTCTGCTTAAGGCCCTCAAAGCCCTTGTCGTTTTCTCGATCTCGGGGTCGAACAATAATTCTCGATTGGATGCCTCGAAGCGAGAGTTCATGCACCGAAACAACTCAGACAAATACCATTAGTAGAAAGGTAATAATTAAAGAATAAAGGGGTGGTAAGATAATAAATGGAAAGATATGCTAGCAAAATTTTCAAAATAAAAATAAACTGAGAAACACTATTACCGTCCCTGGCAACGGCGGCAAAAACTTGACCGGCCCCGAAACCTACACCTAGATTCCACCAGGCGGTGTCACGGTCACCAGGCGTAGTATGGCCCCTAGGTGTCTATCTCGGGCTCTATCCACAAGCGGACGGTGTCAAATTATAGTATAAAGGATGTCAGATCCCACAGGGACGGCGACCGTATATTTGAATTCTCAGATTATTTCTATATCTCGAATGAGATAGCTGTCGGGTTAAGAGAATTGGTTGTGGTATTGTTGTTAATTCAATAATAAAGGGAACTAGGGTATTAGTGATCACCGCTAGGACCGTCGGGGATCGATGTTGGAATAGGATTCTTACGTTGTGTTGGGGTTAGGGGATTAATCTATCAATTCGTACCACTCTCGTGGTTTAGAATTTCGAGGCATTTCGATGGCTCTCGTTGACGCAATGGCAGTAGCAGTCAACGTAGCGATATAGTTCATCGGTGGATCCCCTCAAGGCACGAGCCAGGCATGGTCATGAGCCTTGGTTGGATCCACCGATTTCCATATTCGAATCCTAAGGATACCCTTTAAGCACATCAATTCCACAGACCGTGGGCATGATCTTAGTACGGGTTATCCTAGGGATTTGGTAGGATCGACCGAAATACTCCTCTTTATTCCCCATTCAACCTAGAAATACAGATCTACATCTTCCCCCTAGGGTCTTAGGGCTAACACATCAACCCTAGAGGAAACTACTCACTCATGGAGATTCTAGTGAATAAAAATATGATTTTTGCAAGAGAAAACATCGTAGGATATTAATCAAATATTATAGGAGATGCTTACGTGCCAAAAACGAAGAAAAACAACGAGCAATAGATACAAAGAAAAAAAACAAGATTCCAAAATGTAATAGTAGCAATAGAACTCCCCAAAAATTATTCAATAATCTTCAAAGAATTTAATCTAAATCTAACCAGTTTTTCTCATCTCTTCCCTCTCCAAAAATAATTCAAAAACTCACAAAAGAATCGAATCTCCAAAACGTCGCAGCAGATCCACCCTTCACTTCCACAAGTGCCCAACAGACGGCCCGAAAAATTTCCAAAAATAGCCTTTAGCGTCGTCGATCGAGTCAGTGACTCGGTCGAGTAGTAGATTGCTCGGTCGGCTGCTCGGTCGAGCATCCGTCTTGCTCGGTCGAGCGTGACTTACTGACTCGGTCGAGTAGTAGATTGCTCGGTCGGCTGCTCGGTTGAGCATCCGTCTTGCTCGATCAAGCACGACAGTAAGTCGCGCTCCTCTAAAATATGCCACTCTGTCTGCTCAACCCAAGTCAACTCTGCTCGGTCGGGCATACGGCTGACTCGGTCATCAAAAGCTCTGCTCGGACCGTGTAGGAAGTTGTTTGAGCTTCGAAAGATTGGCGATGCTCGACCGAGCACTATGGGTGCTCGGTCCGAGCAGCCTGTGTATCTGATTTTCTCCTTCGTTTTGCCTCTGCTCGATCGAGCAGCTACTCTGCTCGGTTAAGTCGCTTGTGAAGATTATTTCTGAAGCTCCTGTAGCTTCTCTTCTCTTCATGCGCTCTCATCCACTCCTCACATGGCTCCCAAAACTCGACGAACTCCTCTAGAGCTTCGCCAATGGGCTCATGGGCGTGCAAGATGTATCCATATCCAAATTGGGTCCCAAATCGCTCCAAAATCCCTGAAAATCCATAAAACACTACGAAACTCGAATATAACGTTAGAATTGCAATATCGTAGGAAAATACGGGATTTAGGTGTGAAAATGATATGAAATGCGATGTCATGGTGCTATGAAAAGATGTAAAATTTGGACACATCAAGCTCGATACCGACCTTGAACGCTAGATGGGGCTCGTTGATCTGCACCACAGGGAGTCGTTAGGGGGTCGGATCTGGGTTCCGACCCAAATCCCCTTCGATGCTTAAGTTTGTAAGGGACTTAAGGGGCAGATGGAGCTTGGTGTAGCTGAGATCGACCCATGGAGGTTCGTCTCTAGACTGACGACACAAGCTCGAATATAGAATGGTAAGAATGTGAAGATAGAGTTCTATGTATTAGATCTCGTACCTTGAAGATGGAACCCCCTTTTCCTATTTATAGAGGTTCGTGGTACCTTTGGAGACGTTGGGGAGATAACGGCCTCCCATAATGGGGCCACGATCTTTCATCATAAATGGGAGTAAACGCTACCCACGTCCTCGAGATTTCTGAGCCCGCCTTCAATCCCATGTATGTGTGGAACAGGCCTAACGGTCGACTAGTCATCTGAGCTTTGACTGGGTCGATATCGGGTTGCTCTGGTGGGTCTGGTAGGCCTCGGCCATTGGTCGACCAAATTTCCTTGGTTGTCGGCCCAATGACTCAACAATAACTTATAACTTACCTTCATATATAAACTTAACTTCATATAATACTTATAACTTAACTATTATTATAACTTATTAAACATTATACTTATAAAAACAAACCTCCTCTCTTACCCCCCCCCTCTCTCTCTCTCTCTCTCTCTCTCTCTCTCGATCTGTTTCTTCTCTTCTCTCTTTTTTGTTTCCCTTTTTTCTTTTTGCTTGTTGCAGAGGGGAGATTAGGGGTGGCAATTCGGGCCGGGCCAGTCTTATCGGGCCGTACCAGCCCGGTTCGGTTTTCTTAAAGGACTCGGCCGGGCCAGCCCGATAAGGCTTCGGGCCATTCCGGAGAGGCACGGGCACAGTCCGATAAAAATTTGGGCCACCCGACGCGGTCCGATAGTGTTGTATGAATTATGTATTGTGAAAATATTTTATCATATTTTTAAACACAAACTTGTCTCATATGCTTAAAGATGCATCGAAATGGAGCAAGAAAGAGAGGATTAAGTAGGTTGCATAAGGTGATGTGTCCTACATTGTTTTCATTTATTTGGCAAGATGAATTAACATGTTTGGTGGTTCTGTGTCTCTTCTCGAAAACTGTGATCGACCCCTAAGATCCGAAGACATCAAAGTTGGTGTTGGCGGGTAGTTGTTAAAATTTATGATATTTAGACCTTGATCTGATAAGATTCTTGACATTGGACTCAACACCATAAAATGAATGCATGTTACTGAAATCCGTTTTAGATCAGTGTGTGGTCAAATTGAAGTGGGGCGATCAAATGCTTTTCGTGTCGTGTTGTGCCGCCCATGGGCTGAAAAGCTTGGCCCGGGTCCGACCCGAAAATGAACCGGGCCAGGCCGGCCCAGTCCGATAAGGATTTTGGGCCAAAATTGTTGGCCCAGGTACGGTCTTATCGTGCCGGGCCCATGCCGGGCTATCGTGTCGGGCCGAAAATTGCCACCCCTAGGGGAGATCGATGGGGGGTGGTGGCAGGGGGCGGATCCACGCATGCACGGTGGCAGCGGGGGCTCCAGGCAGCGGGTGGCGCGACAGGGGACTAGGGTGCACGGCGGGGGCAGCTAGGGCGGATCTGTGAGCGCTGCTGGGCGGCAGCGGTGGAGCTAGGGTACATGCAGCGAGCAGAGATAGGGCACAGGCGGCAGCTAGGGCAGGGCAGACGTGCATGCTAGGGTGGCTAGCTGGGAGGAAGCATGCGCACGCGCAAGGCAGGAGGAGGGGGAAGAATGAGGAGGGGATTCACAGATTTAATTCCCTCTTCCAATTTCTGTTTGTGTGATTGATTTTTGGGTTGATTTGGGCGATTGATTGATGGAGGGGAGGATGATGAATGGGAGAGGGGATTGATGGGTTGTGATGCCAAAGGAAGAGGAGAGGCTTTGTTTGCAGGCACGATGGAGAGGTTCTCTTAATACCCATACATGTAATAAGTTGAGATCCGAATAATTCGGATCTCATCTGCCAAATGAGGTGTTAAAGGGTGTGAGGGTTGGTTAATTGAATGGGGGTTAGGGTAATTAGTTAGTGTTAAATGATAATTATTCACACTATGGTGAAAAATCCGAAAATAGGGGCGCACTCGCGTCGACGTGTAGAATCAAAGAACACTCGGACGAAAAATACTCGGACTACTGAAGTAAAATACGGTCACACACACAACCCAACACGCCTAAAATATAGGTCATTACAGTCTCATATCACGGCGGTCAAAAGAATAATCAAATATGTTAGTGGTACAGCTGAATATGGTATATGGTATACCAAAGACACAAACACCTAACTATCAGGCTACAGCGATGCTGATTGGGCAGGAAATGCTGATGATAGGAAGAGTACAACATGTGGTTGTTTCTATGTGGGAAACAATCTTGTCTTATGATACAACAAGAAGCAGAATTCTATTTCTCTATCCACGGCTGAGGCTGAATACATAGCAGCAGGAAGTTGTTGTACTCAAATTCTATGGATGAAGCAGATGCTGACTGACTATGGGGTGGAGCAAGCTGTATTGACAATTTTATGTGACAATCAGAGTGCAATCAACATCTCCAAGAATCCAGTTCAACACTCAAGAACTAAACAGATAGATATCCGGCATCATTTCATCAGAGAATTGATAGAGAAGAAAGTTCAAGTCATGGAATATGTCGCAACCTCTAGCCAATTGGCTGATATTTTCACGAAACCCCTCAATTCAGGTAGATTTGAAGAGCTGCAACAGGCACCTGGGCTGTGTCGTATGTGATGGTGCATCTTATGTTTCAAAATAAGGGCGTGTTGGGCTGTGTTAAGTTGGGCATGTTTAGGGTCAGGCCGTTATATGTGATCCCCCCCAAATTTATTCATCTTACGGTGCTCTTTTCTCTCCCTAAATTTTCAAAGAATAGAAGTGTCCTCTTCTAGGGTTTCTTGATCCCTTCTTGTGTGATCTCCCTCTCCTCTGCTGAAATGGCTTGTGATCAAAGTCAAAAATCTCCTCAGGCCCCTCGTCGGTCCTTTCGATGGTCTTCCTCCTCAAAAAGGGCAATGTCCTCTTCATCTCCTCCACGGGGTAAGAGAAAAGGGGTGGCTCCTCGGCCTGCTAGTGTCTCATCTTTTGGCATTTCTCCTCCCTCTCCATCTCAGATGTCTTCATAGCACATGCATTGCTATGTAGTGTCAAATTGGGAGATGGTTCCATTTTCTCCCCCATTTTAGTTCAATACGAGAAACCCTCGTCCTTCAATTCGGATTTGGAT
Source organism: Scilla litardierei (assembly GCA_030789695.1). Lineage (NCBI taxonomy): Eukaryota > Viridiplantae > Streptophyta > Magnoliopsida > Asparagales > Asparagaceae > Scilla > Scilla litardierei. The sequence continues at coordinate 137,550,220 of CM061142.1, forward strand.
GAAGATTTTCCTGCTCCAGTCATAATTCAGGACTGGTTCTGGTATCTTAGGATGACTGGTAAAAAATTGGACATATCTTGGATGGACTTCACTGGTGTTTGCCATGATCCTTACAAATTGGACAAGTTGAGAGGTAAATTGATGAGTGTTGAGGTGCCTGATGATGATGAGATTCCACCTGTCGGCGAAGGAATTCTTCTGTTAAATTATCTGAAATTGTGGTTCTGAAGATTTCTGATTCTGAGATGTCCATCCCTGCTGAGGATACAGGTACCAATGCTGATGCAGAAGTGAATTCTGGCCCTGCGGCTGTAGATGTCCAGCCTCAAATCCCTCTGTAACGCCCCGCTTCCCAAAAGACACCGGAAACGAGAACATTACACGGTTCGCTTGAACGGGAGCGGTGAAGCTTGAGTCCAATAAGCGTCTGTGATAAAAACACAAGGGAGGTCCTTGCATTTGCGTATCAGAACAATCAGAAACATTCAAAAGTTAAAAGCCACATCCAGATACATAATATTCGTACACGAAATTAAACAACAAGCCTCAGCAGGGCTAAATTAGCAACAAAAAGGAAGGTACTCAAAGCAACAACAACGTCTAAAAGTAAGCTAAGGAAAAGCAGTAAAGGGTGGGTCCACTAGTCCTCCGCTGGGAGAGGCTCGACGTCAGGAACGAACTACTGGCTCTCCAAATCAGGCGTCACGTATGGATCCTCCGGGTACTCAAGCTCAGAATCTGACATACATCCAAAAACATGAATGTATGTCAGTAAGGGGACTGCAAGAAAGAGTTAGTAACCCAAGACAAGTGTACAAACGATATGAATTTAAGAGACATTGATAAAATAACTGCAACAAGAGTGATATGACGATTATAATGAAACGAAGGCAAAACATTCCTAGCATGCAGTTCTAATCAATTTCAAGAAGTAAGGTAAGTTTTGTTTGAGTTCATTAGCATTTTCATGAGTTCAAGTTAGCGTTGCAGTTTCATGTCAATAGTTCACATCTATCATAGGGTTCTCGTATTTAGGTCGTGATGATTGAGTCGTTCTTCTCACGGGGGCTTACCGTGATTGGCGCTAACCCACCGCATACGGTTGGTGCCCTTGAAGAGAGTACCCTTTCATATGCCTAGTGGCCGCTCAACCCTAACCCCACCCCAATGTTTGTGCTAGAACACGAGCCAGCCTAGTCGACTCACACGACATCACAAATTCACGATTCCGCCTTCTAGACGCACGATTTTCACGATGCCACAATTTGTTAAACATGTCAAGACTTGCAGGAGATTAACATTATCAATCTTACATTGTTATAACGACATTTCATTAAGCAGCGGTGAGTTGAACAATATTTTTAACAATTTTAAAAATGACATTGAACATGAATTTTTGTCGAGCATGCTACAGAAATAAATTATCTTCGCTATTGATTAAAATTAAAGTATATTGAGTTATATGTCGTTGGGTCCCAAATTTCGTCCAGATTATCATAGCATCGTTTTCATGCGTCATTTCACGTGTGGTTTTCAAATTATACAGCAATACGTAAAAGCAACGTAAAAGTCCTGAAACTTCAAAAATTCATATCTAATTGCACACTTGCCTGTTTTTGGCGTTCTTGGTGTTGTCGGAAATGTCTCGACGGGTACTACGCTACGGTGATAACGGTTCGGTGGTTTGACAAAATGTAAAAATCAGATTAAGCATTTTTCGATCATAACAGCTTTATAAAGAGCTCCTACGACGTCTAATCATCGTTTTTATTAAGTTCTCTACATTACGGTGCGGGTTGTGGATTGTTTAAGGGTAGATCTACTAACCGGAAGTGCAGCGAAGGATTGAAATGCAATGATGAGTAGCGGCGACGCGTGCGACTCCAAAACAGCGTCGTCGAGCGTCGGGGATTCGCCGTCAACACCCGGGGAGGCGGCAATGGCTGTTCTGGCGCTTGAGGGACAGTCGACGGCAGCAGCAGCAGTGCAGCAGTATGGCAGCATGGCAACATCTCCTGGCAGGGCTCCAGCAATGGAGAGGAGGCGAGGGATGGATCCGGGCTACCGTTAGCGTGCGCGAGGGAGAGGGACCCAGGTGAGAGGGTCTGCGGGCTGTGGACGAGTCCCGTGCGTTGGGTGGAAGGGATGCGAGGGTGTGATGCTGTGAGGGTGGTGCTTGGGCGTGGGGAAGAGAGACGCGAGGGTGGTTGCTGCGGAGTTGGGATCTCGGGGAGAAGGAGGGCCTGGCTGTTACGTGCGTGGATGAAGAGCGGGAGAGCAGCGACGGTTTGCGCATTGCTGCTGGGCGAGAAGGCCACGTGATGGGTGCTGGGGTTCGGCGTGGGGGAGCGAGGGGAGATCGCTAGGCCTGGGCGGCGGTTGAAGAAGGAGGAGGAGGCGTGGCTTGGTCGGGGCGGTGTTGGCCTGTCGTAGGTGGGGGTGGTTGCCAGAAGGAGGACGGGTGAGGGGTGAGGCTGATCCGCGTGGAGAAGGGAAGATGGGTAGGGGCGGCTGCGGGTCCTGCGTGATGTTGGGAGAGAAGAGAAACTAGGGTTTGTTATTATATTCATATATAGAAGTAGGGTGATAACAGCACGTGAGTAGGGAAAGTTTATAGTTTTAGTAATAGGCTATGTGTTAGCCCATAGTGTTTCTCTAGGGTCCTATTATAAAGAAGTTGCAGGCTAAAAAGTCCCACGTGAACATGTCTCTAGGTGTTTAATATAATTTAGGGTTGTATTTCTTTAGGTTTGTTTCAGGAGAGCTGCACGCGTACAGGCATAGGGTCACAAATTTAGAGTAGTTTTATTATTATTATTTGAAGTCTGTTGCAAGAGTACCTATGCTAGTCTAGGTTTAGTTTCTATAATTTTTTTATTATATAAGTCCTAGGTGTGAGTGGGGCTTGTGATGGGTGCGTGTGTAGCTGGTTCGGCCATAGGGTTGAAAAATGAGGCTATGATGTATTAGGAAAGTTTGAGTGATGAAAGGGATTTGAAATATCATTAATGAGATTTAATCAAGGTAAATAAGAGCCAATTAATAGGTGTAATCAAGGGAAATAATGGCTAATCAATATGTTTAAATGGGTTTATAAAAGGAAGGCTTCATTTGACTTTTAAAAGTTTTAAAAACAAAGTTTGAAATTCAAAATTTGAATTTTGGGAAATTTAAAACTAATTTTAAGAAGAGACTTTTAAATAATTATTAAAGGATTTATCTTAGCAGTTTAAAAATAATGATAATAATAATTAGCATGAAAAGATAATAGAAGCGGATACGGATACGGTACTGCCACGGGGATAAAATGTCCAACAACGGATACGAAAAGAAATTAGAAATACGAGAGAAATACAGATAATAGTAACGATAAAAACTAGTCGTTACATCCTACCCACCTTAAAGACGATTCCGTTCTCGGAATCTTATCGGCAAGGCACCCGGAAAACGTAAGGGTAACGCTCGCATCTCTCTTCTAATTTATACACATAATAAATAACCATCATGTCATATCCAAATAGTATTTCTAATACCAACATCAACCCAAAAAAGTATTACTACTGATAATACCAATCAACGTCTATGCTAATAGCAGTAACAACACACGTACATACATTACTAGTTACATATTAACATAACACGTTTAATATAATATCAACCTACAAATACAATCCAACCAAAATTATACTCGGTGAATAGTAACACTTTACTACACCACCACATCAATTTACTAGCTGTAAGTGTGCCATCACCTTGCACACTCACATTATTACCAATACACAAGGTAATACCATACCTCTTATACACTCACAATCTATACTGATATAGTACCACATGTCACATAAACATACCACTAATAAAAAATACAATCATTCTTTGTCAATTAACACCCCAATCATACAATCACTTTTACATACCGAATAATACCATAAACACATTATAATACATATCACTACGCATATATACATGCACGTATTACCTTACACCATACACAGATTTATATACGCCTTACTCATAGCACTAGGGTCGTCGTAATCTACCCGCCTTAGGATCAAGTCCGTCCTCAGACTTCCTTAAATAGGCCGACCTAGGGGTGAGCGGACTTGGACACTAAGGTCATTCTATCCCAGTCATACATACATTATAATGAGACACTATACATCCATGTGCCTATTCTTACTCATACATCACACACTTTCAAATACATATACATACGTACATTTAACATACAAATACATACTTACACTACTACACGCCCATCTCGTATCCATATAGGACAGATATATACACACGCGAGTATACACAACCAAAATTTACATATGGCTAGTATACTATTACATACATCCATATATACGTAGTCACAAACATACGACTAGGCATACTTCCTGGCATACACATGCACATACATCATCCCGTATGGGTAATTATAGCAATCCTACAATATATAAAACACACATGTTCATACAATATATATTTATATACACACCTATAACTAACCACATACATATATACGCACGAGTACACGCTAGACATTCTAACATATAAATCACACAATAAATCTGCACACACAACTATACATACACGTATTATCATTACACCTAACATGTACATCACTGTACTAGCATACAATTACAATCATTAACAATTACGACTAAGACACATATACTCATAGTAACTAGCCAATATTAAATCTAACACGCACAGATATTCCTATAGTGTTATAGTTAATCACTCGTCTAAGTATAAATATAACACTTACTACTCTATACTCGATTATATACATATATGTCACATATTAACGTACACGCACAAATAACACAATAGATAATCACGCTATATTAATATACTAAGGGTAAGCACACTCATACACGGGTGGTATATAGAGTTTCGCACTCGCGGGTCCACACTCACTATCTATATACATGCACCACAACACCACAATCAAGCTAATGGTCCCACTATACTTAAACTAAAGCTGACATAAGCAAAGATAAGCACTAATGTGGTAACTAAGTAATAGGGTAGGATTTAGAGTTGAATGAGGCATCGAGTTATTGTTGTGATGGACGGTTCCGAATGTGAGATGGATAAGAGGTTAGTCGGTTGGGTGAGAAAAAAAATTTATGAACAAAAGTAAGAAGATAAAGATGTGTGTAAGAATAACAATATCGTCATAACTTACGTAAAATAGTAAGCATACGGTAGGAGTTAAGACGTAAAATGTGATCAGTCAAATAATAGGTGAAGAGAAATATGGCATAGTGTTGTAGTGCTTGTTTGGTAAATGGAACTGGGTTTGTAAAATGGAAATTCTTTTTTTTAATGTGAAGACAATGATTTTGAAACTGACACACAAGATTTTGAAGTTCTATTTAATTTAGGAAGGTATTTTTAAAAAAAAGTATATATGAATGACTGTTTTTGAAATATGTTGGTAAGAAAATGGGATAATATTTTGAGCTAGCGAAATAGAAATAACATTTTTAAAAAAGAGTTCATTACATGAGGAAAATAGAGTAGCTATATAAGGCTATGTGAAGTATAAGTGCGGAAGGTGTATGTTAGAAAGTCGCCATAAGATAGTAACTAAAGATCGCGTTAGAAGAGTTTCATAATCAAGTTTGGGTTTAAGTCGACTGAAGTGTAGAAAATCTAAGTAAAAGTTTTCAAAAGGATTTTAAACTTAGTGAAGAATTCAATAAAACTATCGAAAATACTTTCTAGAAGACCCCAGATCTGCAAGATGGCAGACCCGAAGAGTTTATATGATTCGAGGACAAGGAATAGGTTTGACGATTGAAACGTAAGGACGACTAAGAAGTAACTCTGTGAATACGCTACGATGGCTTTCTACGATCATTAACATGGATGTGTAATGATTAGAGAAATAATAAAATCAGGGGGGAAATAATCATTGGGCCAACTAAGGTTTAGCACTAAGGTTCAACAACGAACTAGACTGTGATAGGGAAGCGAGGTAAGGGTTCGTTGAGGGTCAAGATCGAGATCTTATCTATAGATCAGGAATATCCTACGCTTCGAAGTCTACTCATTACAGGCGTCTCAGGTTCGACTTGCACGGCGACGATCGCTACGTTCGGTTGGGCCCTAGACTCGATGAATCTAAGCGAACGACTAACGAAACTCAAAAATCTAATATAGTAAAAGCTGAACGATCAATCGCTAGGGTGACTTCCAAAATGATAACACTAAGTCGTGGCAAGGGCGTCTAACTAACGAGCACGAGCGTCTAACTAACTCTTCCTATTATCCTGGTATTGGTTTCCTATCGTGCTAAGACAAGATAGTCGAGTAATTTTGCGTACGAGCTAATTCTGGATGTTTTGGCTAATGAAAAGTGTTCTCATTGTTCTGAATTTTGTAGTTGCAGGACCTGCATGGGCTGCCACTAAAACCTGTAACGCCCCGCTTCTCAAAAGACACCGGAAACGAGAACGTTACGCGGTCCGCTTGAACTGGAGCGGTGAAGCTCGAGTCCAATAAGCGTCTGTGATAAAAACACAGGGGAGGTCCTTGCATTTACATATCAGAACAATCAAGAACATTCAAAAGTTAAAAGCCACATCCAGATACATAATATTCGTACACGAAATTAAACAACAAGCCTCAGCAGGGCTAAATTAGCAACAAAAAGGAAGGTACTCAAAGCAACAACAACGTCTGAAAGTAAGCTAAGGAAAAGCAATAAAGGGTGGGTCCACTAGTCCTCCGCTGGGAGAGGCTCGACGTCAGGAACGAACTACTGGCTCTCCAAATCAGGCGTCACGTGTGGATCCTCCGGGTACTCAAGCTCAGAATCTGACATACATCCTAAAACATGAATGTATGTCAGTAAGGGGACTGCAAGAAAGAGTTAGTAACCCAAGACAAGTGTACAAACAATATGAATTTAAGAGACATTAATAAAATAACTGCAACAAGAGTGATATGACGATTATAATGAAACGAAGGCAAAACATTCCTAGCATGCAGTTCTAATCAATATCAAGAAGTAAGGTAAGTTTTGTTTGAGTTCATTAGCATGTCAATTTTCATGAGTTCAAGTTAGCGTTGCAATTTCATGTCAATAGTTCACATCTATCATAGGGTTCTCGTCTTTAGGTCGTGATGATTGAGTCGTTCTTCTCACGGGGGCTTACCGTGATTGGCGCTAACCCACCGCATACGGTTGGTGCCCTTGAAGAGAGTACCCTTTCATACGCCTAGTGGCCGCTCAACCCTAACCCCACCCCAATTTTTGTGCTGAAACACGAGCCAGCCTAGTCGACTCACACGACATCACAAATTCACGATTCTGCCTTCTAGGCGCACGATTTTCACGATGCCACAATTTGTTAAACATGTCAAGACTTGCAGGAGATTAACATTATCAATCTTACATTGTTATAACGACATTTCATTAAGCAGCGGTGAGTTGAACAATATTATTAACAATTTTAAAAATGACATTGAACATGAATTTTTGTCGAGCATGCTACAGAAATAAATTATCTTCGCTATTGATTAAAATTAAAGTATATTGAGTTATATGTCGTTGGGTCCCAAATTTCGTCCAGATTGTCATAGCATCGTTTTCATGCGTCATTTCATGTGTGGTTTTCAAATTATATAGCAATAAGTAAAAGCGACGTAAAAGTCCTGAAACTTCAAAAATTCATATCTAATTGCACACTTGCCTGTTTTTGGCGTTCTTGGTGTTGTCGGAAATGTCTCGACGGGTACTACGCTACGGTGATGACGGTTCTGTGGTTTGAAAAAATGTAAAAATCAGATTAAGCATTTTTCGATCATAACAGCTTTATAAAGAGCTCCTACGACATCTAATCATCGTTTTTATTAAGTTCTCTACATTACGGTGCGGGTTGTGGATTGTTTAAGGGTAGATCTACTAACCGGAAGTTCAGCGAAGGATCGAAATGCAATGATGAGTAGCGGCGACGCATGCGACTCCAAAACAGCGTCGTCGAGCGTCGGGGATTCGCCGTCAACACCCGGGGAGGCGGCAATGGCTGTTCTGGCGCTTGAGGGACAGTCGGCGGCAGCAGCAGTAGTGCAGCAGTATGGCAGCATGGCAACATCTCCTGGAAGGGCTTCTGCAATGGAGAGGAGGCGAGGGATGGATCTGGGCTACCGTTAGCGTGCGCGAGGGAGAGGGACCGCAGGTGAGAGGGTCTGCGGGCTGTGGACGAGTCCCGTGCGTTGGGTGGAAGGGATGCGATGGTGTGATGCTGTGAGGGTGGTGCTTGGGCGTGGGGAAGAGAGACGTGAGGGTGGTTGCTGCGGCGTTGGGATCTCGGGGAGAAGGAGGGCCTGGCTGTTACGTGCGTGGATGAAGAGCGGGAGAGCAGCGACGGTTTGCGCATTGCTGCTGGGCGAGAAGGCCACGTGATGGGTGCTGGGGTTCGGCGTGGGGGAGCGAGGGGAGATCGCGAGGCCTGGGCGGTGGTTGAAGAAGGAGGAGGAGGCGCGGCTTGGTCGGGGCGGTGTTGGCCTGTCGTATGTGGGGGTGGTTGCCAGAAGGAGGACGGGTGAGGGGTGAGGCTGATCCGCGTGGAGAAGGGAAGATGGGTAGGGGCGGCTGCGGGTCCTGCGTGATGTTGGGAGAGAAGAGAAACTAGGGTTTGTTATTATATTCATATATAGAAGTATGGTGATAACAGCAGGTGAGTAGGGAAAGTTTATAGTTTTAGTAATAGGTTATGTGTTAGCCCATAGTGTTTCTCTAGGGTCCTATTATAAAGAAGTTGCAGGCTAAAAAGTCCCACGTGAACATGTCTCTAGGTGTTTAATATAATTTAGGGTTGTATTTCTTTAGGTTTGTTTCAGGAGAGCTGCACGCGTACAGGCATAGGGTCACAAATTTAGAGTAGTTTTATTATTATTATTTGAAGTCTGTTGCAAGAGTACCTATGCTAGTCTAGGTTTAGTTTCTATAATTTTTTTATTATATAAGTCCTAGGTGTGAGTGGGGCTTGTGCTGGGTGCGTGTGTAGCTGGTTCGGCCATAGGGTTGAAAAATGAGGCTATGATGTATTAGGAAAGTTTGAGTGATGAAAGGGATTTGAAATATCATTAATGAGATTTAATCAAGGTAAATAAGAGCCAATTAATAGGTGTAATCAAGGGAAATAATGGCTAATCAATATGTTTAAATGGGTTTATAAAAGGAAGGCTTCATTTGACTTTTAAAAGTTTTAAAAACAAAGTTTGAAATTCAAAATTTGAATTTTGGGAAATTTAAAACTAATTTTAAGAAGAGACTTTTAAATAATTATTAAAGGATTTATCTTAGCAGTTTAAAAATAATGATAATAATAATTAGCATGAAAAGATAATAGAAGCGGATACGGGTACGGGTACTGGCACGGGGATAAAATGTCCAACTTCGGATACGAAAAGAAATTAGAAATACGTGAGAAATATAGATAATAGTAACATTAAAAATCGGTCGTTACACCCTCATATCGCTGTTGAAGTTCAAGATGTCAGCCATGACCCTGTTGTTCCGGTTTTGAATGAAGAAGTTCTTCAAATGGAGGACCCCTCTGTGGTGGAAGATTCTAGACTACCTTCTGATACCCATATGCCTCAAAATCCTGAGGAAGATCTGCTTCAAGGGGTAGGTGTTAATTCTTATGTTGCAACACAGTCAGAGGAAGCTCCTGAAGTTGCTCTAGAGGAGGCTCCTGATGTTGTAACATCAGCATGTGGTGGTGATGAAGATGCCCCTCTTGATGATCCGTGTGCAGCTCAAGCTGCTGTTGCTGATATTTCTTGTGATGTTGCACATGATGTTGCAACATCAGAAGCAACATGCACCCCAGCTGTGCAAGAAGAGGCTAATACTTCATCCCAGCCTGCTCTGCCTAGAGTTGATCTTGTTCCCCCATGCTTGCAAGCCCAGGACTGTTCCCAGGAAACGTGCTGCTCCTTCCAGCCATGTTTCTCCATCTCCTTCAAAGAGGTAAAATCCATGTTTCTTCGGTTATTCATCTTCCCCTCTTTTTACTACATCAGATACTATGAGCAAGGTTTTCTTTGATAAAGCTTGCAAAAAGAGATGGTCCCTTTACTCTGAAAGGGCCATTCATGCTGAGAAGTCCCTATCTGTTTCCTCCTTTGCCAAGACCAATTTAATCTCCATTTTCAATGACCACAAACTCTTTCAGGCTGCCAATTGCTTCAAATCTTATAACCCTACGTTGGTTAGAGAGTTCTACTGCAATTTGTCTAGGGCTGCAGGAGATTCTTCATCTAGGTGGGCCTTTCATGCCTTTATTAGAGGGAAGATTATCTCTTTTTCTCCCTCCGTTCTGAACAAGATTTTGCAGTGGTCCTGTCCTCCCTCTCTGTCAGCTTTTGGGGAGTCCGTTGGAGATAATTATGACACTTTCATAAAGGTGGTCACTACTGGGAAGTTGGTCAGTTGGCCTAAGTCCTCATCTTTTCCTTCCTCTTCATTGTCTGCAAAGTTCTTTCTGTTGTATAGAATTCCTACCAGGAATTGACTTCCCACCTCCAATGTTTCTGCTGTCACTAAAGAGATGTGTAAACTGTTGTATTCTGCTGGAACTAAGCATCCCCTCAACCTTGGAAGAATCATCTTCGTTTCTATTTTGTCCCTGTCAGAGTCATCTGGAGCTTCTCCTTCTCTGCCACATGCTTGTCTTATCTCCATGATGCTAGTCTTAGAAAATTATGACATCTGCAACTGAATTATCTGTTCCTTCAGAGGGCATTAGCTACACAGTCAAGTCTATAGTTAGGAAGACTGATGATATTTCTAGTTTGTCCTCTCCATCTCCTGGAACTGGTCATGTATCATCACCATCTTCTCCTGATAGGCAGCCATCCTCTATCCCTTCTGTATCTGATCCTCTATGTCATGTTGGCTCTCACTCTCTTATTCTAGAGGACATCAAAATATATGAGAATGCACTGAAGAATGTGGACAATCAGTTGTTGATTCTTCAGGGTCAGAAAGTTGTGTTTGATGCTCAAAAAGCTATGTTTAAGGACAGGATTATTCTGATAAAGTCCAAGCTTCCTCCTCCTTCTTCAGAGTCTGTGGATGATGTTGTTGGTAGTGGCTCTAAGTGAGGTATGTTTCTTTTGGATTTTATGGCCCAAAGGGGGAGATATGATATGTGGATATGATATGTGGGGTGGTGTTGTGATGGTGTATGTCTTGATGGTGCTGGTGGATATTTGATTATGGGTTATGGTAAGTTGAATGCCATGTTGGATATGTCTGTTGGATGGTATGTTGGATATCATGTATTGACATTCTTGCTTTTTTCCAACATGGTTTGACCTATTATGATTGTGCCACTAAATGCCAAAGGGGGAGTTTGTTAGATCATACGCTGTATGACTGTGTTGTCATTAGTGGCACCCATTTAGTCTTCTGTAGCTCTTAATTATCTTAGAATGAGAGATCTAGTTTATTGGCCATGTTGTATGACATTTTGAATGTCATGTTGCAACATGAGATCCAACATGTTGTGTTGGAGGCTTTGAAAAGGATGACGGTCATCAGTAGTATTGACAATGGATTACTTCAGATCTTATTGCAATCTCTTCAAGGTATTTTGTTATATGTTGTTATGTTGAAGAATTGTTGAAGATGCATTTGGAGGTTGATATGTCTTAGATTTGATTGAAGAATCTATTGGAGAGATATTAGCCTGTAAATAGTGGTTGAAAGATCTTTGAAGATATTACAGAACCACTTGCCTAAAGTGGTTCTGTAATTTGCGAGCTGCCGATCTGCACGGGATTTATCGAGTGATCTACCTTATCTACTCCGAGATTAAGGAGGAGCGGAGTATCTAAGGCGCGTGCGTTTTTGCGGCTAGGGTTACGACTTTTGCAAAAAATTTCGTAGAACTCCGGGAGTGAGGCTGATGGCTACCGAGGTAGGAATCACGAGAGTTGATTCTAGTCAGTTTGGCAAGGGGATCTTGCATGCAAGAGGAGCTTGCATAGATTACTCCATGGGTTTGGTAGAGACCACCCATCACGGTTTGTATTGAGGAGGAGTTTGTTCCTCCTAATAGAAATCCGGTATTAGTGATTGTATTCATTGATATTTTTAATGGAGTAATCTGATCTTTCTGAGCGTGGCCCCGCAGATATATGTGTGTGAACCGAACTGCGTTACCAAGGTTTGCGTGTCATTGCTTGGTTTTGTGTTTAATCATTATGCTTGATTGATTAATCTCTTCGTACTGAATATCAGTAGTAAATTTGTTTTTGTCATTATGGACGATTACACAAGATTTACTTGGGTTTTATTTTTGACAAATAAAAATGATGCTTTACGTGAATTCAAAATATTTTTCAAAAAGACCGAAAAGCCTCTGTAACGGCCGCTTTCCGACCGTTCGTATTTTTGTGTGTACCTTCCTCTTTCGTACGCGTATTTTTATTTGACCTTTCTTCTATCTGGAATAAGCGTTGTGATATGTCGTTGTGACCGTATGGAAGAGTAGTTATTTATGGGATTTTTAGTGAACGTCATTTCACGGGTCGTTCTCCCGCAAATCAGCTTTGATTGGAGAGACATCGCAACTTTAGACTTCGACGCCGGATCTTTTTATTTTTAGTTCGATTTCTGTGAACTCAACGCGCGATCGACCACAGTACCCTCGAGCCTCTCGTCGTCACGGTCGTCCCGATATTTTTTTCGTAATTTTCGGACACAGTTTGCTTAGCCCAACCCACTAATCAAATTCGAAGCCCATTAAGCCTAATCAACATTTGAAATTCAAATTCTTAATCAAATCTTAATGAAATCTCATACGATTCATGAGAATATTGATGTGGTTATCCTCACCTTCCTTTTTCCTTCTTTACACACCCCCTCACTCACCCTATCTCCTAGTCATCATTAAGTACATCCCATTTCATACACTTTTTAGCAACAAACTTCTTTTTAAATCAAAACCATACCCTCTTCAACCTAGGTCACGCAAGAACCCATTTGCAGCCGCCAACTTCTCCTCCTTGCGCCATCTTCTCACCGTCGATGACAGGCCGTCGGCCACCCCTACTCCCCGGCCATCTCCTCCACTCTCTTCCCTTTCCCCTCTTCTCTCTCTCTCTCCCCTAGAAACCCCAACGACCACTCCACCACCATCAGATCCCCCTCGACGCCCTTTACATACTGCAAGTCTTCTTTGACCCTTCTGGTCGTCGCTTTTCTGATGCGATGCAAAACAGCGACCCGGTATTGCAAATCTGTCCTTCCACCTTCTCACGGCCGCCCACCGCCGTGTGCAGCCGCCGTCAGCCACCAACCAGGCCGAACAACCCACCATCAACCTCCTTCAATCCCCGGCAGCCCTCTTTGCTCCTAGGAGTTCACGCGCATCGCCAATCTCACGTGTTTTCCCCCAACGTTGCGGCCGCTGTGTAGATCTGTTGGGCTACCTGCAACGGGAAAGAGATCGATGCTTGCTCGCTGTTCTCACCTCCACCTTGATGTCCGGGCATGTCTTGCTGTGCTACCCGCGGTAGAGACGTTACTGACGACGCAGATCTATCACCGTTCAGACCTGACATCTGCTCTACGATCAAACGTCAAAAGGGTTAGCCCCCTAACGTGTAGTAAGAACCCACACTGTGGCGAATCAAAAACCTAATCTAAAAATCGTTAACAATAGTTAAATTTCATTTCTGTTCCTTTAAAATGTTGCTAAATCTTGGACATCGACGAAAGGACTTGAATATCTGTGCACATAGGATAGATCGTCGATTAGGCAGAACAAAAACAAAAACATGACTTTGACTGCTAGGATAGCCCCGTTAAACCTAGAAATAAACTCTAATAGGAATGATGAAAACCACGTCCTGACATCTCCGTTGATTCATTTCAGACAGACCCTCGCTGACGTGTCGCTTCGATGAGACGCTCCGGACAGACGACTCACTCGCCACTGTAGGCAAGTGTTTACACTTGTGTTCTAACAGCCACGTTTAGGCCATCACCTTCTTAAAAAGTTAAAGTCCGACTAAAGAGAACCGGACGTGAAATGATAGCATCCGGGACCTCCTTGATAGCTTAGACTTGACGACGAAGTATAAGCACAAACAACAACATCAACTGACACCTTAGGGTTATTCTGTGTGTGCATGCGTGTGGACCCCCTAGAATGAACAACTTCTCATCATCTGCCATGTCATGTTACAAAAAGCCTACTGGCATTTTGAATGCTCTCCACGTGAGAGTGATTCCTTGTTACAAAAATCCTCTGGGCATTTCGGATGATCTCCACACGAGAGTGATTCCCTGTTACAAAAATCCTACGGGCGTTTCAGATGCTCTCCCAGTGAGAGTGATCCCTGTATTGTCTTGTCTTGAGCACTTAGGTTTGGGGTGGGGTTGAGCGGTCGCACGGAGAGAGGGTCTGGCTGCCCTCAAATCGTAAGGCGTGAACCCTTCGTGACACACACGTTACTTTTTGTCTTGTCTTGTCCCGTCTAGCTTAGTCCCGTAGCCGGTAGCACGCGCTACGGCTACCGCCTGTCATCTTTACTTTCCTGCACCGTTTTACTTCATGCATAGTATAACTGCTATGTCATAACAACAGCATGTAATCAACCAGTAAAATATTGCTCTTAAATTTCTTTACACTTGTAGTAGAGTCTAACCTTTCCTTGTAGACTTTACCTGACGTACAGTTCCTTTTCTCTTGGGTGCTGTACTCAGGTGTTGAGCCAGAGTACGTGGACGAGTCGGACATACCTGAGTACTTGGAGCCAGAGGACGTCGATCCGGAGTACGTACCTGACAAGGACCAGTCCTAGAGCTACCTCACCTTCACCGATTTAAAGATTTCCTGCTTTCTTGTTCGAGTGCGTAGCACCGTTTTACTTTTCTGCCTAGGTTGGGTGCTTGCACCATTAGTTTTCCTTTTCTGTAGTTGTAGCCATGTTTAGGCTTCTTTTTTTAGACTTGTCACATGCTGGATATTATCTCTTTTATTAATGAATGCATTTCCTTTCGTGTACTCTTATTTCTTTGTTCAAAACTTTAATATGCAAGAACCTGTAACTTTGTGGTATCCCTACAGACACTTATTGGGTCTGGGCTTCTCAGCCCCGGCCCATACAGACCTTAGTCACATCTCGCTTCCATCGTTTTGAAAAACGGGGCGTGACAGGTTTTAGTGGTGGTCCATGCAGGTCATGCAAAAAGTTCGGAACAATAAGAGTACCGCATTCATTTAATATCCAGTACAAGACTAAATTAGGGTTTTCTTGTCCTAGATGGTAGGAAGACTTAGATAGACATCCAGGTTTAATAGTCTGGCGCCTTGGTTAAGATTTAGTCATACTCGTCTTAGGATACCCTAGTATCCCCTCACCCGGCTCTGACCATGTAGATTTCTAGAGTCCTTCTGTTAGTTGGTCGCTCGGGTCCATCAACTTCTGGCCCAGCAGAACGTAATCTTGATTCTCTTAGGACCCTTCCCTGAGAGCTCTATTACAGTCTAGTTCATTAGGAAGTCTTAGTGCTGAGTTCCTCTGATCTTTAGACGGCCCGATAGTTAGAACCCCCGATTTCTAGCATCTTCCTAATCATTACACTTCGGTGTTATCAACTGTAGGATTCCATCGTGGCTTTTCATGAATCATATCCTAGGCGTATTCATCAAGCGATCATGTTTCTTGCCCTCGACTCACGTGATCGCTTCATGACGATTATCGTTAATTCTTCGAATCTCTCCCCATTGCAAATTCTGATTCCTCTAAAAGTATTTTCGAAATCCCTTATTAAATTCTTCGCTCGGTTTAACTTCTTTGAAAACCCCTTATTATATAAGTTTAAATTTCTCACTTTTCGGTTGAGTTGAAATTCTTTTCACGGATTTTGAAACCTGCTTGGTCGAAATTTTTAGTTACTATCTCGTAACCATTTTCTAACCGGTATCTTTCGTATTTCAGCTTTAAAACCTTGTTACCATTTTAAAAATTCAATATATCATTCTTTTCCTAAACTACGAAATTTATTTTAACCACTTACCGTACGTACTTTTAGAACATTTTTCTGAGCTAAATAGAACTTCAATTTTTATATATCAGTTCTTTTTACCATCTGCTCACTATTTCTACCTATTTTTATAAGTATGTATGTATGTATGTGTGTGTATATATATTAATGGAGAAGTGCTGACAGCGCTGGAAATTTTTCCAGTGCTGTCAGCGATCTGGGGTCCATAGACTATTGTTTTAAAAACAATTTTTCAGTTGGTAGCTATACTTGTTAGGAAGCTCCCCACAAATTTTCAGGTCGATCCAACGCCGTTTGAGCCTCCGTTCATCGATTTCAAAAACGTTGCGTAAAACTGTCCATAGTTTTGCACAACGTTTTTGAAATCGATGAACGGAGGCTCAAACGGTGTCGGATCGACCTGAAAATTTGTAGGGAGCTTCCTAACAAGTATATCTACCAACTACAAAAAAAATTTTAAAAAAAATACTCTACGGACCCCAGATCGCTGACAGCACTGGAAAAATTTCCAGCGATGTCAGCACTTCTCCATTAATCTTATATACACACACATACACACACACACTACTACAGATTTGGACTTGGGTAACGCCACTTAGATAGCGTTTTTATAAAGCGCTATCTAAGTGAGCTCTTGTATAGTGCTTCTGCACTTTTAGAAAATAAAAATAAATCAAAATTAAGATAAAAATCACTTAGATAACGCTTTTTGTTAAAGCGCTATCCAAGTAATTTCTTACATAGCTCTTTTTGTTAACGCTACGGTACTAATCGTTACGTAAACACTCTTACTATTTTATATACATATATAAAATGCCTTTATAGCGCTTAACGAAAAAATCCTTCCCGATTCCCTCTCGTACTTGTTCCAATCCCTAAATTTCCCTCCCCCTCCTCCCAACCCAGTGCGGCAATCAAATCGGAGCCAAGTTCTGGGAGGTCGTCTACGCCGAGCATGACATCGATTCGACCGGCGGATACCACGTCGACTCAGATCTGCAGCTCGAGAGGGTCAATGTATACTACAACGAGGCGAGCTGCGGGAGGTTCGTTCCCCGTGCCGTGCTCATGGATCTGGAGCCCGGAACAATGGACATCATCAGATCTGGGCCCTACGACCTATCTTCAGGCCCGACAACTTTGTCTTCGGCCAGTCTGGGGCCGGAAACAACTGGGCCAAGGGGTACTACACTGAGGGCGCGGAGCTTATCGATTCGGTGCTCGATGTTTTGAGGAAGGAGGCTGAGAACTGTGACTGCTTGCAAGGTATAAGCCCCAGATCTGTTGGTTTTTTTAATCTGAGCCCATGATGTTGTGAGGAAGGAGGCTGAGGACATCACAGAATCTGAGATGTTGTTACTGCTCATCGTCGAAAGAACTTATGTGTGAGTTTTTTTGATCTCATGCTCATATTTCAGTCCTTTTGATCAGTGGATGTCAAAATCATTTCACACAATATGAAATAAAAATCGGGTCTTGCTGTGTTCTCATTGATATTCTTCGAGTTACAGCATTTAAGGATGCACATCCACTGTTCGACAGAATGCTTATGACAGATAGACTTACCATGGAATCCGGAGACAACGAGGATAGGATAAGTCAACTCCCTGACCCAATCCTTCACCACATCCTATCAAAGGTTTACTACTACGAAAACACAATAGACCTAGTTCGAATTTGCATCCTCCTATCGAAAAGATGGAGTAGTTTATGGGCTTCTTTCCCTTATTTGCACTCTGATGATTACGGTCCACCCTATGATCCTGATACCAACATGAGCCTAAAGTTTGCCTGTTTGGTCAACGCGGTGTTGCTGCTCCGCGACACATCGGATGTGCATGGTTTCTTTCTCCATTGGATGGATGACTCTGATGAGCATGACCCCCAGCCTCTTGTTACCTGGATGTGGTATGCCATTAACCATAATGTCAAAGTTCTTGAAATCCACGTCCATCTAGATGTGAAATATTTTAAGTTTCCATCTGGTTTCTTCACTTATTGGTCACTGGAGGAGTTAGATTTGAAGATACTTCTGGATATTGAATACATCAAAGTTCCTGAGTTTGTGCAACTTGGTCGGTTGAGAAAATTGACTCTGCACCTGTTTAGTATCGATCCTGCTTCATTAAACATTCTTTTGTTTGGATGGAAAGCATTATGGGGTATGTGGATGTCATGGGTTAAACCTTTTAACACTCTAGATTTTCACAATGAATATTTTCTTCCCATTATATCATGATGGTTCTCTTCCGCCTTGTGAACTTATGACTCCTGACTGCCATGCTTTATTAGCTATTATGACCTCTCTTATATATCTGTTAAAATCTGGAGACACACATATGTTTATGATGCTGTTCTTTTAGCTGTTGTCTGTAAACCATCCATCCAGTCGGATGTTCAGCTTAATTCCAATTAGAACTTCATATTGGTTTCATGCTTGTATCTGTTTAAAGACAATTGGCTCTTGCCTATTTGATTATTTCATTTAAATAAAGCGATATAGTAGTAGAAACGTGTTAAAGGGGGCATTGCTCAACTAAAATTTCAGTTGTAGCCAGGAGACATTTTTCAATTAGAACTATAAGTAATGTGGACAATTTTGAATTGAACTAGGAAAGCAAAGCACACTGTGTTGTGGTTCTGAAAAATCACCAACAAAAATTCTGCATGTAGCCTTTAACTTGTTTGGGTAGGTGGATATTGAAAGGTATTTGCATCCAGGATGTAGCACACAACATTACTTTATCATAATGGTTAGCAGCAGCCAGATTGATGTTCATTTGTCATTTGCATTGCGTCTTTGTCGTATATTTTAGGGCTATGCAACACTGTCAACATTAGGCAAACTCGGATTGATAAGGGTAATAAGCTACTAGATGGTTGAAGTTTAAAGCCATTTATCTTATTGCTCTAGCACCGAGAAGGTGTCAATCTTGGATTTGTTGATATTTATCTTAAGATTTAGTTGAACTGGCAACCAGTAAAATTTACAACTTCTGTTCTTGGAAGTCAGCTGTTTCTGTGATGCTTTTCAAAATATGTGAGATTTTTCTTTTCAATGCCTTCTTTGTGGTATTAACCAAAACTACATTGTTGGATTATCCAATATTTATATACTTGTTATTTGTTTTTTGCAGTATGGGCTGAACATGGAGATGATTTAAGCTTGGAGTATGCCGGCACTCTTGCTCTAAAAGGGGACCTAGTAAGGTACTCTTGAGGCATTATCTAATACTTGCTAAAAGTTACCACCTCTACTTGGGTTGCTTAATAAATTCAGCCCACACATACATACTTTAACATGCATACCACACATACATACTTTAACACGCCCACCTACACTCACATGAACTCACATATATATACATGCAACCTGATACCATTACAAATTTTTAAAAGGTTACATCTCACATCCATCTCTAGCTAATAAGCATGCTAGCTGAAGCTCCAAAACCCATATAATGATCGTTATAGGTTTAATCTGCCAAGCTATTATTCTTTGAAATTATAGAAATTTTTTAAATTCCAAGATCTTTTAACATCTAATTTGGTTTCATAAAAATGTTACTAAGATGCTATGTGTAAATGGGGTTCATCCGCCACCCTCTTATCTGTTAATGGGATAATCTATTGTTTGTACGGGAAGCTTTGGTCTAACATTTTGATGAAAATGAATCCTGCTTCTCATTGAGTTAAGATACTTCACATGTTGAGGTGCATGTACGATCTAAAAATGGCTAACTAGTCCAACTTTCAGACTATTCTTTCTGAAGTAAAGAAAAATAACCGTATTTGTCAAAATATGTATGCAGAATTAGACGCAGGTCATTCTATTTGTATATGTTTACACCCCTACTTATGAGTACTATGAGGTGACAATGAGTTTCACATGAATTACTTGAGTAAGGGTTTTTAATGTTTATTTTATCATCATCATCGTCATCTTTTTCTTCTTATTTATGTTTGCTTACATGTGAGATTTTAGAAAATGAAATAAAGTCCGATGTTCAATTGGTAGTCATTTCTTTCATCAATAAGGCTATGTAGTTCAAAATTCTCAATTCAGTTCTAACTCAATAATATGACTTCTTGTGCCTTGGTTAGATTGACTATCATGAGTATAAAGAGGCGATGATGATTTGCCCTAATTACATGCTTAAAAGTTTTTGGTAATTGCTGCCACTAGTACCGTTCTTCTTCTCCTCCTCCTCCTCCTCCTCCTCCTCCTCCTTTCCGAGATCTAATGTGATGGCAAGGCAACTTTGGCGGATAGCAACTCTCTGCTAGTAACCGTTGCAGCCATTTGCTAGGATGCAAAGTTGGTGCCTTTTATGGGTATATATATATTTTCCTCTGCTGTCAGACATCAACTCTCTGTTGTTGACAAATGCCGCCTTAATGCTATTCTTTCATCTGTCACACAAAAACCCTGGAGTATGTTTTTGGCAGCACTATACCACATCATTGTATTGATGTTGATGAGGAAATTGCAAGTCTGAGCCTTCTTTTGGAGCTCATTTGTGCATGTTTGAAATTTATGTTTCATACCTATAGGTATATATATTTTGTTTTAAAAAGAAGGTTGCTTTCCTTTGACAATCAATACTCTTATATTTGATGAAAAGGATTTCTGATTTGCATTGAATTCAGATTAGGGGTGTAAAATGCATGGATTCAGATCAGAAGCCACACACGCACACACCCCCGGTGCACGATCCCTTTTGACCACCAGTACTCTTATGGTTGATGAAAATGATTTTGGATTCGGATCGGATTCATTTTGATGTGCAGGAAAATACTTAGTCTAATAGAAATATGGCAAGTTGACTGCATGATTACTGCGTGAAATGTGGACTTTGATACACTGTTTAAATTATTTATGTGTGGTTTGAAGTTTAGAGCGTACATTACTGCTATACCCAACAAAATACGAATCTTAAATATATTATAATCTGGTATTTCAAACACCACTTAGTATTTCCACTTCATTGTGCTTGACTCAGATGATCTATTGTACTTTGCAAATTACATATGCTTTTGATCTTTTCTATTCAAGGTAATTTAGAATTAGGATTGACATTAAATGGAAGTACACATCGACAGAGATATGTTGTGGCCATCTGCTATGGTCTTCATTATTGTTCTTCCCTGTGATTACCCAATCATTCAGCTAAGCTTTGTTTGTTGACATTACTGGAAAGGGATTGTTAAATATGATTGAGGACCTCTAATCACGGGGGTCCATTTTATTGTTTGTGTTATTGCTTGCTTTTATTTGCTCTATATTATCTTTTGCTGAAATCGTATTTTTCTGTATGAATTCCATCAGTTTGATCGTTAATGAAAATGAAATGTTAATGTATTATTTTCTGTGGCAGAATGCCAGGTGTGCTGAAGGGCAGACTCAAACCGTAACACGCCAATCATCAACTATCACCATTGCGCCGACTCAAGGTAAACTTATCAGCATAATGTGGAAACATCTTGCCTACTAGAATTACTTCATTATTTAGATGTGTGAAACAATATTGATCTCTCTCTCTCAACCACCAACATTGCATGTGCCAAGAGATACAGTTTTAACGATGCAAACTTGTTGGGTTTCAGGCAAGGAGAAGTCACCGGAACTCGATGACGGGGGCACAGGACTACCCCCAAGGGATGATGACGATTGCGACGGTGGCGGAGGAGGAGGAGGAGGAGGAGGGGGGCCTAACTGGTCCGGCGGCTTCTTCTTCTTTGGCATCCTTGCTTTTCTAGCCTACTCAACGATCAAGAGAGCGAAGGGCCTTATCAGGACAATAGAAGAAGATGAAAGAACCTTGCCAATTTCCTGCTGGATGATGGTTCTTGTTGTCTTTTGTATTCTATAGTGATATTAAACGATATCAACTGTTGTATGATTCTGCTTCTAAGGGTAACATTCATCGTTAAATACTTGGCATGTGTCGACTTGCTTTTCCAGTATACTAGGCAGGAACAATGTTTGCAATAACTAAAAACTAATATCCTTCTATTTGCTCAGAATTTTATTTATTAGTGTTCCAGTATTTGGCATTTCCTCGTTAGTTGATCATTGTTGTAGTTCATTTGGTTAGTTCTGACATGTCATTTCTCTAAACGGGAAATAGTTCGTATATGCATAATTAAACATTGAAGAAGTCTTTCTATTTTTTTCTAAAAAAAATAGAAACATTAGCCACAGCTAGTCTGTGGCTAATGCATATTAGCCACAGACTATTCCGTGGCTCATGAGTATTAGCCACGACCAGTCCGTGGCTAGGTGTATTAGAAAGTGCTATGCAAGGTAGAAATAAAAATTTCTCGAGTAATCTTCAATAGCGCTTCCAAAAGCGCTAAGGTAGTAAAGCGCTATCTTAGTAAACCACTTAGATAGCGCTTAAAAAGCGCTATTCAAGCTACCATAGCGGTAGCTTGGATAGCGCTTTTATAAGCGCTATCTTAGTAAATCACTACGATAGCGCTTATATAAGCGCTATCCTAGCTACCATAGCGGTAGCTTGGATAACGTTTAAAAGCGCTATCCAAGTGTAAAAAAAAGCGCTATGCAAGCGTTTTTTTGTAGTAGTGATATATGATACCATATTTTATACGTATCCTTCTTTTATCTCTTTAATTACTTAAAGCAATATTTTTGTCCCACCCAACTAGCTATCTCCTTATCCTCGCCTTATCCAAATTCGTTCTTTCCAATCTTGTTTCGTTTCGTTTTTGGTTTCGGTTTCCTTTCTATTGTTTAGACATTAGAGGTTGTCGTCGCATGTGTCAACTCTAGTTTAGTAGTGGGCCATGTGGTTTTGTGATGTCGTCGAGGTGTATGTTTATAGGAAGAGTGTGCGGACATATATGACTGTGCTACCTTTAGGATATTAATCATTATCTCTTGCGTCATGTATGTATACTCAGTGTTACTAGTGATATATGCGTGGGGTTGTATGAATGATGGTATTTATATATGTGTGGATAGCGTCATTGCAGGTAATTCCTTAGACTTAGTCTTACATATTATAGAATAACTTTTTTTTGACTGCATGCGTATGTTTCAAAACTTTTTGTTCTCTTTTAAATCAAATCTTTAAGGTTTTGAAACTAGCTCACGAAGATCACAACCCCTTATCCTCCCTCATCCATTACCACAACTCCACACGTTTTTTTCCACATGTTTTTAAACATTCTTTTCTTCTCTTTCCCTCTTCGGGAGTGTTTTTTTATTTATTGATATGATATTGTTACTACTAACTATTATTGTTATAGGATTATGTTTGCGAGTAGTCATAGTGTGAGGTGAGATATGAGGTAGCGGAGAGTAGTTGAATTTGAAAACAAGGATATTAGATTAGATTTCTTTGAAGGAAAAGAATGAGGTGTCCAAGACTTATTTATAATACCAATGTGTAAAGGACTCGATGGAGAATTCTAGTTGGATGAAATTGTACACATGAAGATGAGTACTTATCAGATCTGAAACTTGGACGAGTGGTAAATAGGAGTAGCTAGGAAGGTATAGTATGATTTCGAGTGATCATGAAATGAGTAGAGCATTTAAAGCATCATGACTTGATTATTAAGTTAGGGTGAGAAGACATTGGAGATAGCACAACGCGTTGAAACGGACGAAATGTTAGGAAGATGTATTTAATAGGATTGGGAGATTAGATGATAGGGGTAAGGATAGATGTGGTTCGATGGTTCATTGATTATGGAGGAAATTTATGAGTCGATATGATGGAGAATATATTGGGGACGAGATAATTGTTGATTTGCAAACGATAATGTGGATTCATAGTTAAGTGATAGAATGTGATTCTAGTTGTAGCGTTACCCCGTGGAGATACGAGTTATGATGAATTAATTGAGGAACGTTGTTTGAAGTTATAGGATTAGCGATAATTATGGGTAGATATGGGAGTTGCAGGCATAGTGTTTATAGATATTATTATTATTAGTATAAGTGATTCTGAGGGCAGAATCATTTCTAAAGTGGGTAGAATGTAACGGTCGCTTTCCGACCGTTCGTATTTTTACGTGTACCTTCCTCTTTCGTACGCGTATTTTTCTTTGACCTTTCGTCTATCCGGAATATGCGTTGTGATATGTCGTTGTGACTGTATGGAAGAGTAGTTATTTGTGGGGTTTTTAGTGAACGTCATTTCAGGGTCGTTCTCCCGCAAATCAGCTTTGATTGGAGTGACGTCGCGACTTTAGACTTCGACGTCGGATCTTTTTATTTTTAGTTCGTTTTCTGTGAACCTAATGCATGATCGACCACCGTACCCTCGAGCCTCTCGTCGTCACGGTCGTCCCAATATTTTCTTCGTAATTTTCGGACACCGTTTGCTTAGCCCAACCCACTAATCAAATTCGAAGCCCATTAAGCCTAATCAACATTTGAAATTCAAATTCTTAATCAAATCTTAATGAAATCTCATACGATTCATGAGAATATTGTCGTGGTTATCCTCATCTTCCTTTTTCCTTCCTTGCACACCCCCTCACTCACCCTCTCTCCTAGTCATACTTAAGTACACCCCATTTCATACAATTTTTAGCAACAAACTTCTCTTTAAAACAAAACCCTACCCTCTTCAACCTAGGTCACGCAAGAACCCATTTGCAGCCGCCAACTTCTCCTCCTTGCGCCATCTTCTCGCCGCCGATGACAGGCCGTCGGCCACCCCTTATCCCCGGCCATCTCCTCCCCTCTCTTCCCTTTCCCATCTTCTCTCTCCCCCCTAGAAACCCCACAAGAAAACCCCAGGCCTATAGTTTTTGACAGCTGCACCCTGCTCTTTGCACCGCCGGTCGTCGCCCTCCGGTCACCGTCGTTGGCCGTCTCCATCGCCACCCGACTCCCCCAAGCCCATCTATCACCTCCAAGTCTCCTCCCTCTTCCATCTTTCCTATCTCATCTCAAAACACTTTCAAGCACTGTAACGACCGATACCCACTATTCGTTATACGGCTGTGCGTATAACAATTTTGGGTACCTGATTGGTCTTGTTGCTTTGTGTGTGAGTCGTGCCGTTGAGTCGATAGGGCCGTAGCATCTTGGTTGCATCCTTAGCAAGTCAACCCCGACGTGTACCCAATTTGAGATTACGGTCACCATTGGACCTCGTATCCTTTATACGCTTTACATGCACGTAGTCTTGTTCGTGCACGTAATTATTTTGGACGATGTCTATATCCGAACCCTATAGTGTGATATGTCGTTGTGACCCTCTCTGAGAGTAGTAAAATTGTGGTGTTGATTTGGAATGTCATTTCACGGGTCGTTTCCCCACAATTTGACTTTGTTTGAAGAGGCGTCGTGATTCTCACTTTTGTCGTGAGACCTTTTTATTTTTAGTTTCGTTTCTCGTCGTCAAACTCGTGATCAGTCTTCTTAGTTTCGTTTCTCTTGTCGACACGGTCGTCCCGGTATTTTTCTCATAATTATCGGGTACCGTTTGACCCACTTGTGCACTAATTTCCCATTAATCAACTATTAGGCCTAAGTTGTAATGCCCTGCTAAGCTACTGCACAAGTACTAGAGGGGGGGGGGGGGGGGGTGAATAGTACTTTAAAATAATTAAGAGGCTAAATCCTAATTAGCGTGCAAACTCTGCCAATTAATGCAGAAATGCGGAATACTAAATAATCGACAACAAATAAACAATCGTAAACAGACGATATTACTGGGTTCGGATCCACCCAAGTCTCCCCGACTTGTTCCCGGTGATCCTACGTCCCAACCACCCGGATCCCCTCCGGATACTTGAGTTAGAAACCCTAACTCAAGATTTCCACTATGAAATACTTGTGAAGAACCTTCACCAAGTCAAATCATACACAAAGTAATTTGTGACTCCCACAACCCGGGATCACAAACACAACTCTCACAACCGAGAGTGAATCACTTACAATATCAAAGTAAATTGAAATGAAATAGCTTACCACAAAATAGCTATGCCTTGAGTATACTTACGAATTAGGACAAGGATGATTTTGAGGAAGAAGAAGGCACCAAACCCTAGCTCCAAGATGTAGATCAACGATGGAGAGCTATGGGGTTGATGGTGACCTAGGATCAAGCACTTGGCTTGGAAGGCTCTCAATCAATGAATCTCTCTTTTGAAATGAATGAGGAAGAGATTCTTGAGAGGGAAATGAATGAGCTTTAAATGAGAAGAATGATTTCTCTTTGATCTCTAAACTTGTCTTAATATCAGCCTGGAGTGCAATGAATGCAGCTCAACAAGTATATATAGGTTAGAGGAAAGAGAGAGAGAAAAACGTTTCAATTAAAGCTCCAACGGCTCTATTCTGATCGCAACTAGTCGGTCAAAGAACAATCACCGACCGACTAGTTCATCAACTAGTCAGTCGGTCAATCAACGTAGACCGACTAATGAGTGAACATGAAATAGGTCGAAGTTCAGACAAAAGGAACTAGTCGGTCCACGAAGAGTAGCTGACCGACTAGTTTCACAACTAGTCGATCGGTTACTCAACTGAGACCGACTAAGAGATAAAACTGAAGTCTGAGCACAAATTGATTTAGTCGGTCCAAGAACAAATGTTGACCGATTAGTTCACCAACTAGTCGGTCGCCAAATGTGCATAGACCGACTAACAATAAACAATAAGTCAGGTGAAAATTTGCATGTACAGTAAAACTAAACTAGTCGGTCCAAGAAGGAAAGTTGACCGACTAGTTCATCAACTAGTCGGTCGATCAATGAACACAGACCGACTAATTATAAACAGTAGCTCAGGGTCAAATAGGCATGTACAGGGAAAGCTCAACTAGTCGGTCTAAGAAGCATCACTGACTGACTAGTTCACAAACTAGTCGGTCGGTGAGTCAACATAGACCGACTAACTGTAAACAGTAAAGAGCTATGAATTGAGAAAGCAAACTAGTCGGTCCAAGAAGGATTGCCGACCGACTAGATCACCATCTAGTTGGTTGGTTCTTCTTCTTGAACCAACTAACATGCACAAGAAGTCGCGAAACGAAGCGCGATGCTTCGGGAAAGTTAGTATGGACTTCTACTAAGATCCGATGTCTAAGATAGTAGCGTTATGAAGATTAAAACGTAAGACCTACTCAAGGCTTAACATTCTACGAAAGAAGCTTAAAAGACTATAAATAAAACTTGACGATACCGTCTTCAAAAGCTTCAATCGAATCTTCATGACTTCTAAAATGGTCCAAAAGCTTCAACGAAGCTTTAGGCATACGATCACATGCTTTGAGAAGTCTCGAGACGTCGCTTTGGATGTTCAAGTGAATTTGGCGACGATCTCCATAACTGCGCTCACAAATTGTTAGTTCACAATATATTTATATTTGTTCATCATCCAAAACCAAATCCGGGGAGTCCAATATCCAACATTCTCCCCCTTTTTGGTGATGACAAACCAACATAAATAATAATCAAAAATAATGATTCAAATGTAATTTACTTACTCCCCCTGCATTGATGACACGTTAATTCAAAAATGAATAATAATAATACGCATCAAGCAGACGAGTAAAGTATAAAAATGAGAATCCATTATTGAAATATCGGATTTGAAATCCAATTTTTATATCTTAACTCCCCCTAAATCTAATATATCAAATTAGATTCTTGGAAAAATGCTTAAATTATCATTTAGGACATGTCATTATTATATCTCTCCCCCTTTGGCATTAGCAAAAAGAGCGGGAGGAGATCAACAACAACAATGGCTTCAAATAAAAGCATAGGAGTCGTAGAATACGACCACGGTCTAAATGACACCAAAGGGAAATACGAATTAAATCAAGGCGTGTCAATGAGACCAAAGGCGAAAAACGATAAATAAAATCATCAAAACTCAAATTAATTTTACGAATTGAGTTATGGAATATACTCTCCAATATCAACATTCTTGGTTAATTTAGTGCATGGAAAACAATTCTATGTTTTCATAAAATGAATTCTATTTAACCAAGTTAATATCGTCGAGCGACGAAATCAAACATCAGGGACATATAAAAAAGTTAAATGTGCACAAGATAATGAAATGTCAACATCGATGTATATGTATATATATATATATAAAGCATGAGTACATTAAAAGATACATACGTCAACATACAAAATGCGATCCAACGATCGAAGCACAAAAGATACAACAGCATATCACACATATATCATCATCAGAGTACACCAAAATATATGAAGATACAACAAAATACATCAAAATGTCAAAATCATCCAGAACCCCACTCTATCCTACCCAAACTCTCTCAAACTAGACATATCATCCAAGGAGCATCGGAGAGTCCTCAAGGAAGCTCAAGAGGAAGTGGCAGGATCTGCAGCAGCAGCAGGCTCTGCAGGAGTGGAGGTGGTCACTGGGTCATCAGTAGTGTCCACAGGAGCGACGGAAGTGGTAACCTCCGGAGCAGCAACAGTAGTGGCCTCGGGGAGCACCAGTCGGAGCATCCACCGCAGGAGCGATGGCAACAGGTGTGCTCTCGGGGGCACCAGCAGATGAAGCGGTAGCAGCATCACCAGAAGTGCCCTCGAGGGCACGAGTAGAAACACGCACAAGCTCCTCAATATCCTCCTCATCCAACTCATCCTCGTCAGAAAATGACGGAGGGATCTCAATATCAAGGTGACGAGCGATACGGCAGAGAATCTCCTCAGAACGAGCCTGACGAGACTCCAAACATCGCACAGCACGAACAAGCTCAGTAAGAGTGGAAAAGGGAGCAGCTGAGGCAGAAGCAGAGGCTGACGCTGAAGGTGTCGTCCTCTGAACGTGACGGAGCACCGCAAGAGACTTCTTGACGGCAGTCGCGTTCAGGGGAGGACCAAGTGGACGCTCATCGTCAGGAGGAAGTGTGACACGGAAGTGGCGAAATACCAGAGTCAACAAGCACGGGAAGGGGATATACGCCGACTTCGTGGACTTACGAATACACTCGAAATAATCCATCTTATCGAGTATAATTCAAGCCCAGTTAATCGAGTCCCCATGAAAATGGCATAAATCAACTTCAAGAAAGGCTGGGACGGCAAAGAGGAGGAGCCGTACTTGGAAAGCAAGCACGACTTCAGAATCAAATTCAGGACCTAGGAAATAGGCTTGAAGGACTTGGAGGGAACGCCAATCATGGCGGGGGGAATCTCATGGAAAATCTGAGAGAGAACGACCTGATCAAGAGAGGATATGTCATCAACAGAAATGTCAGACGATAGAAGGCCAGACGAGGAGATACCCAAAATCTCTCCTAAGATTTCTGCCGTGAGGATTATCGGAGTCCCCAAAACAGTCGTCTCAATCGAGTGGGACTCGTCATACTGACCACGAATCCTATTGGCATAGAAGAGCTTCACGAGGCGAGGGTAAGGGTGTGGGTTCGCCTTCGGGTCATATCGAAGGTAATCGAGAAGACCGGACGACGAAAGAAGATATGCGAGGCCAAGGAAGTCACTGAACTGAACGAAATGCTCCAGAAGCAGTGGGCAGTGTTCGATACGGTTGTAAGCCGTGAGACACATAGGGTCGTCGCGACACAACGAAATATCGACACCGCCAACCGGCATCAGAGCCTTTCCCTTAGGCTGACGGGTACGGGGACGTGAGCTAGACTCAGGCTGTCTAGGAGGAGGTGAGGGTTCCCTACGAGTCTTGGTCTCGGGAATGTACTCGGTGTCGGAATCCGAAGCACCGAGTGGGGTGGGAGCACGAAAAGTCACTGGCTTAGGCTTGGGCTGAGATTGGGCACGGGGTTTCGAAGTCGCCGTCCTCTTACGCTTAAGAGGAGGCGAAGACGAAGAGGGTTGGGTGGTTTTCGAACGGCGTTTCGGCGGGGTTCACGTAGGTTGCGGAGGGTCCGAGGGTGGCGAATCGACAGTCATAGGCGAAGGGTTAGAGGGAGTGATCGGAATACGTGTACGAGCCATAAGCGCGGCACGACACGTCGCAATCAAACGAGATAACCCTAGACACAAACCCTAGAAATCGAAATGAAACCCTAGCCGTGAGAATCTAACCCTAGAGAGCTAACCCGAACCCTAGGAAGCTAGGAGAGGAGAGGGGATCACCTAGGAGGAGAGGTCGACGGTCGGCGACGGAGGGTTTGGCCGGAAAGATGATCAGAGAGGGAGGAATACCAAGCGGCACGAGGGAGTTTCGAGCAGGAGGGATATTTTCGATCGACTAGAAAAGAAATGAGTCGGTCGGGATGAGTTTTAATCGATCAGAAGCTCAAAAGACACATTAGTCCCTGGCACAACTAGTTGGTCACAGTCCAAGCACTGACCGACTAGATCACGATCTAGTCGGTCGGTCAATGAGCTTGAACCGACTAGTTGTAAAAGTAACTGAAAGCAAATTTCCTGACAAGAATTAGTCGGTCTAAGCTCATTCACTGACCGACTAGAACTGAATCTAGTCGGTCGGCCAATGAACTTGGACCGACTAAGAGAGTCCAAAAATTGAAAATTTTTGATATTTGAATTCTCTCCTAATCACACTTCGACAAAACATCAAAATAATCTCATTAATCATTATACTACCCCATTAAACATCGAAAATCTGAAATTTGACGATTACGCACAAATCGAGCGAAAATTCCTAAAATTCAACAAAAATCCAGAAAATTTCAATTAATCTAGCATGAGCAAATATAAAGAATTGAATAGCATGCAAGATTATTGAATAAAAATGAATCCTAGATCTCGGATTCACCCATAATCCCCAATTCTTGACGTAACCGCACAAAGGAGTCTTCCTTTAGGGGTTTCGTGAAAATATCGGCGATTTGCTTCTGGGTTTCAACGTACACTAATATGATGTCCTTTTTAGCAACATGATCTCTAAGAAATGGTGTCGGACATCTATGTGTTTCGAACGGGAATGGTGTATCGGGTTTTTGGAAAGACATATTGCACTTTGGTTGTCAACTATGATAGGGCAAGTATCACAGTTTATACCAAAGTCTTTAAGTGTGTGTCTCATCCAAAGAACTTGAGGACACGCGGCACCGGCGGCAATATATTTCGCCTCGGTGGTTGAAAGTGATACGGAATTCTGCTTCTTGGAAAACCAAGAGACAAGAGAATTTCCTATAAAATGGCAAGTGCCACTACTAATTTTCCTGTCGGATTTGCATCCCGCATAATCTGCGTCACTATATGAGATTAACTCATACGTGCTAGATTTTGGATAAAGTAATCCAAAATCAAGTGTGTAACTTAGATAACGGAAAATACGCTTTACCGCTACTAAGTGAGACTCCTTAGGTTGAGACTGATAACGAGCACATACACATACGACAAACATAATATCGAGCCTACTTGCGGTAAGATAAAGTAAACTACCTATCATACCTCGATATAGACGAATGTCTACATCTTTTCCGCCCGCATCTTTATCAAGATGTGTAGTCGTGCTCATCGGAGTCTTTTTCCCGGAGGCATTCTCCATTCCAAATCGCTTTAGCAACTCCACCGTATACTTCGTTTGGTGGATGAAGATTGCATCGTTCATTTGGCGAATTTGGAGACCTAAGAAATATTTGAGCTCACCCATGTGGCTCATCTCAAATTGATCCTTCATCACATTAGAAAACTCTTCGCAAAGAGCAAAGTTAGTAGCACCAAAAATAATATCATCAACATAAATTTGAACTAAAATTATATCATTATTCGAATACTTAACAAATAATGTGGAATCAACTTATCCCATTTTAAAACCTAAATCCAAAAGAAAATTCTTTAGACGGTCATACCAAGCTCGAGGAGCTTGTCTCAAACCGTAAAGAGCTTTCTTAAGTTTAAAAACATGATTTGGAAATTTTTCATTTATAAAACCCGGAGGTTGAGAAACATAAACTTCCTCAACAACATCTCCGTTTAAAAGTGCACTTTTTACATCCATTTGAAATAATTTAACATCCTTATGGCATGCAAAAGATAGTAGTAGTCTAATTGATTCTAATCTAGCTACCGGAGCAAAGGATTATTCGAAATCGATACCTTCCTCTTGCCGATAGCCTTGAGCAACTAACCGAGCTTTGTTCCGGACGACGACTTGGTTTTCGTCGGTCTTGTTCTTGAAGATCCACTTTGTTCCTATGACGGTGTGGTTCTTCGATGGCAATGGAACAAGCTCCCAAACCTCATTCCTCTCGAATTGAATGAGTTCCTCCTCCATGGCTAAGATCCAAGCACTATCTTCGCAAGCTTCATTAACATTCTTTGGCTCTATCGAGGAGGCAAAGGCACAATGAGCGAAGTGGTTGACTTGAGATCTCGTCTTGACACTATCATGAATATTGCCAATGACTTGCTCATGAGGATGGTCACGAACGGTATGAAGCCGTTTGGGAATTCCTTGATCACTAGGAACATTCTCAACAACTTCATTAGTTGGGTTAGTATCAATAGAATCAATAGAATTAATAGAGTTAGAATTACCAATTGAATCACATAAGACATCCATAGAGTCATCATCATTAGTAATTCTAGTTGGAACAAATCCTTCATTAAATGAAACATGAAGCGATTCCTCGATCGTTGAGGTTCGTTTGTTGTATATCCGGTAGGCTTTGCTACGTGAGGGATACCCAACAAAAATCCCCTCATCGGATCTTGGATCGAATTTGTCCAAACTACCATACGTGTTCTTAATAAAACATTTTGAACCAAAAACACGAAAATGTTTAACTTGAGGCAACCTACCAAACAACAATTCATAACAAGTTTGTTTAGTGCCGGGCCTCAAAAGTATTCTATTAAACACATAGCAAGCGGTGTGTACCGCTTCCGCCCAAAATTGATGGCCAAGTTGGCTATCATCAAGCATAGTGCGAGCACACTCCACTAGCGTCCTATTCTTTCTCTCAACAACACCATTTTGAGGAGGTGCGCGAGGGAATGAAAAGGTGTGTGTAATACCAACTTCATCACAAAATGTCTCAAAAGACTCATTCTCAAATTCACCTCCATGATCACTACGAATTGTGACAATGTTGGTTCCTACGAGATTTTGTACTTTCTTAACAAAAATTGTGAAGTTTTCAAAAGCTTCATTTTTATTACATAATGAAAATACCCAAGTAAACCTAGAAAAGTCATCAACGATGACAAGTCCATATCGTGCATTTCCTAATGAAGCAACTCTAGTTGGCCCAAATAACTCTAGATGTAATAGCTCTAGTGGCCGCTTAGACGAAATGCTTTTCTTAGGTTTAAACGATGATTTAGGAAGCTTGCCTCGTTGACACGAGTCACAAAAGCTTTTCTTTTGAAAGACTAGCTTAGGGAAGCCTCTAATAGAGTTTAACTTGAAAAGCTTAAATAGTGTTCCAAAGTTCACATGACCAAAACGTCGATGCCATAAGTGTTGTTCACTTGTGTTGGCAATGAGACATTGTTCATATGATCTTGGAAGATCTAGGATGTATATATCCTTATGGCGTGTGCCGAAAAACAATAATTCATTATTATCTTTTCTTAAAAATATGGCACATTCCTTTCGCAAAGCTAACTTTGTAACCTTTGTCACAAAGTTGACTTATTGAAATGAGGTTGTGGTTTAATCCTTTAACAAGGTAAACATCACATATAAGGGGTTTAGAAGGATTACCCACTTTACCAACACCTATGATGGTTCCGCTCTCGTTGCCTCCAAAGACGACACGGTTTCCATTTAGCAATAGGAACCACTCTGGAGAGCAATTGAGCGTCACCCGTCATGTGTTTTGAACACCCGCTATCGAGTATCCAATTTCCTTTGGAGCTAAATTTAAATTTGTTGCTCCTTTTCTTTTTCTTTTTCTTGAGTACCTAAAGATAGAAAATTTCATATCATGGTACCCAAGGTCAATGGGTCCAAAAGATTAGACCTTTGGAAGTCAAGTCCAATTGGACTTAGACTTCCCCACATAATTAACATTGTCCACAACATCCGAAAAATAAGCATTCATGTAAACTTGATTTTCATTCATGCTTGTGTCCTTTGGGCTCCAAATTGTGAATATTTTGGGAGACCTCATCCTATTGGGTGCATGCATGCGTTGTTGGTTTCTACGAGATGCATGACGTGGATAGGCATAAGAAACATGATGAAATGGTGCATGTGGATTATTATTCATACGATGATGTGGGTGTACATGTGCATGTGGAGGAACACGTGCATGATGGTGTCTCACATTGTGTGCACGTGGCTGTGAACGTGTAGCATAGAAATCATCATATGTGTGAGCCGGTGGAGTAGGACGTGTGTTCCTACGTGGCATAGTATTGGTGTACATGTAGGCATGGCCCTTCTTTGGAGGTCCACCCAAAGTGGGTTTCTTTCCGAAAGAGGGTGTGGACGAGGTGGAAGCACCATTGGTAGATGAACTACCAATATAGTGTTTGCTACCACTCGTTGAGTCACCGGAAGTTGGCCTAACAAAAGTAGTGGCCGATTTGGATGAACTTCCCATCGTATACCCCAAGCCAATGTGGTGATTGGCCAGAATTAAGTCACTTAGGATTTTATCCAAATGGTCCTTACCCTTATTGAATTTATTAATTCGGCCTAATGTGTTCTCATATTTCTCGATGAGAGAACGCATAGAAGCATCCAAAGTGGTTACTTGCGATGTGAGCATATAAACACGAGATTTAAGATTCTCATTCTCAATACTCAAAGTCAAGTTTTGAGAAGTCAAATCCGCTATCTTGTGTTCCTCCAGATCCTCAATGCTAACATGTTCAAGTTGAGTCTTGAGATTAACAATCTCATTCTTCAACCCTTCAACAACGGTGTCATTGTTGGTGATGATAGTTTTAGGCGAGGTTTGAATGCTAGCTAAGTCATCTTTTACTTTAGTATACCTATTTACTAATTTAGTATACTTAGACCACAATTGAGAATTAGCATTCCTAAGGTCATCCATAGTTACCTCATCGCCTTCGTTGTCGCTATCATCGGAAGAGGAATCTTTATCTTGCTCCTCTCTAGCCATGAAGCACATGTGTGCTTGCTCCACTTTCTCATCATCCGACTCTCCGCTAGATGAATCATCGGAGTCGGTGAATGTCCCGACAAGCCCCTTTTTGTTCCCTTTCTTGTACTTCTTGGACTTGTCGTACTTCGGCGCCTTCCACTTTTCCTTTTGCTTGTTTTGTGGACAATCCGCTTTGATGTGTCCTGGTGTCACGACCCGCTTCCCTAAAATGGAGGCGAGACGTGAAAAGGTCCGCACGAGAGTGGAGCTGTGAAGCCCCAAACCCGATAAGCGTCCACAATACATAAACAGGTCCCTGTAACCACAACAGAATAGCAATAATAACACAAGGAGAGACTGAGATAAAATTCACATCTCACAAATATTGTCCAGCATCACAAATAAGTTCAACATCCAGAAAAGCCACCAGGCTAAAAGAAAAGAGTCTAAAGGCCCAGAACAAGGCCAACAAAAGCAACGACATAACAAAGTATGGGTGCCACGCACCAATAACAAACAACTGCCTAACAAAATAAAACGCAACGGAGACACTAGGACTGGTCCCCAGTGTCCACGTACTCCCCGTCAAACACAAGCTCGGGCTCGGCGTCAGCAAACACCTCGTCCTCAACGAGGTACTCGGGCTCAGGATCTAACATGTGTCACCCAAAAGAGTAAAGGGGCACATGTCAGCAAGTCTAAAAGACTTGGGCAAGGAAACTGAAAGTGAGGCATCTAGCAACCTAGCAGTTATAGTATTAAGTAATGACATGGCAGTTAAGCATGATGCAACAGTTTAAAAAGAGAAGCAAGCATGCACAATGTAGCAAAAGCTACCAAATCACTAATCACTTATCATTTAACACTTATCACTTATCACTTATCACTTATCACTTATCACTTATCACTTATCACTTAGTGCATAGAGAGTCCACCTGCTGGCCAGCTCGTGGCTCAGGCCGCTTATCTCTACCACTATTAATCACTTGTCACTGGTAAACACTTAGTGCATAGAGAGTCCACCTGCTGGCCAGCTCGTGGCTCAGGCCGCTTATCTCTATCACTATTAATCACTTGTGCACTAGAGAGTCCACCTGCTGGCCGGAGTGGCGGATCAGGCCAACTCGGGGCTCAGGCCGCTTATCTCTTACCCCACCCATATGTGTCGAGCGTTGGGGTTTCCAACTCACTAAGCTCGCTTCTGGAACACGAGCCAGGAATATAATATTGTAGCGTGCGCTACGCAATAACGATGAATAATCACTATGCAAAGACATGAACAGATATTTGCGTACCGTTAATTTAAATTAAACGTGACAGGCAAAATGCAATGACATGAACATATTCGCGTACCGTTAATTGAAAGTAAACATGACATGGTAATTGTGCAACATGCTAATAGTCGGAATTAGCTTCGTTGTCAAGCTAATTCCCCAATTTGCGCCTAGGCGAGTTTCATTTCGTCGCCTAGCCTCTTTTACGCCTACAACATGCAAATGGCCTAAAACATGGCCTAAACCCTAAGTGGCAAGTTTCACTTGCCTAGCACCGGGGATGACGATCAACCTCGTCACACGGATGCTATCTACGAGGAAATCGCTGTTTTTTGGGGGAGACAAACATCAAACACATGAAATTAATTAGGGTTTCACCAAAATTATAAATAAGTTATAAAAACAACGGTAGATCGATTTCTTACCGGGAGAAGACGGAAGGAACACTCCGGGGAACCCTAGGATCAAATCTGGAAGAGATTGGAGAAGTTTGGGGAAACTAGGGTTTTGGGTGATTTGGGGATTTTGATGGGTTTTGATGAGATTTTGGGGAAGATGAGAGGTAGATAGGGTAGATGGATGGTTTGGATGATGGATTTAGGGCTTGGAATGAAGAAATGGAGCTTGGAGGAAGGTGGGGGATCAATGGGGGCGATTTTAGGGTTTAGGGTCGAGTTGGAGGGGAAGAAAACGTTTGGGTTGGGTATTTATAGGCTAGGCTGGCGGCTAGGGCAAAACTAGGGTTTACAGCACTAGTTAGTCGGTCAAAGAACAACCACTGACCGACTAGTTTGACAACTAGTCGGTCGGTCGACCAACGCAGACCGACTAAGTGTAAACAGTAACTGATACAAAAATAATTTGATGAGTTAGTCGGTTCAAGAAGCATTGCTGACCGACTAGTTTGTAACCTAGTCGGTCAACCAACGTTCTTAGACCGACTAACGATAAACAGTAACTCCTGAGAAATTTAGAAAGCTAACTAGTCGGTCCAAGAAGGATTGCCGACCGACTGGATCGTCATCTAGTCGGTCGGTGGCCCTTCTTACACCGGCTAATGAGCACAGAAAGTACCGATACGGAGCGCGGGGCCCCGGGATCGATTCCTAAGACTCCTAGGCTTGATCTAATAGTTAGATACGACCGTTATGAAGCCCGTCACGAGTGACAAACTTCGAAATCGACAATCCTAAGAAAGAAGCGAGAAAATACGACGAATCGATCGAAAATGAAAACTACGGAGACGAAAACCACACAAGAG
Organism: Scilla litardierei; assembly: GCA_030789695.1. Classification (NCBI taxonomy): domain Eukaryota; kingdom Viridiplantae; phylum Streptophyta; class Magnoliopsida; order Asparagales; family Asparagaceae; genus Scilla; species Scilla litardierei. The sequence continues at coordinate 137,587,786 of CM061142.1, forward strand.
GAGAAAATCCACCAAAACATATATTATAATACATAAAATCCAGATACATGAAAAGCAGTCGTTACATCCTCCCCAACTTAAGAAAAATTCCGTCCTCGGAATTTCCAAAACTCACGAGTCCGGAAACAAAAGTGGAAAACGCTCTCGCATCTCATCCTCATTCTCCCAAGTAGACTCTCCAGGTGAACCGTGTCGCCACATCACCCTCACAAGATTAACAATCTTGTTCCGAAGCGATTTCTGACGCCTGTCCAGAATCTGCACTGGATGCTGGTCATACGTCATATCGGGGCGAACGGTAATCTCCGAAAAATCCACCGCATGAGACGGATCGCTAATGTATCGACGAAGCTGCGACACATGGAAAACATTGTGAACTCCTTCCAAAGACGGCGGCAAGGCCAAGCGATAAGCTACCTCGCCAACCCTCTCCAAAACGTCAAACGGTCCAATGTATCGCGGGCTCAACTTTCCACGCTTCCCAAAACGAATCACACCATGATTCGGGGAAATCTTCAAAAACACATGGTCACCCGGCTGAAACTCCAAAGGACGACGTTTAGCATCCGCCCAATGCTTAAAACGGTCCTGAGCAATTCTCAACCTCTCCCGAATATTCCTGACGATATCCACGGCCTCCACGATCATATCAGGTCCCAACAACTCCCGATCACCAACGTCATCCCAACTCAATGGCGATCGACATTTCCTCCCATAAAGAGCGGCGAAAGGCGCCATGCCAATACTCGCCTGGAAGCTGTTGTTGTAAGAGAACTCCACCAAGTGTA
>CM061142.1:137589073-137646011 GCA_030789695.1 Scilla litardierei
CATCGAGGAGGTCCATGTAATCAAGCTCCTCGTGGTAAGGCATGTGCTTCATTGCCTTAGGAATGTGGAGCTCCACCTCGATGTTTCCGACGTTTAAGGTTAAGGTACCTTCGCGCACGTCGACGATGACTCCGGCGGTGGCGAGGAATAGGCGTCCAAGTATCAATGAGGTGTCTCCCTCCTCCTTAACGTCCATGATGACGAAGTCACATGGCAAGCATATTCCACCCGGGACTTGAAGTGGGATGTCTTCGGCAATCCCCACCGGCCTTGTTATCCGGCCATCGGCTAATTGAATGCGCATGTCGGTGGGTTTCAAATTTGTCCCGGTGTTAAGCTTTAAGAACATGGAGAGGGGCATGAGACTCACACTAGCCCCAAGATCGACCAACGCCTTTTGAAGAGGCACGCCGCCCAAAGTGCAAGGAATTCGAAAACTCCCCGGATCTTTAAATTTTGCCGGCTCCTTCTCTCTCTTGGTGAACCAAGAGCCCTCCTCGGCTAGCATGATCTTCTCCTTCCTCTTCCTCCCCGAAATCAAGTCCTTCAAGAATTTAGCATACGTGGGGATCTCCACGATGGCGTCGAGGAAGGGAATATTGAGGCTAACTCCTCTTAGATACTCGAGGAATTTCGCTAGCCTTTTCTCCATTTTCGATTTTGCTAGTCTTTGGGGGAATGGGACCGATGGCATGAAGCGCCTCTCCTCAATTAATCGCTCCGCCCTAGATTTCTCCTTGTCTTGTGGCTCCTTCTCCTTTTCAATCTCAACTACCGGCTCAACCGGCTCCAAGCTTTCCTCCACGGCCTCCTCGGTAGGAATCATAGCGGGGGTGGTGTCCTTCCCGCCTCTAGTAGTAACGGCAACTACGGCATTGATGTGGCCCGTGTTGCCCCGTGGGTTTTGCTCCGGTTGCGCCGGCAATCTTTGAGTGTTCCGATTGAGCAACGCCAATTGCTCCGATATTTGAGCCACTACGGTATTAAGAGATTCTTGCCCCGCCTTCAAAGTAGCATTCACCTTATTTTGCTCGACCATGAACGCCTCCACTCTAGTTTCGAAGTCGGATCATTGTGGAGCTTGTGGAGGGTTTTGATTTTGATTCCTCCACCCTTGGTTGAATCCGGGAGGCCTATATGGTGGAACTTGTTGCTTCGGTTGAAAGTTTTGTTGAGTAGGCCCCCTCGGTGGATAGTTTTGTTGTTGGGGTGGTGGTGGTCGAGCTTGTTGAGGCGGTGGTTGTGGCGGGTTCAAGGCTCCTTCATTGTTGGCGTAGGAGAATCCCGGATGATTTCTTGCGGCCGGATTGGACCAATACCCTTGGTTCCCCGCAACATATTGTACTTGCTCCAAGGATCCTTCTCCTTGCTCTCCTCCCGAGTACATGACTTGAGATTGGTCTTGCCAATCACACATTTGGTTGGTCGGTGCGGAGGTGGATGGGCTTCCTTGGGGCTCCGTGATAAATTTCTCCAATCTCTCCACCACCTTGTGGAGAGAATCGAATTTGCTCGTGAGCTCCGCTACGGCCTTCGCCTCGTAGATGCTAGTTGGCTTTAAGGAGGATGTGGAGTGTCCTCGCTCATCGCCCCATTGTTGGTTATTTGAGGCCATCTCCTCAATTAGGGCCGTAGCTTCCTCGGGAGTCTTTGACAAGATTGCACCATTCGCCGCGGCATCAATAATTTGTTTGGTCCCCGGTTGGAGACCGTTGTAGAAGCTATGAACTAGCTCCCAATCCTCTATACTGTGGTGCGGGCATTGATGCTGCAAATCCTTAAAATGCTCCCATGCTTCATAGAGCGTCTCCTGTGGTCCTTGCTTGAAGGACATGAGAGCGCTCCGGATCTTCACCGTCTTGGATGGCGGATAAAATTTGTCAATAAATGCACTCGCCAGCTCGTCCCAAGTGGTGAAGACACCCTCAGCTTGCGTCCTCAACCAATAGAGTGCCTTGTCCTTTAGCGTAAAAGGGAAGAGACGCAGTCTGATAGCATCGTTGGAGACCACCGGCTTCTGGAATGTGGCGCACTTCGACAAGAATAGTTGGATGTGGTAGTGGGGGTTCTCATGTGCGTTCCCATGAAATGGGTCTTGTTGCATCAAAACCACCAATCCAGTCTTTAGCTCGAAGTTCTTGTCAGCCGCCAACCCCGGCATGGCAATGGACGAGGTGGTAGAAGAAGTCTTAGGCTTAAGCCTATCTCGAATAGAGATTATCCTTGCCATCCTTGCCGACAATTCTTCAGGAGTTTCCGGGTTGGTCATATACCTCCCTTCCGGATCTTGTCTCTTTTCCGCTCTAAGTCTCCGCGCGGTACGTTCGATCTCGGGATCAAATAATAAGTCTTCTGGGTCCGCCGTAGATCTCGTGTTCATGCACAGGGGAAACAGAGTTTCAAAGAAATGATTAATACCATGGAAGGGTTAGGTAAGAATAGTAAAGGAAATAATAATGGTAACAATAAAAAAAATAAAAATAAAAGAAAGAAGTAGCTAGGGTGAAAAAGAATCAAACGCAATCGCCTCCCCGGCAACGGCGCCAAAAACTTGATCGCTTCGGGACGTACACCCAAAGAACGGTTGTAGTTTTACCGCAAGCGCACGGTATAGCGGCGAGCGGGTATCGAACACAGGGAGGACGAATGACCGTGCTTGCTCCTAATCAACCTGGCTATTTAAGAATAGAGAGAATTGCCTTGGGCGATCCTGTCACAATCGTCAGACAAATGTGCGAAATATCAAATCAAATAAAGAACGTCTAGGGAATGGGGAATCCCCGCTACTCACCGTATTTCATAAATGTGGTTCGTCGGTATCAAAATTGCTAGAATGAGAATTTGGATGAACTAGTTGCAACTAAATGTGGAACCAAGCTCACGCTCTCGCGCTGTTGCCGGTCTATAGCTATCCTAGGGTCGGGTCCAATCTCTTGCAAACCCTAGCCTAGGAAAGCTAGCATTAGGATCAACATCATCGTCCAATTGCGCACCGAGCCCAATCTCTTGCAAACTCGGTCCACAATCTAAATTAGGATAGTTCCTACCCGTCCAATCTCTTGCAAACGGGTATCGGCACGGAATTGCAACCGGAGATCCTAGTATCGGTCCAATCTCTTGCAAACCGATACTTCGAAAGTCCGACTCCAACCCAATTCGGATTTCTAGGGCTTCCTATCAAATTGGGATCCAATCTCTTGCAAATCCCAATTGATATGAATACCTAGCTATCCGTAGTAATTCGATCCCAATCTAACCTCTAATTATTGATTCTAGCACAATTTCTACCAATTTATCACAAATACGAAATTGGGCTTGTAGGGTTCATCCCCACGCCCCAAGACGTGGAGACTACTCACAAATCATAGCAATAGCACAAAAATAATCAATGAAATAGGCAATGGAATTCATCACAACAATGATATAAACAATAAAAATAGAGTTTTTGGGGAAGAGAGATGCAAACCAATGTAGTTCTTCAATTAATCCAACAAAAATCCAAGTTTTTCCTCTTCTCCAATCACAAATAATAAAGCTAAAAAGTAGTCTCAAGAAGCTACAAAAAATCTAAGAGATGGCTCTCCAAACTAGGGTAAAAACAGGGCTTAAATAGCCCCAAAAATCGTCAAAAAATCCTGACCAAAACGCCCCTGCACAGCCTGTTTTCCGCAAATTTCGCTACAGGCAGCGCATCGCACTCGGCCGAGTAACAAAAGTCGCTTGGCCGAGTGAAAACCCTGTCATTTTCCAGTAAGTCGGGGGCTTCAAGGGTCTTCAGTTCGGAGGCGGCTCGGCCGAGTGAGTTGTCGTCACTCGACCGATGGCTTCACTGCACTCGGGCGGACGTGGTTTACCACTCGGCCGAGTGGGTCTTCTGAAGCTCGGGTGGCCGAAAAACAGAAACTTCGATATTTTGGAGGGGCTTCGTCTGGGCGCCACTCAGGCGGACGTGGTATCGTCACTCGGCCGATGTGGTCTCCGTCACTCGGCCGAGTACACATGGAAATCGTGTCTGAATGGGTCGGCCGAGCAGTGTCTCGCTGGTCGGCCGAGTGGCTCCTCCACTCGGCCGAGTGGAACACAAAAGATGCCCAATCTGATTGTTTTGGCCTCCTCGTCGCTCCTGCGACGTCCATTCTTCTTCCGCTCCTCTCCAACAGCGAAATATCCCTCGGGGAGGTCGTCGGTGGCCGTCTAGAGTAAGCGCGTCTCGAGATCACTCCAAATCGTGCCAAATCACCTGAAATGCGACAAAAACAACAAATCGTGAAAAGCATCACAATATCGTCGATATATCGTGAAAAACATGATTTGGGCGATCTAAATGGCATGCAAATACACGGAAAAAAAAGTGTAAAATATGGAGTGATCACTCGCTGAGGAGATTGCGGCCCAGCAAAGACTCCTAGAAGAGGAGATGGAAGTTGCGCGGCGATGGAGGTGCCTGGGGGAGGCAGCCGTCGCGCAAAGGCGTTCAGACGAAGCGGCCGAGACCGCCTGAAGGGCCTACCAAGAAGAAGAGGCCGCTCGCCGCCACCTCCGCCTCATCGTCGCGGAGCGCGAGAGGCTAAGGAGAGAGTACCGGAGCAACCAAGAAATCCTGGACGAGACGACGACGGGCCAGCGGCTCGGGGACGGGCGGGACCCGTTACTGAACAGGTCCCCACCCGGAGGAGGCAGCCCGCATCGCCAGCACCACCCCTCCGATACCCGGCACGAGGAAGCCGTTTGTCGACAACTACGCTTCCTCACCGCCGAGCACGAAAGGCTCCTCCGAGAGAATCAAGAACAGACGGAGGCCCAAGGAGAGCTGGCTGGGAGGCGCTGGTGCTGGGAGAACCGTAGCCCGCAACCCGTCGAATCCTCGGCCCGGAGAAGGAGCTACTCCCCGGGGACGGGGACCGTCGGCGGCCGAGGCGCGACCGAAGCCAGACCCCCGAATGGCGGAGAGGGGATGTGCCGGATCGCCCTACCTATCCGGAGGAGGCCACGCCGCTTGCACGATGGATCACGTCCGCCCAAGGCCCGTAAGGTTCAAGCCCCCTCACTTGGCCACGTACAATGGGAGAGGCGACCCCCTCACGCACGTGCAACAATACCGGGGGGCGATGGAGGCACAGGATGTGGACGAGGCGTTCCTATGCCGACATTTCTCCCAAAGCCTGAGGGACACCACGCTGGATTGGTATTTCGACCTGCCCGCGAGATCCGTTGGGAGCTTTGGCGAGCTGTCCCATAAGTTCTGCCAAGAGTTCCGAGCCGGGCGGACGAAGAAGAAGCCCTTGGACTGTCTCAGCACAATAGTCCAAGGGGAAGGAGAGACGACGGGTAGATACCTCCGCCGCTTTCAGGAGGAAAGACGGGCGGGGGTGACATGTGGCTATGAGGTGCTTATGCTGGCCTTCAAGACGGGGTTGCGAACTCGGAGCCTCCACAAATCCCTGCTCCGGGATCCGCCGACCGACTATGAAGCGTTGGTTGCAATGACGGAAAGACACGCGTTGGCCGAAGAGACTCTAGGTGCAAAGGCCGTATTCCCCCTGGCGAAACCGTCCCAAGACGGACTCCAGCCACACCCTCGGCCGAGGCAGGAAGAGAGGGGCCGAGACCGTGATCAGATAGCCCGACCGCGGCGGGAGCCACCCGAGCCTCGCCCACAAGATCGTCTTGGCCCGGTGCGCGAGCTCGCCCCGGCGCGGGGGCCCCCCGGAGTCATCCCAAGACAAGAAGGCCCCCTACAGGCGCCTTACACACGACTCAACGCCCCCATGATGGAGGTGCTGGCCGCGGCGACGAGGGTCAGGTTACTGCTGGAGCCTCCCCGGGAGATGAGGACGGACCCGGCGAGGCGGGACCCCCGGAGATACTGCCGTTATCACCGGGACCACGGTCACGACACCGACCGTTGTTACTCCCTCAAAAGAGAGATCGAGCGACTGATCCAGGCGGGTCACCTGGGGAACTTCGTCGCGGGAAGGCGGGCGGCAGCGGGAGAGAGAGCCCCCCTGGAGGAGGGGGGACGGGAACCACCGGCGGACCGCGATAAGGAGGAGCCACGCCCCCCAAGGGCGGTCATGCGAATTGAGATGATAACTGGAGGGTCTTCCTCGGCGGGACGGGCGCCCGCAACCCCGGGGGCCGGAGCCCGACAGGTGATGGTGGCGGTCGCTGGCCACCGACCGAAGCGAAGAAGGACACACCGACCCCCCATCACCTTTACCGAGGAGGACTGGCTGGGGGCACGGAGCCAGGACAATGACGCTCTCGTCATCAAGGCTCGGATCGGGGCGATAGACGTCGACCGGCTCCTGATCGACACTGGTAGCTCCTGCGACATCTTGTTCATGTCAACGGTCGAGAGGATGGGCTGGGGGCGTGCAGACCTAGAGCCCTGTGTGGGCCCTGTTGCTGGCTTCACCGGTCATTCGATCCCCACTGAGGGAACGATCACCCTGCCCATGACCCTGGGGGAAGAACCGAGGGTCGTGACCAAGGAAGCGCTTTTTGTCATCGTCGACGTCGCGTCGGCGTATAACGGAATCATAGGGCGTCCATATATGACAGCCATCGAGGCGCTCCCCAGCCTGCAACATCAGACGATGAAGTTCCGGACCCCGCGGGGGGTGGGACATGTGCGAGGAGGACGGGAGGTGCCCGGAGACCACAACCAGGCGCCGTCCCTGCCTAGGAGCCCGAGGTGGTCCCTGACTGCTCTCATCCCTGACGAGAGGGAGGACTTCTGCGACCAGCGGCCGACCCCGGCAGAGGAAGTGGAGGAGGTCCCAGTGGCCTCGGACGAGGGAAGAACCGTCTCCATCGGGACAAAACTCCCGTCCGCGTTAAGGACGACCCTCGTCGCCTTGCTCCAGGAAAACGCGGACATATTCGCATGGTCACCCGCCGACATGCCCTGGGTGGACCCAGCGGTAATCTCCCACAGGTTGAATGCAGACCCGGAAGCCCGACCCGTTCGACAGAAGAAGAGAAGTGCGGGGGGCAAAAAGAAGAGGGCGGCCGAGGAAGAAGTAGAGCGACTCCTCGAAGCCAAATTTGTTCGGCCGATGGACTACCCTGACTGGCTCGCCAACGTTGTTCTGGTGAAGAAGTCTAGTGGGAAGTGGCGCATGTGTGTCGACTTCACCGACCTCAACAAGGTATGCCCGAAGGACAGCTTCCCTCTGCCCAGAATCGACCACTTGGTGGACCAGGCGTCCGGCTATGAGTTGTTGAGCTTCATGGACGCCTTCTCGGGGTACAACCAGATACCGATGGCGGAGGAAGATGAGGAGAAGACATCTTTTCTCACCGATAAAGGCACCTTCTGTTACACCAAGATGCCCTTCGGACTGAAGAACGCCGGGGCGACCTATCAACGAATGGTGGACCGAATATTCGGCCCTCAGGTGGGACGAAACTTGGAGGTCTACATCGACGACATGCTGGTAAAGAGCGGAAGGGCCCCCGACCACCTCGCCGACCTGCAGGAAACCTTCCAGAGGGTCCGCCGGCACAACCTGAGGCTAAACCCCGCGAAGTGTATCTTTGGCGTGCAATCGGGAAAATTCCTGGGCTTCATGATAACGAAGCGGGGAATCGAGGTGAACCCAGACAAGGTGACGGCCCTCATCGGTATGACGGAGCCCCGGACGATCCGGGACTTGCAGCGACTGAACGGCCGGATCGCTGCTTTAGGGCGATTCCTGTCGAAATCGGTGGAGAAATCGCTCCCTTTCTTCAGGGTCTTGCGCACAGCCTTGGGCGAAGCTAAAGACCAAAGGAAGGTGATCTCGTGGGGTGACGACTGCGCGCGGGCGTTCGCGGAGCTGAGAGCATACCTACAGAGCCCACCGCTCCTCACACGGCTGGAGGAGGGCGAACCCCTGGGGTTGTACCTGGCGACCAACGAGGAGGCCGTTAGCTCCGTCCTGATCAAGGAGGAAGGATGGGCGCAACGCCCCGTTTACTATGCCAGCCGGATCCTCCGGGAGGCGGAGACTCGTTACAGCCCTATCGAGAAAGCCGCCTACTGCCTAATCACCACGGCCCGGAAGCTCCGACCATACTTCCAGGCCCACCCCATAATCGTCCACACCGACATGCCCCTCGAAAAGAACCTGAAAAGGCTGGAGCGGTCGGGGAGGATGCTCAACTGGAGCGTCGAGCTCAGCGAGTTCGACATAACGTACAAAGCCCGGACGGCAATCAAGGGCCAAGCGCTGGCCGACTTCGTGGTGGAATGCACCACGGAAGTCCCGCCGGGGGACCGGACGGAGCTCCCATCGGCGACCACGTCCCCGCGGAGGATCGAGGCGGGTGAACCCTCAGCACCCTCCCCGACGACAGCGGGCGAATTATGGACCATCCACGTCGACGGCTCCATAACAGGCTCCGGGACAGGAGCAGGTATAGTCATTCAGACCCCTGATGGATGTTCGTTGGAGTACGCCCTGCGCTTCAGCTTCCCGGCCACCAACAATGTCGCGGAATATGAAGCCGCGGTTAACGGGTTGAAGCTCGCTAGGGCGGTGGGGGCGACGAACATGTTGCTCCTGAGTGACTCCCGCCTCGTCATCCAACAGATCCTGGGGGGCTTCGAAGCCTGAGAGGAAACAATGAAGCGATACCTGAATCGCATCCAGATCAAACTCCGTAAGTTCAAGAAGGCGGACGTCCAACACCTACCCCGCTCCAGCAACCTCCGGGCGGATGCCTTGTCTAAGCTGGCTTCCTCTTCAGTGGCCGAGATCGGGAAGGCAATCTACGTGGAAAGCCTGATGACGCCAACCATCGACGAAGGAGAGCTGATGTGCGCGGACACGAGGACGTCATGGATGACCCCCATTATGAAGTACCTAGAGACGGGCGAGCTGCCCGAGGAACGGATGCTGGCAAAACAGGTGGAGAGGCGGGCCCTATCGTTCTTACTTCTCGACGGAGTGTTGTACCGCCGCCGCCGTGCCAACTTCGACGTCCTGCCCTACCTGAAATGCTTGGGCCCGGAGCAGGCTGAGCAAGTCCTCCGCGAGGTACATGAAGGCTTCTGCGAAAACCACCATGGCGGGCGCACCATCGCCCATAAAGTAATGCGCCAAGGATACTACTGGCCGACGATGATCCGGGATGCGGTACAGTACGTCAAGAAGTGCGAGGCATGCCAGAAGTTCTGCCAGCGGACGACTGCACCTCCGGCCAACCTGATGCCCATCTTGAGCCCGATCCCCTTCGCCAAGTGGGGGCTCGACATCCTGGGGCCGTTCCCAAAGGCCTCCGGGGGAAGAAAATATCTAGTCGTCGCCGTGGACTACTTCACAAAATGGGTCGAGGCAGAGCCGCTGGCGCGAATCACGTGGACGGACATGAAGGGCTTCGTCTGGAAATCCATCATATGCCGCTTTGGGATTCCCCGCTCCATTGTCACGGATAATGGAAAGCAGTTTGATTGCGAGGGCTTCCGCGACTTCTGCTCGGGCTGGGGAATCAAACTCCAGTTCGCGTCAGTCGCCCACCCACAGTGCAACGGAATGGCGGAGGCCGCGAATAAATGTATCTTAAACCCTATGAAGAAGAAAGTGGACGCCGCTCTGGGGGCTTGGGTCGACGAGCTGCCGTGAATCCTGTGGTCTTATCGTACCACCCACAAGGCCTCGACTGGGGAAAGCCCCTTCGTGCTAGCATACGGGTCAGAGGCGGTCGTTCCTGTGGAAATCGGCGAGGAAACACTCCGGCTAAAGCTCTTCGACGAAGAAATGAACGGAGAAGGACTCGGCCTCAGTCTTGAGTTAATAGACGAGGTACGAGACCGGGCCCTGACCAGCCTCGTCAAACACAGCCAGAGGATGGCACGGTATTACGACTCCCGGGTGAAACCACGGACATTCAGGATCGGCGATTTGGTCCTCCGAGATGCCACCTTCCGCCCCGAGACTGCAAAGCGGGGAAAGCTGGCCGCTAAATGGGAAGGGCCCTACACGATCATCGATATTGTCGGGCCGGCCACGTACATCCTGGCTACCCCCGAAGGGAGCGAACTGGCCCACCCCTGGAACGCGAAACATCTGCTAAAATTCTACCAATAGTTGTGAGTTTTCCCTTTCTTTACGCGCAATATACACCTCTACTCGTTTTACGCAACATTGTTGTTCCTACACAAGTTTTGCAGTTCGCTAAAACTCCGAACCTCTGGGGCAGGGCCAACCCTAGCCACCCAAACCAGAGAAGGGCACGGACCGGGCTACGCGCCCGCTCCCCCCTCAAGACCTCTAGGGCAGGGCCAACCCTAGCCACCCAAACCAGAGAAGGGCACGGGCCGGGCTACGCGCCCGCTCCCCCCCTCAAGACCTCTGGGGCAGGGCCAACCCTAGCCACCCAAACCAGAGAAGGGCACGGGCCGGGCTACGCGCCCGCTCCCCCCCTCCAGACCTCTGGGGTAGGGCCAACCCTAGCCACCCAAACCAGAGAAGGGCACGGGCCGGGCTACGCGCCCACTCCCCCCCTCCAGATCTCTGGGGCAGGGCCAACCCTAGCCACCCAAACCAGAGAAGGGCACGGGCCGGGCTACGCGCCTGCTCCCCCCCTCCAGACCTCTGGGGCAGGGCCAACCCTAGCCACCCAAACCAGAGAAGGGCACGGGCCGGGCTACACGCCCGCTCCCCCCCTCCAGACCTCTGGGGCAGGGCCAACCCTAGCCACCCAAACCAGAGAAGGGCACGGGCCGGGCTACGCGCCCGCTCCCCCCCTCAAGACCTCTGGGGCAGGGCCAACCCTAGCCACCCAAACCAGAGAAGGGCATGGGCCGGGCTACGCGCCCGCTCCCCCCTCCAGACCTCTGGGGCAGGGCCAACCCTAGCCACCCAAACCAGAGAAGGGCACGGGCCGGGCTACGCGCCCGCTCCCCCCTCCAGACCTCTGGGGCAGGGCCAACCCTGGCCACCCAAACCAGAGAAGGGCACGGGCCGGGCTACGCGCCCGCTCCCCCCTCCAGACCTCTGGGGCAGGGACAACCCTAGCCACCCAAACCAGAGAAGGGCACGGGCCGGGCTACGTGCCCGCTCCCCCCCTCAAGACCTTGGGGCAGGGCCAACCCTAGCCACCCAAAACAGAGAAGGGCACGGGCCGGGCTATGCGCCCGCTCCCCCCCCTCCAGACCTCTGGGGCAGGGCCAACCCTAGCCACCCAAACCAGAGAAGGGCACGGGCCGGGCCACGCGCCCGCTCCCCCCCTCAAGACCTCTGGGGCAGGGCCAACCCTAGCCACCCAAACCAGAGAAGGGCACGGGCCGGGCTACGCGCCCGCTCCCCCCCCTCCAGACCTCTGGGGCAGGGCCAACCCTAGCCACCCAAACCAGAGAAGGGCACGGGCCGGGCTACGCGCCCGCTCCCCCCCTCCAGACCTCTGGGGCAGGGCCAACCCTAGCCACCCAAACCAGAGAAGGGCACGGGCCGGGCTACGCGCCCGCTCCCCCCCCTCAAGACCTCTGGGGCAGGGCCAACCCTAGCCACCCAAACCAGAGAAGGGCACAGGCCGGGCTACGCGCCCGCTCCCCCCCTCCAGACCTCTGGGGCAGGGCCAACCCTAGCCACCCAAACCAGAGAAGGGCACGGGCCGGGCCACGCGCCCGCTCCCCCCCTCAAGACCTCTGGGGCAGGGCCAACCCTAGCCACCCAAACCAGGGAAGGGCACGGGCCGGGCTATGCGCCCGCTCCCCCCTCCAGACCTCTGGGGCAGGGCCAACCCTAGCCACCCAAACCAGAGAAGGGCACGGGCCGGGCTACGCGCCTGCTCCCCCCCTCCAGACCTCTGGGGCAGGGCCAACCCTGGCCACCCAAACCAAAGAAGGGCACAGGCCGGGCTACGCGCCCGCTCCCCCCCTCCAGACCTCTGGGGCAGGGCCAACCCTAGCCACCCAAACCAGAGAAGGGCACGGGCCGGGCCACGCGCCCGCTCCCCCCTCAAGACCTCTGGGGCAGGGCCAACCCTAGCCACCCAAACCAGAGAAGGGCACGGGCCGGGCTACGCGCCTGCTCCCCCCCTCCAGACCTCTGGGGTAGGGCCAACCCTAGCCACCCAAACCAGAGAAGGGCACGGGCCGGGCTACGCGCCCGCTCCCCCCCCTCCAGACCTCTGGGGCAGGGCCAACCCTGGCCACCCAAACCAGAGAAGGGCACGGGCCGGGCTACGCGCCCCCCTCCTCCAGCCCTCGGGAGCAGGGCCAACCCGAAGGGTGCCATGTACCCATGACTCTCGGAAAATCAAAAGAGAACAGGGGCACATGAACCGGGACGAAATGGCATCAGTTCCCGAGTCGGCGGCCCCGATGGGACTCGGCGAAATGAAAGGACGCTTGAGAAACACGCAACCATTAATAATACGCTCTAAAAGAGGACCCGTAAGAGCCACCTGTCAAAGGCGGTTTCCCACGGGCGCGAATTCGAGGAGCCCATTAATAATGCCAACTCAACGCAATAAATAGGGGAGAAACCGTCAGCGAGATCTCCCTATAAAGCCGCCACTCCCCCTTCAGAAAGTAAGAGAACCTGCAGACATGAGAAACCGCCACTTGATCCCCCCACCCACCGGGAAACGGGCCGAGATACAACGCCCTAACAAAAGAGAGGTCACCGGCCATCAATGGTTCCCGCCGCCCAGGGCGGCGGTGCCTACATCTCCAGCACCGCCAACAGGATATTCCCCTTACAAACGGATCGCCAACTGGATATTCCACTTACACAAGGGAAATCCACCTTTCACGCCTCCGTCCCCTAAACGAGGACGAGTCGGAGAAAGAATGGCATCCGTTCAAAGCCGACTGGGCAGGCGAGAGCCCCCAGCACTGGCCGGCCAGTACCTCCCCACCCTCGACCTCCGGCCGAGGACCTCGGAAAGGCTGCATCCCCGACAAGCCCAAACGGAAAGTCCTGGCGTGTCAGCTCGCCCATGCACCATCGGGCGCCGAACCCCACTCTCAAACCGAAGCAGCGAGACACGGGGCGACGGGGGACGACCCTATGCTCAAGAACCTCCCCAAGGAGCAAGCCTCAGCAAGACGGCTCCCCTTCTCAGCGCCTCTACCGGACCGAGGAAAACCCTTTCCGTGGACGGAGATGACGAAGCAACGGAGGGAAGGCGGCCCGATCGGCAAGATCCACCGCCCCCACCTATCCCGGGCCAAAGAGACCTCGCAACAGTTCAGCACAGAAGGCGGCCAATCACCTCCGCGCCAAGATCGACTCCAGTTAAAACGGGCGCGCACGGCCCGCGGTGACTCCTAGATCCGGAGGTCGTTAGGCCCATACGGCCGGGCGAGGACAGCTCTAAAGCCCCTCCCCGAACCGGATCTGACCCCACAACGGGCGATGAACTAAGAACTCATATACAAGCTGTAGCTCAGCTCTTACAAATTTAAATAAAAACATTCTTCTTTATACGCTCAGATTTTTTCGGAGAATACCATGGCGGGCAGCTATCCCCCGGACACATGCCGGGCGAGCAACTCGCTACTCCGCCTAACTGGCGTAGGCCTTCTAGGAAGCCCACGTCCGCAGCTCGAACCCCGCGATACTACGATTGGAAACCAGCCCCCCCCCCCCCCGCTCCCTGAAAGTCACCGACACAGGGAGAGAGGTACACGGGGGCCTGCCCTGCGTAACAGGTTCGGCCCGAGATCAAATCACGATAGGACGGCGGGTCTCACCCCGCACCCCTTCGCCGACTCCCCCGCCCCGCCCAAAGGCAACACAAGCCGACAACATCCCCTTCCCCCAGACCTCGCGATCTCGGACACGGGAATGTTGGGGGCATAATTGGTAATCGTGTAACTCCCGCAAGAAGCCAAGACACGTGACCTGGATCGGACCGGTCGCAAGGCAGAGGCCGCGAAATACGCGCCCAGTCCAGAAAAGGCAGCAGCCCTGTCTCGTCAGAACAGCGCCATGATGCGACTCAACATAACGAAAGGACGCTTGGTCAACACGCCATCAGCAGCAACACGCCCCCCGAGAGGCCAGAATGCCGGATACCGCCAGGGAAAAGCGATTCCCAAGGCACGTGACTCCGCGGAGCCCATTAGTGACGATAATCCCCCGCATTACCCAAGAGAAACCCTTCCGCAGAACCTCGCTATAAATACCCCCCTCCAGAGGTCAGGGTAAAGGAGGAAGAGAGACGTAGAGGATTCCCCTCCCCTCACTCCGGGCATAAAACGGCCCTAAACGCCCCACCGAGCTACAAAAAAAAGCCGACAGCCCCCGACGGACCTCACTTCCCCCGACGATGGGCGCCACAGCCCCGCCACCTCCGACTGGATATTCCCCTTACACACGGAAGGCCCTGCCCGTCAGCTTGCCTCCTGCTTGTTACTGTATCAAAAGGCAGGTCCAGATGGCCGTCCGCGTGCCGCAACACCCCAATTAACGCCGTCACCTTCTGCGATCCCCACATGGTGTCGGGGGGAGAACCCCCAACTGCTCTCCCAGCGGCGCCACCACTGCCACCTTGTCCTCGGCCTCCCTGGGGTTCCCCCACGGTGCGTGGGGTCCCCGGCAAGGCCGAACGACCCTCCAGCACGACGACAGCGAGGCAGAGCGCGAGAAAGTGATGAAAGGGAAAGGAAGAGGGTCCCCTCCTACGACCGAGGGTCGCCCCCCGAAGGCTAAACCCTCACGACATAAGGGAAGACCGCCCCGACGCGGGGATCTGCTCCTCCCGACGGAGCGAACAACGAATGAAGATAACCCTCCGTCCCAACCACCGGTTGACCCACATCTTCTAATAGTATTGTAATATCACCTAGACCTCCGATAAATATTGGTGTATAATATTCCCCCTTTCGGACTCCCCCCTAAGCCCAAGCGCACATCAGCGGAAGGGTTCACCGGGCACGGCCCGGCTGAAATTCCGTGAAAACTACAAGCGCGTCCGATGAACGCCTCTCAACAAGAACCCTAGCGTTCTCAAAAAGTCGAGCTCCCCCTAAATCCGACCCAATAACCACCAACAACGGCACCTCGTTATGGGACACCGCCCCGCTTGGCTCACACTCCGGAAGAGACCTCGCGATCCCGCTATAGCGGGACACACCCCGCAGGACCAGCATCCCCCCTAAGCTTGAATCCAAGCCCGGGTAACGTTAAAAGATAGTGTCGCGGTAGCGTTACGCCATCCGAGACGAACCGGGCTTCCGCCTCGCACTCGAATGCCGGGGGCAATTGTTACGACCTAAAGATCGTATGAGCCCGACTCCCGCCCGGATCCGCTAACATACCCCATTAACTCACCATTTCACAAAAGGGCCGCCGCCCCGAAAATCCGGGGCATCATGGAGACAGGCGCGCCTTGCAGCGCTTCCCGAACCGGCCGAGGTGAACCACCGCAGCCGCCCGACCCACCGGGGTAGCGCGTGTGGGGATGCTTGGGTAGCTAGCCCAGGCCTATTGACGGGCGCGGCCGGGCCGGACAACCCCCGATTGGAACGGCCCGCCCGATTCCCGCGAACCGCGGCGCCTAGAGTGACACAGCCCGACCTTAAGTTCGTCGCTAACGACAAACAGCCTAGGATAAGGACACAACTGACACATACGTCACCCGACCGCCTGACAAAGCACCCCCAGGCGGCCGACCCGTCCGACGGTTAGTGCTTTCGGCCCTGACATCCCGACAAAATCACCCCTTGGCTGTTGCGCCGCCTGACAGAAGCAGGTCAGGAACTCCGGTTCCCGATGTCCTTGTCCGAAGCTTCCGCTGACACCCAAGCCAGCTCAGCACGCCTAGTCATCACCCGTCAGGTATAAATACCCCCTCTCCTCTTACGGAGAGGGGGTTGGAGAATTCTCTCTCATTTCTATTATTCACACACGAGAGCAAAGGTCTTCCATATCTTTGTTCTCCCACCTATAGCTCGTCACGCGTGGCGGACACACCGTTAGTCCGGCCGGCGTGCCTAGCCCCCTTTTAAGCCCTATTACTGACTTAGGCATCGGAGGGGCTAAGGGTTGAACCCCAACCCCGCCCTTCTGACGAGTTGTTCGTGCTGCAGGAGAGTTCGCCCCTTGACCGAAGTCAGCGTCAGCCCCCCGCCGTCCGAACCTCCTCAGCTGCGTCCGGCGAGATACGATCCCGTGAGCACCACCGGCAACGGATCCAACCTCTTCACCCCACTAATCACTTGTAAAACAGCCTACCCAAACCTTCTTCTCCACATAACCATCGTGCCCTTGGTTCCCCATAATACAAATTCATTGTACGCGAGTTCCACCTCGTAACACCTGATATGGTTGTAAACTTTACTGCTTGACTTCACTATTTATTGAAATGATTGAAAATATCCATGCTTACCTATGAGATTTAGTTGAAGTATTATTTTATTGAACCGTTCGTGCACATCTTAGAGTGAACCGAGTGTTACATTATTTCTTTCTCCACATATATCTTTTTATTCTCTACATGTCACTTGAGCTCACCTCCTAAAGCTACTTATATCGCATTTATTTCCCAAAAATCCCTACAAAAGAAAAAGGTTGCTCCAAAAAGTCCAAAAAGCCAAAAAGGAGCCAAAAATCAAAAATACAAATCAAATTGCTCCTACAAAAATCCAAGAAGAAAAATGAGAAACAAAGTCCAAAAGAAAAAAAATATTTCTCTATCTCATTATTGGAGCCTCAAAATGCTTGGGAAAACCAAGGCAAAAATCCTATTTTCCACTATCATATTCCTTTAGATGCGATGCCTCAAGCTAAGCTTGGGGGGAGGGTGAATTCATTTGACCATATGAGCAATTGGGAGCAGAAATGAGCTTAAAGGACTTGCACGCGTAACGGAGCATCGCTCATGGACTTATTGAGGACCTATCAGCGATAGAAGACGAGTGGAAGAAGAAAGAACGTCTTAGGAGCGACGAGGAAGCGAAATGATGAAGATTGGGCATTTTCAGCATGCCACTTGGCCGAGTGAAGGAGTCACTCGGCCGAGCAAAGAAGCCCGCTCGGTCGGCCAGATCGGACACGTAATTACTTGAAGATTAGCGTGCACTTGGCCGAGTAATGACATCCCACTCGTCCGAGTATGGAGACACCACTCGCCCGAGTGGCACACGAACGACGGCATCCAAAAGACCAGACTTACTGTAATCCGTCAGTCGACTACGAGCTCCGACTCGGCCGAGTACTAAAAGCCCCTCGGCCGAGTGACCTTTGCCGCTCGGCCGAGTGATGCCGAGGACACGCAGCGCCCAGATTTTCAGATAGCCTCCCACTCTTTTGAAATCTTCTATCATTCCAGTAATCAAAGTATTTTTCTCATATTTTTTATGGATAGCAGACTTCATGAAGATTCCAACGCCGCCAAGAACGCGCAAATCGGAGGTCGGATGAAATCTGGAGAATTTCTGCAAGTTGATGCTGCAGTGCTGGAATTTCCACTCGGCCGGGTTACATGTTCCACTCGGCCGAGTGCGGCCTGGGCCCTGATTTTAAGTTGCGGTTTGGGCTGTTTTTGGGCATGAATTTGAGGGGTTTTCTAGGGTTATTTGCTAGGGTTTTGGGAGACTATATAAGGGTTTTGTAGCCACCATTAGAAAGGTTCCCATATGTTTTCTTAGGATTATTTTAGAGGTTAGGCCATGCCCTAGGCCCCCTCTTGGATCTAAAAGCTTGTATTTGGATTGAAGATCTTCATCAAAGCTAAGTATTTTTTTATTCTTATTATTTGAATCTTTGATTTGCTATCTTTTCACATGCAAGCAATGGTTTTTATTGATTCCTATATCGTTGTTGCTATGCTTGAGTAGATTTGTTGTTCTAGGGCATGGGGATGAACCCTATGGATCTAATTTCAGATTTGTGATGAATGAATTTCTAAATTGCTAGAATTGCTAGGAGGTTAGGTTGTGATTGATTTATTACGGATAGCTAGGAATTTCCATCGATTTGGGGTTTGCAAGAGATTGGATTCTAATCGATGGGAAGGCCTAGATATTCGATTTAGGTTTATAATCGAGATTCTCTAGACTTGGTTTGCAAGAGATTGGACCAAAGCTAGGATTTTTATTATAAATCTATACTAATATTCGTTTGCAAGAGATTGGACGAATACAAACTATCACAACCTAGATCGTGACTCGAGTTTGCACGAGAGTGGGCTCGAAGAGCGATTGAACGATGATGTCGATCCTAATGCTAGTGGCTTAGGCTAGGGTTTGCAAGAGATTGGACCCTATCCTAGGTTGGTATAGACCGGAAATAGCGCGAGAGCGTGAGCTTGGTTCTCTATTCAGTTACGACTAGTTCACCTCAACACAAGCCTAGTAGTATTGAGATTCACTATTTACATTGATGTATGACGATCCGTAGTGGGGATTCCCTAGCTCTAGACTCTTTTACTGTATTAAATTGAATCGATATTTTATCCCACATCTTTATCACCGACACCAACATCCATCACCATTGTCATTACATCATTCCATAACCATCTCCACCAATAAAACATTCATAGTCAAACCAACCTAGGATAGATTGGAACCAACACCACCTCCTCGTGTTCGATACCCGCTCGCCACTTGACCGTGCGCTTGCGGTAAAACTACAATCGTTCTCCGGGTGTATATCCGGGGCCGACCACCTCGCCACCGAACGGATCTCCCTCGTCGGCCGTAAGCCGAGGGACGACTCCCCTCGCCACCGAACGGATCTCATTCGTTGGCCGTAAGCTGAGGGGCAACCCCCCTCGCCACCGAGCGAATCTCCTCCGGCGGCCGAGGGGCAACTCCCCTCGCCACCGAGTGAATCTCCTCTGTCGGCCGTAAGCCGAGGGGCGACTCCCCTCGCCATCGAACGGATCTCATTCGTCGGCTATAAGCCGAGGGGCAACCCCCCTCACCACCGAGCGAATCTCCTCCGGCGGTCGAGGGGCAACTCCCCTCGCCATCGAGCGAATCTCCTCCGTCGGCCGTAAGCCGAGGGGCAACTCCCTTCGCCACCGAACGGATCTCCTACGTCGGCCGTAAGCCGAGGGGAAACTCTCCTCGCCATCGAACGAAACTCTTTTGTAGGCCGTGAGTCAGGAGGCGACTCCCCTCGCCACCGAACGGATCTCATTCGTCGGCCGTAAGCCGAGGGGCAACCCCCCTCGCCACCGAGCGAATCTCCTCCGACGGTCGAGGGGCAACTCCCCTCGCCACCGAGCGAATCTCCTCCGTCGGCCGTAAGCCGAGGGGCAACTCCCCTCGCCACCGAATGGATCTCCTATGTCGGCCGTAAGCCGAGGGGCAACTCTACTCGCCACCGAGTGAACCTCTTTTGTAGGCCATGAGTCGGGAGGCGACTCCCCTCGCCGCCGAACGAATCTCATTCGTCAGCCGTAAACCAAGGGGTACCCACCCCCGCAGACGGAGCGAAGCTTTCGCTCGCAAGGTTGGGGGCAACTCTCCCATCCGACGAGCGCAATGCCCAGTCATGGGCCGAGGGGTGCTCACCCCCGCGGACCGAACGAAGCACCCTCTCATAAGGCTGTGGGAAACTCCCTCAGCCGAGGAGCACGACCGTCGATCGTAAGCCGAGGGGCAACTCCCCTCGCCACCGAACAAATCTCCTTCGCCGGTCACAAGCTGAGGGGGCTCACCTCCGCGGACCGAACGAAGCACCCGCTCATGAGGTTGGGGGTAACTCCCCCGGCCGACGAGCATGACTGCCGGTCATAAGCTGAGAGGAACCTACCCCCGCGGACTGAGCAGACCACCCGCTCATAAGGCAGGAGGTAACTCCCCCCGCCGAGGAGCGCGACTGCCAGTCCTGAGCCGAGGGGTACCTACCCCCGTAGACTGAGCAGATCGCCCACGCCTAAGGCTGGGGCAACTCCCCGGCCAACGTACATGACTACCGGCCGCAAGCCACGGGATGACCTCCCTCATGGATCAAGTGACCTACCCGCTTGCCTAGATGAGGACAATAGCCCCGACAAACAGACTCGGCGGGAAGAACGACACCCCGAGCCGGGCGAGCTCAGGACAACACCCCTAGACGAGGGCGACGACGCCCGTCCGGCCTAGGAACAATAAAGGCTATTCCGAAGGGGGAAACCTCCGAAAAAGAGACCCGTGGCACAAGAAGAACTAACTAGAAGATATCATTTTCATTAATGGTATGGGTTACATATCGCTCAACAATGTCCTCACGAGCATGGCTTATGGCAACAAAATTTGTCACCCAAGAAAGGAGACGGGATACGAAGGCACTTCAGGGGTCCGGAGCACGAGAGATAGCGTCATCCGGTGCCTCGCCTTGCTCCGAGCCATGTGGATCGGCGTGTCCCGGAGGAGGGAGGATCGGCTCCCGAGCGAGCTCCGCGAACTGCCGAAACGACTCCCTGATGACCTCCACTATGCGAGGGGCGAGGAGGTCCTCGTAAGTCCCAAAGACTTCCTTCAGGACCGACGCAATCTTCGGCCCTATGGCCGTGTCGACGCCCTTCTCAGCTTCCTCGGCAAAACGGAGCCTCCGACGCAGCTCGGCAAGCTGACCCCAAAGATCCTTCCTCTCCTGCCGGAACTTCTCCTCCGCTTCTCGGCTCAAGTCATGGACATCCTCAAGCTTCCGCTTGAGATCATGCACTTGAGACTCGAATTCGTCGGCACGACGGCGTTGCTGCCGAGCCTCCATGCGGGCACCCTGAAGGGCTACGTCAGCTTCCCCGGCCCGGGCACGTTCCCGACTTAGAGAATCCTCGAGGCTTCTCAACTGGGTCGCCCGGCGCTGTGCCTCGAGAGCCATCGCAGTGGCATGTAGATAAAAGGGAGGTGGATTATACCGAGGAAGACCGAAAGGCAAAACAATCATCTGAAAGGGGTTGGAATTCGAACCTGTTGGAGGTGACCGACCAGGGAATCCGACAGTACGTCCACGGGGGACAACTCCAAAAAGGAACGGTCCCCCGAAGGGACGGCGTCCGCCGCCAGCCGGTCCACCAAGGCCAAATCAAGACCTGGAACCGAACCCCCGAGAGGATCAGCGAGGCCCGCTGAGGCGCTTGGCAGGATGCAGACAGCCCCCAAGACTGAAGGGGTAGCCGAGGGAGTATCATCGGCGTGGCCGGCAGCGGCGGTCGTCGCGACCGCCCTGCCGGGGTCCGTCGGCGCGACGGCAGGGGTCGGAGAAGAGGCGCGCCCGCCGTTCTTTCGCGACTTCTTCCCGATGGGGGCAGCGATCACTGGGGGGGAGCGCTTGTGACTCCCGCCCGCAGACGGTCGAGGAGCCGATCCGGGATCCTCAACAGGGCGGGGGTCGCCTCCAGAGACTTCCCTTCCGGGGGCACCAGATGCGACCCGTGGGGGTGACCTGGCCTCAATCCTTCCCAAGGGAGGCTCGGACCGGAGCAACTCTTCATCCACCGAGCGGCGAGGCACCCGTTCGGAAGAGCTCCCGCGGCCTTGGCGGGATCCCAGGTGAATAAGCTCGTCGACATCTTGGGTGAACTCACGACCCGCCATTCCTGCGAGAGGAAGCGAAATCAGGGTGAGCCAGGGGTTAAACGGAAGGAAGAGAGACAACTAACCGGGGGACCACAGAGTGCGCTTAAGAAGCAGGTCGTCCAGCAAATGCCAGACCAACCTCTCTTCGAGAGAAATTGACGAGATGAGGCGGGCCGCGGCCCGCTCGGCCTCGGATAAGGGTGCCGCCCTGTCGGTGTATTGCGAACTCCCCCAACCTGTCAAGATCACCGAGACCCGGGGGAAAACAACAAAAATAAAGCTAGAATCCCAGTTTCCTGACCCAGGTGGCAAACCGAGAAGGCACACTCGACCCGCACGGCCACGGAGGTGCAGCGAGGATCCGAGGCCGACCGTCCGGATCCGGTAAAAGTAAAAGAGGAGTGGGAGAGACGGCTCCAGGCCGTGATTGATGCAAAGCGTAATGAACCTGGTCAACACCGCGATAGAGGATGGCGTTAGTTGACATAGGGCGACTTTCAAGGAGTCAGTGAATTGAATGATAAAGGGGTGGAGGGGGAAACGGAGCCCCAGATGGAACATCTCGACGTAGACGCCGACCTCGTTACTCCACGGGAAGCAGATCCGATCGTCCCCAAAGGGAATTTGGACGTCATAAGGATGACATAGATACCTCTCCAATATTTCCCTAGTAACTAAGAACGGGGCCGTAGATGACGACCGAAGGATCGAGGGAGGGATGCCCAACCGCTCGGAAGACGAGGCCACATCGTCCCCAATGGGATCCGGAAAAACCTTTCCTTTTCCTTTATCCGGGACCCCCGGGGACGGAGAAGAAACTTTGAGCCCCGAGGGAGGGGCACGATCGGGACCAGGCGTCGGTTCACCAGGACGCGTATCACCTATTCTAAGCATGGCCATGGCCAGAGATAAAGGGTGGAAGAGTTACCTTGATCAAAGCTGGAGTAAAGACAAAGGTTGGGAGGAAGAAGCTGTCGGGACGAAGATCAAGAAGGAATGAGCGTGAAAGAGTTGAAGCCCGAGGGATCGGAACGTATATATAGAGGGCAACGGTGGGATCTGAACCGTCAGGAGAAGGCGCGTGGTGACATCAAAACGGCGGCGACGCTTCAAAAACTGCACCAACGGGAGTTCAAACGGAGCGGTAATAATGACCCCCATTTAATAGCGGAACCTCGACTGACGCACCCGTCGGATCATGAAAGGGTCACATCACCCGAACCGAACCGACGGAAGCCGAACGGTCCGGGCGATGGGGGCAATTGTTACGACTAAATATCAACGGGCCTGAATTACGACGGCCCACGGCCCGACCTCAAAGGAGAAGCCCACTAGAGAAGACGAGCCCGCCCGAAGGGGGCCCACGGACGGAGCGGAAGGCCCAGCCACCTCGCCCTCGGGTACACCCAACTGGCCCCCATTCGGCCGGATTAACCGCCCCTCTGAATCTGTGATCCCATGATGGCCATTAACGGACCCGTTAATGGGCCACCCCACGACAACACGCGAGTGGGAGGAGGCGGAGGCGGATCGTGGGGACGTGAGAAGAGGCAGGACGTGGGGCAATCGTTGAAGACCCTATAAGGGGAAGGCCAGGACGACGGAACGAGAGTGGGGAAACTCAGATAACCAACACAGAGGTACTCCATCAACGACCAAGGCTTTCGCCACTTCATTTCCTCCCTCCCCCAAAAATCGCGCCGCCTGGGTTGACGTTCCGGCTTTCTAACAAGCCGGATCTCCCCCGCCGAGTATCCTTCCAGATCTTGATCTGACTTTGGCATCGGAGGGGCTTTGGCCGAAACCTAGGTCCGGCCTCCCTGACTAGTTTCCTCATCTGTCCAGGAAGAAGACATCCGAGGCGCCGAGGCTACCCCTCAGCGTCGGTCGGCAATCACCGTCGCAGTCGCCAGGTGGACGACTGGTCAAGCACCGACCCACTCGCAAGGTGCCGAGGCTACCCCTTGACACGGATACGACCGAGGCCGAGCCCGACCCAGCCGAGGCCGAGCGCGACTCACCGAGCCGAGGCTTCCCCTCAGCTCTCTCACGCCGAGCATACGCGGGCTCGGCGAACCCAAGGGACCCCCCGAATCGGCCCCTTGATCACGTTGACCACACATCTGACGGTTAACGAGTTGTGGTGAGAAAACACCCATAAACATCTGGCGCCGTCTGTGGGAAGGCGACTGGTCAAGCACCGACCCACTCGCAAGGCACCGAGGCTACCCCTCGACGCGGATACGACCAAGGCCGAGCCCGACCCAGTCGAGGCCGAGCGCGACTCACCGAGCCGAGGCTTCCCCTCAGCTCTCTCACGCCGAGCATAAGCGGGCTCGGTGAACCCAAGGGACCCCTTAATCAGCCCCTTGATCACGTTGACCACACATCTGACGGTCAACGAGTTGTGGTGAGAAAACACCCGTAAACTGATGGTATTAAGGTATTGAGCCAAGAAGAACCCGTCAGACTTAACGACTAAAATCCTCTACGTTTATTTATATTATGCACTTCTCCATACTCCATTTTTTGACACGGATCCTCAATGCTTCTTGAGGCACAAGGACCCGGCTACTAAATGAAGTTGGAAGAACGATACATTTTATTATTCATTCATTCATTCATTTTTTTTCTTTTTCTCATTTTTTTCATTTTTAGGAGATATGTATGAGTAAAACTCTCAATCATTTACTAATGAAAAACTTGTGTATGTGTGTGGCCAATATCCTGTTGGTTTAGCACCTAATCCACATGATTACCACTTTAATAGTGCATACATGGCAAGAAAATGCATTACACCAAACATTAGCTTCTTGAAGCAACAATTTTGAACACATGCACTAAATTCATAAGAAACTATGATAACTTGTTCCATGCATAGGTGAAGCATCCTTAAACATTCCATGATTAACGAGTATTCACTCCATGTGCATGGAATATTCACTACAAGGGCATGCAAATGAACTTGGTGAAAAGAAACACACTCTCATTTATTCTTTATATATAAGCATATCTATATGTACTTATAATCAAAATTGAAATTTTTTGAATTTTTTCTATATTTCTATACATATGCATGCATAAAGGAATACATAGGCATGCATAAAGGAAAATAAGCAAAACTCTACATCCTCCCCCAACTAAAGATTTACATTGTCCTCAATGTAAGAAATGGTAATAGATTATTCAAAAATGCATGTGAGAAAATGAAACATAATAGATAAAAGCATACTACTAAAACGATAAAAGTAAGACATTTATTTATATTAAACTACGCTATTGGATAGGGCACACTATGATTAAACCTATTCATGTTGAATATAGAACACCTAGAACATAGGAAAACATTTATTTATTTCTAGAATCAAAAAAAGATAAGACTGGATAAGAGGTTACTAAAATAACACCTAGAACATAGGAAAATATATTTTACTTTTAAAATAAATAAAAGTAAAACATTTATTTATTTTAAACTAAGCTATTGGATAGGACACACTGTGTGCATACATGTTAGAGCTTCACATTGCTTCATATCCCGAGAATTTGTAGAGAAGCATTCTATTCATGTTGACTATCTACCTAATTGTTGGAGCATCACTACTGGGAGTGGAGTAGTTAAAACTTCTAGTTGATGTCGATCATGCCCCATAGTGATCTGTGGGCACGAGCTATTTGCAGACTTCATGATAGTCGACATGCCAAACTTTGATGCAATATTTGGCATGGACTGGTTAGGAAATTTCTACGCTACTATCGACTGTCACAAGAAGAAGGTAGTGTTTGAAATCCCTGACCATCATGTGTTTGAATTCACGAGCGGAGACCGATCACTAGGACCTATTAAATTTCGGGCCAAGCCGAATGAAGTGATCACTGCATCAATGCAAGTTGAATTTGAGAAGCCTAGAGTGGTGAATTTGAGGATGTCTTTCGTGAAGATATTTCAGGATTACCACCTGATTGAGCTTTTGAATTCACCATTGACCTTCTACCGAACACTCAACCTATTTCGAAGGCTCCTTATCGCATGACACCTGCTGAACTGGAAGAACTTCAGAAACAACTCGACGATCTGTTGCAGAAGGGATTGATACATCTCAACGTATCTCCTTGGGGTACGCTAGTTCTTTTGGTCAAGAAGAAGGATGGGTCAAGAAGAATGTGTGTGGATTACCGAGAACTGAACAAGGTGACCATTAAGAACAAGTACCTGCTAACACGTATTGACGACATCTTCGATCAACTTGGCAGATCACGAGTCTTTTCCAAGCAAGACCTCCAAAGTGGTTATCATTAAGTGAAGGTCAAAAGTGAAGACATCCCGAAGACGGCATTCCGGACCAAGTATGGGCATTACAAGTTTTTAGTCATACCATTCGGTGTGACTAATGCCCCGACAGTGTTCATGAACCTTATGAACTTGATCTTCTATGAGTTCTTGGATAAATTCGTAGTGATCTTCATCGACAACATCCTGATCTACTCGAGTAATGAAGAAGAACATGCCAAGCATCTGCAGATTGTATTGGAGAACCTGCAACATCATCGGTTATACGCCAAGTACAGAAATTGTGAATTTTGGCTAGACCGAGTGGCCTTTCTTGGGCATGTGGTATCAGGAGATGGTATTTCTATCGATCCGGAGAAGGTTACCTCAGTTAGGAATTGGCCAACTCCTCAGTCAGCTTCAGATATCCGAAGTTTTCTTGGATTGGCTAGCTATTACCGCCGATTCATCAAGGACTTCTCAAAGATTGCTAAACCTATAACTCGCTTGATGAGGAAGGATATCAAGTTCAGCTGGTCTAAGGCTTGTGAGAAAATATTTAAAGAATTGAAGATGAAGCTGACAACTGCACCAGTACTAGCTATACCAGATAGAATTGGAGGATTTGAAGTTTTCTGTGATGCATCTGGCAAGAGTCTTGGATGTGTCCTACACCGGCATAGTTATGTGGTGGCATATGCGTCTCGAAAACTAAACACTCATGAGAAGAGCTATCCAACCCATGACTTAGAATTAGCTGCTATTATATTTGCTCTGAAGATTTGGAGGCACTATCTATTAAGTGAGCAAGTGAAGATATACACAGACCACAAGAGTTTGAAGTAAATCTTCACCCAGAAAGAGCTCAATATGAGGCAACACAGATGGTTAGAGCTCATGGCTAATTATGACATCGATCTCCAATACCATTCGGGAAAAGTTAATGTAGTACTAGATGCATTGGGCCAACTACCAGCAATCATGACTCTCTCAGCGCAATGGAGGCTACACCAAGCAATGTGAGAGATGGAAATTGAAGTTGTCTTACCCGAGACTCCAGCATCATGTATAAATATGCGAATTCAGTCTACCTTCATGGATCGGATTAAAGTTGCTTAGTCTGGAGATGCAAAGTTACGGAAGATCATAGAGCAAGTTAAAGATGGACTTCGAACGAACTTCCTTATTCATGAAGATGGCTCTTTGAGATATGGCAGTAGCATTTGTGTGGCTTCGTGGTGCAGAATATCAGGGACAAGCTACGTATTGCACAAGACCGAAACAAGCACTGGACTGATGCCAAGCGTTGCCACTTGGAGTTTCAACTAAGAGATCATGTTTTCCTGAAGATATCCCCAAACCGAGGAGTGATACGTTTTGGGAAGCGAGGAAAGCTTAGCCCAAGATTCATTGGACCATTCGATGTGCTAGAGCGAGTTAGAGAAGTGGCATATCGTTTATCTCTACTGCCTTCATTGGACAAAGTACATAATGTCTTCCATGTCTTCCAATTGCGTCGTTACATCAGTGACCCCACTCATGCGGTTGACTACTCAGAGATTACTGTTCGATCGGATCTGACCTACGAGCAGCAGCCAGTTCAGATCTTAGACAGATGACAGAAGAACCTCAGAAATAAAGTCATCAATCTTGTTAGAGTGATTTGGCGTCACGAATCACCCAGAGAATCCACCTGAGAACGGGAAGAGGAAATACATGTGCGCTATCCTTATTTATTCCATGTACACTAGCTGATAGAATTTCGAGGGCGGCATTTTAATAAGGCGGGTAGGATGTAACGACCTGTATTTATCAATATGTATTTTGTATTGCTATGAATGTATTGAATTATTGTTCATGATTTTATTTATTATCTTCTATAGCTCGAATGCGGATCAGACCCTATATTCGTGATCCTCACGACTTTATGATCGCGCTGATATTCTCATTATAATTTTTGGATGACGTTGATTGTCAGGGTGATATCGTAAAAATCAGATTATTTAAACTAGTTAGATTCTCCTAATCTAATCTTAACTAAATTATTTTCTAAATCAAATCTTAGCCAAATAAATATTATTAAATCTAATAAACTAACTACATTAACCAAATTGATTTCCTAAATCAAATCATATCTTAATAAGTTTTAATAAACCTAATTATCCTAACTAAATAAATTATCCTAATCTAAACGATCCTAACAACTGATTCTAGCCTATCTCTACGATCATCTCCACGATCTAGGCAACAGTTTACCATGTTCTCAACTCACGCAACAACTTATTCACTATTTCATCCTTCTATTTCTACGCACAAAAATAGCCTCCTCTTCTTCGGAAAACAAAAAGGAAAGAAACCCTAAAACTTCACAGCTGCAATATTTTCCCTTCACATCAAAAACCCCACGCCCTCTCTATTCTCTCAACTCGACAACACGCACTCTGATCCCCTCCTTTCGAACCCCCCGACCTTATTTTCTCCTTCAAGACTCGACAGCCAACCCTCAACCACCATAAAAGCCCACAGCAACCACCTCCTCAGCCAACCCCAAGCTCCGACCTCCCTCCTCCCATTCCAAATCCCCAGCAGCTCCTCAAAACCCACTGTCCGCAGTTTCGGTCCCTCTTAACCTCCTCAAAATCGACGACAACCCAAAGCCACGACCACCATGGTATGACCACAACCAACCCAAACCCCCACCAACCGCAGACATCATCCACAGCCCGTTACTCTCCTCCTCTTGTCAAACACCCACGCCAGCACCCACAACTCACGACGACCCCACCTTCTTTTGACGACCCTCAGCCTCCCTTCTGCCACCCATGCAGCCATACGCTTCCTTCCTCAGTCGCGCTCCACCGCAAGCACCAGCCCCGCATCCCCAGAAGCCCTTCAAAACCGCAACTCCCTAGTTCACGGCCCTCAACTCATGCCGCCGTCACCTCGTGTCGGACCGCCACCAGCACCACCTTCGGCGCCTCTGCAACCGCCCCCGTCACCGTCCAAGCCGTGCGACGATCACCTGTAAATAAAACGCTAACGGCAACGAGAAGTTACACAAGCTCTGAGTTTTGCGTAAGTTGATTTTAAATATAAAAAGTTATATATATATATATGCGTAAATTTAAAATTACTTTAATTAGTTAAAAAACATTTAGCTGAATATCAAAAATCCAATAACGCAGAGAAATTCGCGCCTTTCATACGATCACGTGGACACCAAAATCGCTTCAATCATGTTAGTACTTTATTTTTTACGAATTTTTGAAGTTATATGTATTTATTGTCAAACGCGTAAATAAATCGTTTCTAGCAATTTTCACGTAAATGCCATTCTGAAACTTACTGGACCTAAAACTACTCATTGAGGGGAAAATTTCGACAGCAAATACATAAAAATGTAACGTGTAGATTGTGAGATATGAATTTTGTAGGTTTAAGGAGTTAGTATTTTAATTTCTGGAAAATGTTATTATTGCCTTTGCAAATTTAAGAAAATTGCTACTGGTGTTTTAAAAATCCAGAAAAATTATGTTTAACCTCTGAAAAATATTGCCCTCATAATAAAATCATTACGTGTCTTCTGGTGTCATAATTTGGTATGTTGCTATGTGAAATTCATATGTGAACGATGTTTCTGCCACGTTAAAAATGTTCATAAAGTGCCTTATTGCATGTTCATGCCATTATTGGTTTATGTAATCCATGCATACCTATTATATGTTACCATGTTGTCTCATTATTTCAGGCATAATGAGTATTTTCTAATGTGTATCTCATTTAAACTTGGTGCATATAAGTAGGGGTGCTCATTTGCATTGTGCTTTATTTCTTTATGTTTTACATAATATGTGTCATCATCAAAAAGGGGGAGATTGTTGAGTATTGTTGTTTCACACCAATGTTATTTTGATGATGATCACAACATTATGTTGTTGCTAATGACTCTCTTGTTTTAGTCTCATAGTTCATTTCTAGAATATCATTTCTGGAGACTAAACACTTGGTGCAAGGATGGACATCAAGTGAAGAAGGGCCAAAGCTTAAACTCAAGGGGTGCCAAAGCTTGGAGATGATGGAGAGCATCAAGGAATCAAGATTGAAGACTTAGACTCTAAGAAAAACAATATAATCCATGTAATATTTCCTTTATTACTTTCTCTCTCATTTGAGTCTAGGATATTTGTAATGCCTCGTTAAATGGTCAACTCATACATGCATATGCATTCAACCATCTTAGTGAGCCTTAGGATTATCATAGAATCCAACCCAATAGGCTTTTCTTGACCAAAGACTCATTTGGAGTTTTTGGTTCTCTATTAGTCACCTGCTGAAGGATTAACAGTCGACTGGGTGATTTCCAGTCGCCTGTCGAGCCTTCTACAGTCGACTGTGATGCACGACTCAAGTCAACTTTTCTATTGACTCTACTTGAGCTTTTCACATCAGTTGACTGATGCTCAGTTTACAGTCGCCTGTATATTTACCGTCGCCTGTGAATTGGTCAGCAGTCGTCTGAGTAGCGTAAGTGCATATACTGCATCTCTCTGTTTTTCTCCATCTCCTGTAGCAGACGACGGATGAAGGGTTTACAGTCGCCTGGCTATTTTACAGCCGACTGTCTACTTGTCATCAGTCGCCTGTATGCATATTGGGAGAAAGAGTGCAGCTCTCTGTTTTATTCCATCCCCTGCAGCAGTCGCCTGCTGAAGGGTTTTCAGGCGCATGTCCTGTTCACAGTCGACTGTACTGACTTCATCAGTCGACTGTCGTGGCTCAGATTATAGCCGTTGGATATTTTCTAGCCGTTGGACAGTCGACTGTCATTTGTTCATCAGTCGACTGTCAATGACGTTTCTGCTCAGAAACTATCCGTTGCAGCTTTTTGTTTCTAGCTGTTTTCTTGGTTTTTGAGGGTTTGTATAGGGTTCCTATATATATGAGAGCCTATATATATGAGAGGGCTGAGTTCATAGGAACTTCTTGATGAAATTGCAAATCATTTAGAGATTGAAAAGCCACTCTCAAATTCTCTTAATTTCCCTCTTTGAGCTCTCATTTCTCTTCATGTATTGAAGTCCAGCTCAAGGGAAATCATCCAAGTGCTTTCAAGCAAATCTCAACACTTGGAGATCCTCTTCCATGCCTTGCATTCATCTATGAGTAAACATCTCAAGGCATAGGTAAGAGTATTTATTTTACTTGGTGATTCTTGTAATACTAATTCTCTTTGTGGGAATTAGTCTTTCTCTCTTTGTGGGAGTTTAATTCTTTGTGGGATTAGGATATTCTCTTTGTGGGAATAACTCTCTTTATGGGAGTAACTCTCTTAGTGGGAGTTTGATGTCCTAGTGTAGGGCTAACCCTAATTCTCTGAGTGAGAGTTAGTAATTCTCTAGGTGGGAGTTTGACCCCTGTGTAGGGTTGGTTGGGTCCTTGTGTAGGGCAAAATCCTCTTGATGAGGTATCCCTTTGCGGGATTTGTATTCACTTCTTTTTGTGGGAATATAGTGAATATTAGTGTGGCTGGACGTACCCAAGTTTGGAGAACCAGTGTAATATTTTGTGTTTGCGTTTGGATTGATTGTGTCAATTATTTCCTCTTGTATTTATTATTCCGCATTTGCAAGTTTAATTTTAATTGGACAATTTTATTGCCATTACACTATTCACCCCCCCTAGTGTGTTGTTGTTAGTATTGCAAGGGTAAGGCGATCCTTACAATTGGTATCGGAGCGAGTTTATAGCATACTGCAACGATGGCATTCAACGCTACATCCGCGTCTCATGAAGAAGGTCATTCAACCGTCCGAACACCGCTCTTCAACGGAACCAACTACCCAAGTTGGAAGATCAGGATGATGATCTACATGGAGGGTCAAGACCTATGGGACATCACGGAGGTGCCATTTGAGAAGCCCACTACACCTACGGCTTCAAGGACAAAGGTAAAGAAGGACTCGATCAAATTCAATGCAAGGGCTATGAATGTATTCCATTGCACCCTCTCAGCAAATGAGTTCAACAGCATCTCCATGTGCAAAACGGCCAATGAAATTTGGCATACTTTGGAGCTATGTCATGAAGGGACTACAAAGGTAAAGAAATCTAAACAAACTGTGTTTAGATCTAAATATAAAATGTTTAAGATGCAGGAAGGAGAAAGCATTTCAGAGATGTTCACAAGGTTCACTGATATCGTGAACGCTTTGGAGGGACTTGGGAAGATGATTTCTCAAGAGGATCATGTAGAGAAGATCCTTGACTCTCTCTCACCTCATTGGGAGTCAAAGGCCAACGAAATTTTGGAGTCATATGACATGTCCAAATACACCGTTGAGGAGTGCATTGTAAATCTCATGGCGTACGAAGTGAAGCTTCAACACAAGAAGGAGTTCAACCATCGAAGCCCGAGAAGCCGGAGAAGCAAAAGGGGATGCATTCCATGCCAAGGAGGAGCCAATCAAATGGAGGAAGAAATTCCATCGAGAAGCTCCTAGTGAAGAAGATGAGCTAGAAGAGACGAGTGGAGAAGAAATTGAGGATCTTGCCGAACAATTCAAAGCATTCCTAAAGTGCAAGCAAGGCAAGTCTTTGTCAAAGTTTGCCTCCAATTCTAACAAGGTTCCTACTTGTTACACTTGCAGTGGAAAAGGTTACCTATCCACCGAATGCCCTTCCAACCCCAACAAAGAGACTTACAAGGGTAAAGGAAAGAAGCATTGGAAAGGAAAGTCCAAGTCCAAAAATAACAAGAAATGACTTATTGGGACATTTGATGATTCAAGTGAGGATACATCAAGTAACGAAGATGAGGATGCAAAGGAGGATGCTCACGCGTGCTTTGTAGCAATTGATGTTCCTACACCAATCCCCTCTGGCTCAAATGAAGATGATTTGGAAGCATGGCTCAACTCTTATGAGGAATCGTGCCTCATGGCAATCGAGGAGAAGTCGTCATCAAGCTCTAACGAGGAAGAAGACGATGATGAGATTGAGGATAAGATCTCATACGAGGAGCTTGAGTATCTTTTCGGTATGGTGTCCGAAAAGGCTAGTAAGTGCATCAACTCTTACAATAAATTAAAAGCAAAATATAGGATTGCTAAGAGTAGATTGCATGAACTATAAATTGCTAGTGTAATCCATGATGAAATGCATGATTGTGGCACTAGTGAGAGAGACACACTTCTCTCTCAAGTTAAGGAATTGAGTTTGTCTAACGATAATCTTGTAATTCAAAACCTTATCTTAGAAACTCGCATTCAACAACTTACGTTGAAATGTGAAGAGGAATCCCGTAAGCTCAAAAGCTTTGTGTATTCTAGGGATTCACTCCACGATTTGCTTGAAAAACAACATCCGGCAAATCATAGAGTAGGTTTGGGATATATTCAAAATGTGGTACCCAAACCCACCTCTAATTCCTCTTATGGTGCAAATACAAGAAATATTGCTAAAGCACCAAAGAAGAATCACCATGCATTCTTGTATAACAATAACACCAACAAGAAGCATGTAAATCACAAGATGATGAGGAAGAATGAAGACTCTTCATTTTTTACTAAGAAGAAAAATCCTCATTCTATGCATGCCAAGAAATTCGTTTCTACACTTAAGCATGCCACATCCACCCCTCTTGCAAAGGCAAAACCCTGGCCTCGGAAATCCTTGAGTTTATGGATTCCCACTAAGGTTAGTATGCAAGAGAGGGATAGTTACATCAACTCTCGAGGTAGGGATGTGATCACCTCATGTGATTACATTACGAAATCAAACTCCTCTTGGGTTTGGTTCCCTAATGTTTAGGTTCCTCACACATATGCATATTGCATAGGTATTGTGCTTAAATGTTTTTTTTGCATACCCATTGTTTGTGTGTGTTTCATGATTTTGAAAATATTTTCAAATTTATTTCTTTTCATGAAAATGGGAATCTTGGGGAATACATTGACATGCATGCATTTGTTGATCCATATGTATGTCAATGGGGGAGTTAATATGTTGTATGTTTAAAATATTTTAAAACATATTTTGACTCTCATTTTTGGGGTGTCTTTGGTATCATTGCTACAATTGGTGTCTATTCTCAATTGGTTAGTTTTGGTCTCAAACTAAACCCCTTAGACATTGCCAACATGTTTCATGTTATATTTCTTTTTGGCAATATCATTTTGTATCATTGAAGCTTGATTTTTCCATATCTATTGCTTTGATACATTTTAGGCCCATGGCTCCAATATATGTATATCAATTAGTAAAGAGGATTAACCAAGATTCATTGTCTACAATTGGTATTACCTCAATTGTTAGAGATTGTTTATCTTCTACTTTACAATTGGTATTAGATCCTAGAAGTCAAAAATTGACCATTTCTATAATCTAGGGGGAGCATGGGATAGTGATTGATACCCACTAAATTTTACAAATTTGGTATCATACATCTCCTTATTTCTTCTTGCATATTGTCACATCTTTAATTAAGATGACAAAGGTGGATATTTATGATATCCACCTTTTTGACAATGTCAAGGGGGAGAGATATATGCATTATGTAAATATAATTCTTGTATTTCATACATATGCATTTGGGGAGAGATATATCTATATAAACCATTCATATTTGCATGATATTGTCTATTGCTATTGGTTTATGTAATCCATGCATACCTATTATATGTTACCATGTAGTCTCATTATTTCATTTGGCATTATGAGTATTTTCTAATGTGTATCTCATTTACACTTGGTGCATATAAGTAGGGGGAGCTCATTAGCATTGTACTTTATTTCTTTATGTTTTACATAATGTGTGTCATCATCAAAAAGGGGGAGATTGTTGAGTATTGGTGTTTCATGCCAATGTTATTTTGATGATGATCACAACATTATGTTGTTGCTAATGACTCTCTTGTTTTAGTCTCATAGTTCATTTCTAGAATATCATTTCTGGAGACTAAACATTTGGTGCAAGGATGGACATCAAGTGAAGAAGGGCCAAAGCTTGGACTCAAGGGGTGCCAAAGCTTGGAGACGATGGAGAGCATCAAGGCATCAAGATTGAAGACTTAGACTCTAAGGAAAGCAATGTAATCCATGTAATATTTCCTTTATTGATTTCTCTCTCATTTGAGTCTAGGATATTTGTAATGCCTTGTTAGATGGTCTACTCATACATGCATATGCATTCAACCATCTTAGTGAGCCTTAGGATTATCATAGAATCCAACCCAATAGGCTTATCTTGACCAAAGACTCATTTGGAGTTTCTGGTTCTCCATCAGTCGCCTGCTGAAGGATTAACAGTCGACTGGGTGATTTCCAGTCGCCTGTCGAGCCTTCTATAGTCGACTGTGAAGCACGGCTCAAGTCAACTTTTCTATTGACTCTACTTGAGCTTTTCGCATCAGTCGACTGATGCTCAGTTTACAGTCGCCTGTATATTTACAGTCGCCTGTGAATTGGTCAACAGTCGTCTGAGTAGCGTAAGTGCATATACTGTCTCTCTCTGTTTTTCTCCATCTCATGCAGTAGACGACAGATGAAGGGTTTACAGTCGCCCGACTATTTTACAGTCGACTGTCTACTTGTCATCAGTTGCCTGTATGTATATTGTGAGAAAGAGTGCAGCTCTCTGTTTTATTCCATCCCCTGCAGCAGTCTCCTGCTGAAGGTTTTTCAGGCGCCTGTCCTGTTCACAGTCGACTGTACTGACTTCATCAGTCGACTGTCGTGGCTCAGATTATAGCAGTTGGATATTTTCTAGCCGTTGGACCATCGACTGTCATTTGTTCATCAGTCGACTGTCAGTGACGTTTCTGCCCAGAAACTATCCGTTGCAGCTTTTTGTTTCTAGATGTTCTTGGGTTTTGAGGGGTTGTATAGGGTTCCTATATATATGAGAGGGCCGAGTTCATAGGAACTTCTTGATGAAATTGCAAATCATTTAGAGATTGAATAGCCACTCTCAAACTCTCTTAATTTCCCTCTTTGAGCTCTCATTCCCCTTCATGCATTGAAGTCCATCTCAAGGGAAATCATCCAAGTGCTTTCAAGCAAATCTCAACACTTGGAGATACTCTTCCATGCCTTGCATTCATCTACGAGTAAGCATCTCAAGGCATATGTAAGAGTATTTATTTTACTTGGTGATTCTTGTAACACTAATTCTCTTTGTGGGAATTAGTCTTTCTCTCTTTGTGGGATTAGGATATTCTCTTTGTCGGAATAACTCTCTTTGTGGGAGTAACTCTCTTAGTGGGAGTTTGGTGTCCTAGTGTAGGGCTAACCCTAATTATCTTAGTGGGAGTTAGTAATTCTCTAGGTGGGAGTTTGACCCTGTGTAGGGTTGGTTGGGTCCTTGTGTAGGGCAAAATCCTCCGGGTGAGGTATCCCTTTGCGGGATTTGTATTCATTTCTCTTTGTGGGAATTTAGTGAATATTGGTGTGGCTGGACGTACCCAAGGTTGGGGAACCAGGGTAATATTTTGTGTTTGCGTTTGGATTGATTGTGTAAATTATTTCCTCTTGCATTTATTATTCCGCATTTGCAAGTTTAATTTTAATTGGACAATTTTATTGCCATTACACTATTCACCCCCTCTAGTGTGTTGTTGTTAGTATTACAAGGTTAAGGCGATCCTTACAATGAAGACTTGGTAAAAGATGGAGAGATATGGAGAATCGCATGTAAATCAATTTGTGATTAAATGAGATCCAATTCAAATCCCATTGTCAAACCCTATTGCAATTCAAATTCAAAGTCCATATCCTATTGTGATTAGAAGAGATGTTCCATATGATTAGTTCCAATCCTATTCAAGTTAGGATTCCATCAAATCTCCTTCAATTATGAGATTCTATTTGATTCTAATTGATCCTCTCTTCTCCTATATAAACCCACATCCAAATGAGAGAAAAATTGGGATGCTACAAAAGAAAGAACCGAGCACCAAATACCAAAAGTTACGGCCAACCCACAACCTCTAACATATAAGGCTGCAACATACCATCTTCTTCCCCATTGCGCAAGTAATCAAGGCATCCAACATCTCCATTGCGCAAGTTCAAGAGAGCCTATTGCAGTGTGTGTATATTTTATATATTCACGCACGTCTTCTTTGTGTTTTTCCGTTATTCTCCGTCGTCCCGTATCCGTTTCTCGTGTTTTCTAGTTTTCTTTCACTTCTCCGTGTTTTTGTGTGTTTGCAGGAGATTGCCAGCGTAGGAGACACATAACGAAGATATCATAAGTCCCCGGAGCATCGGGAGGAGTCACGCGCGATCCAGGGGGTCAAATGACCAAGATTTCCATCTTTCAGCCCCCCACTCGATCGGTTGGACGCCGCCAACCGATCGGGTGATGCACGCGTATCCGACCCGGACAGTAGCTGAAGCAACGTGAGGATCAACCGACCGGTTCATCCCAATAGACTTCTCGGGAATTTGGAGCTGAATTCCAACCGATCAGGTGATATTCACCCGATCGGTTCATCTGTAGCCGATTCCTCCAAGAGACGACCCGAAGAACTCACCCGACGCCCGCTGACCGTGCCAAAATCGATGCAAGTCTCTGTTCTTTTGGGCTTATTTCCAATCGATCGGTTGATTGTTCAACCGATTGGTTCACATGATGACCGCAAGATCCAAACGACGAGCCGCTTACGCCAACCGATCGTGTCGCGTGAGCGGGTGAATTTTTGAAGACCGCTACCGAAGAATGAAGCAGGTCACCCGATCGGTTGATTCTTCAACCAATTGAGTGACGTCGTTTTCTATATATAACTGCCCTAGGTTTTCAGAAACGAGAGCTGTGTATTTTTCTGTCTTTTTTCTCTATTGTGACGGCTGGAATTTTATCTTTATTTGTAAGTGTTCTGATCTTTATGAAACTTTGATATTATCTTAATAGAATTACTACTACTTCATTTCAATCGCCTGATTATGATTTTAACGGTCGATTTTCATTTAGATTGCTTTTTAGCTATAATGTGTGAGTAGTTCCCAAATCTGGGATTTTGGTGGAAACCCCTTCGTGGGTTCTACCTAATGCGTTCATAGGACTAGGACATCGATAGGGAATAGGAATTTATTGGTTACGAGGGGTGTTTCATTGTCATCGGTGGGAAAAAGACCGCCTTTGACCGTTGGGCCAAGGGGTAATAAACTTGGCGGTTGACTCCCTAGCCATAGCTCACGCCCTTAGCGTAGGCATCGAATCCTAGCGCGTGGGAACGGTAGGATGAGATGTTGGGAGTTATTGTTGCAAGCTTAGTTCTCCTGGTGTCGGTCAGTGTTAATGGACATGTGAATGCCCACTGACTGAACCCGGGTAGTCCGGCGTATCTTCCTGGGCACCGACCGGAATATCGGGTCCATGGGACGCTGGTATCACTTTTAGAGGCAACATCTCACTACTAAACCATAATTCTGATCGTGTTCCTATCTGCCGGTCGTAATAGCGAGAACACATGATAGGATGGAAACCGAAGTCCTAGGTTTCCTTTTATATTGTTTAACCTCGTATCTATAATTCGTGACAAACCATTTATCGATTCGGGCTAGCTCACCCATAGGGTGAACCGGTTCCTTTCTGACACAAGCACAACCACGCCTCCCTGTGTTCAACACCCAAGCCACACTACAATACCGTGCGCTTGCGGTATAAATATTTAAATCTGGTATCCCCAATCCTATTGCACAATTGCATGCTCACAAATTAAGTGGACGTCACCTATCCATCTTCCCCTCTACATTGCTGATGTGTCCATAATTTATATCATTTCCATATCATTATCCCATCGCATTGCATAGCATTTCCGCGTCCAAATCCCACTTTTCAATGTGATTTTGGTATTTCTGATGATATTTCGAGTTTCGTAGTATATTTTGAGTTTTCAGGGATTTTGGAGCGATTTGGACCACCGCTTGGGTATGGACACATCCGACGTGCTCATGAGCTTGTTGGCAGGGCTATGGAGGAGTTCACCATATTTTCGGAGCCATTGGAGGAGAGAAGAAGGAGAAAGAGAGCAGAGAGAGAAGCCCAGCTTGCTGCAGCACATTTTGAGTTTCCCAGAAAATGCTTGGCCCGAGCAGCTTGCTGCTCGGATCGAGTCATATCTGTTTGATGAAGCAGCAGATACGGGCTGATCCGGACTCAGCAGCTCATCTGCTCGGTCAGGTAGCCCCATATTTCACAGCCCAAGCAGCGCCTGAGCCCCAGACTGAGCCGAACCTACTTGGACCGAGCAGGAGCTACTCGGTCCGGATAGGTCGACTTCCTCCAAGCAGCCGAGCAGCTTGCGTACGCGGACCGAACCACTGACCGAGCTACTCTGACTCGGACCGAGTAGCCTACTCGGTCAGCATTTCCCAGGGCATTTTTGGAAAGATTTTGAAACGCGCGATGCGCTCGATCTGTGTAGCAGCTGAAGCTCACGATTGCGGGCTCGGCTGAGAGGTGGATGCTAGCTTTTGTTTTGGATTTTTTAGAGAGGAGCCGGGAGCGATTTCTTGTAAGAATTTTTGGGATTAATTCTTGTAGCAAATTTCTGGATCGATAATTGAAGATTGGTGTTTATTATTCTTTTCTGGATCTGTTCTTCGTTCGTTCTCGATGTAAGTTATTTTAGCCCGAATTTATTTATTGCTAAAATGCTTTCCT
The DNA here is from genome assembly GCA_030789695.1 of Scilla litardierei. Lineage (NCBI taxonomy): Eukaryota > Viridiplantae > Streptophyta > Magnoliopsida > Asparagales > Asparagaceae > Scilla > Scilla litardierei. The sequence goes on from CM061142.1 coordinate 137,628,461, forward strand.
CTGCGAAATTGATATTTTTGTGCGTTCCTATCATCATGAGTGAGTAGATCCATTCTAGGGCTGATGGGTTAGCCCTAGGATTCTAAGGGAAAATGTAGATCTGGATCCCCACGTTGAATTAGGGATCTAGGGTTGTATTTTGGTAGATCTTACCGAATCTGTAGATAACCCGTACTGAGATCATGCCCACGGTCTGTGGAACTGATGTGATTAAGGGGTATCTAGGGATTCGAATAGGGAAATCGGTGGATCCAATCAAGGCACGTGACCATGCCCGGCTCGCACCTTGAGGGTATCCATCGACGAACTATACCGCTACGTTGACGGCTACCGCCATTGCGTCAACGAGAGCCACCGAAATACCCCGCAATTCTAACCCACGAGAGTGGTATGAATTAGAGGATTAATTCCCTAGCCCTAATGCAACGTGAGGAACCTATCCAACATCAACCCCCAACGATCCTAGCAGTGATCCCTAAAGCCCTAGTCCTTTTTATTATATTACACAACAACAACAATCAACCCAAAATCTTTCACTCCGACCGCTACATTACTTCTAGATTTAGAAATAGACTGAGATTATCACAGACACTATCACCGTCCCTGTGGGATTCGACTATCTTTTATACTACAACTCGACACCGTCCGCTTGCTGATTGAGCCCGAAGTCGTAGCCTAGGAGCCATATTACGCCTAGCGATTGTGACACCGCCAGGTGGATCCTAGGTGTAGATTGCGGGTGCGTCAAGTTTTTGGCGCCGTTGTCGGGGACGACAATAGTAATCTTATCTCAGTTTGTTTTTATATTTGTGAAGTTTGCTAGCATTCTTACCACTTCTCACCTTACCATCAATATTTATTATTTTTATTATTATTGCGGTGCTACTGACGGTGTTCATCTGAGTTTTGTTGGTGCATGAACACCCGCCACAAGGGGACTTCTCGAGAGCTATTGTTCGATCCTGAGATCGAAAAGACAGCCAGGGCTTTAAGAGCCTCTAGCAGAAGTTCATCTCCATCTGCTCAGATGGGAGAGAATCCTCCTCCTCCTCCACGCACTGGGTCCATCAGGGACCATATGAAACCGACCTTTGGGAACAACTCCTCAATTCTGAGACCGCAGCTGACGGCGGCAACCTTCGAGGTTAAGACGGGGTTGATAAATCTGATGCAGCAGGATCCCTTCCACGGGCATCCTCACAAGAATCCCAACCATCACATCGACTCCTTCTTGGCCAAGTGCGATACTTTCAAGGCGAAGGACGTCAGTGATGATGTGGTGAAGCTGCAGCTCTTCCCTTTCACCCTGAGGGATAAAGCCTCCTATTGGCTCTGAGCTCATCCTCCCAACCACTTCAGCACTTGGGAGAAGCTCGTGCTTGTTTTTGTGGATAAATTTTATCCACCCTCAAAGACGGTTCGGATCCGTGGGGCCATATCCAATTTCAAGCAGCTCCCGCAGGAGTCGCTTTACGAGGCTTGGGAGAGGTTCAATGACCTCCAACACCAGTGCCCACACCACAGAATCCAACCCTGGGATTTGGTGCAGAGCTTCTACAACAGGCTCCAACCTAGTACCAAAATGATTATCAACGATGTGGCGCAAGGCGCCCTATTGGATAAGTCTCCCGAGGAGGCTATAGATCTGTTGGAGCACATGGCAGCTAACACCCAGCAGTGGACCGATGAGCGGACCGTTGTGACCCGGACTCCTGAGGTCAAGGTCACCACTCACTTGGACTCTTACATTGAGACCTTGTGCAAACAAGTGGCCCGCATCGAGCAGCGCCTGGACTCCATTCCAACAGCACCCAGCATCTCCTATCATCCTGCAGAAGAATATGTGGATCCGGGATATATTCCCATTGAGGGTCATTATGAGGGTGCTGAGACATCCGAGACTGTTCTGTACGTCCAGGGAGAGGGACGGAATCAGTGGCAGCATCCTGCTGCTAGAAATCACCCGGGGTTTTCCTATGGAAACCCAAGCAGAGGGCTGCAACCTCCGCAGTTTCAGAGACCACCACCTCCTCCTCAGCAGCAGCAGAGCCAGCAGTAAGGCGGCTTTAGGCCAGCTGGGCCCTATAGGCCGCCAGGATATCAGTATAACCGGCCACCTCAGCAAAATTTTGCGCCGGCTCCTCCAAAGTCAAATCTTGAATCTACATTGGAGACCTTTATGAGCGGCCAGATTCGGTTCAATCAGGATATGTCGAACCAATTTAAGAGTATCAACTCCTCGCTCGACGAACTGAGAGGGCAGATGTCTCAGTTGCTGAAGAATCAAGGCAGATTACCCTCCCAGACGGAAACCAACCCCAGAGCTCAAGCAAACGCCGTGGTTTCAGTGACCATGCGAGGAGGACGGGTTACTAACCCAGTTATGGTTCCGGTGTTTAGCAAGGAGAAGGATCCCACTGAAGAAGCTGCTGATGACAGTGCCAGAGTTGAGGCCACTGAAGGGCCTATTACTATTGAAAAGAAGACGGATACACCTCCCGTCATGCCTGCTACTACGCCACCGCCCGTTGATGCATTGATCGGCCCCGGATATACACCCGGAGAACGATTGTAGTTTTACCGCAAGCGCACGGTCGAATGAAATCTGGAGAATTTCTGCAAGTTGACGCTGCAGTGCTGGAATTTCCACTCGGCCGGGTCACATGTTCCACTCGGCCGAGTCGGCGGCGGGCCCAGATTTTAAGTTGCGGTTTGGGCTGTTTTTGGGCACGATTTTGGGGGTTTTGCTAGGGTTATTTGCTAGGGGTTTGGGAGACTATATAAGGGGTTTGTAGACACCATTAGAGGGGGGTTCCCATATGTTTTCTTAGGGATTATTTTAGAGGTTAGGCCATGCCCTAGGCCCCCTCTTGGATCAAAAAAGCTTGTATTTGGATTGAAGATCTTCATCAAAGCTAAGTATTTTGTTCTTGTTATTTGATTCTTTGTTTTTCTATCTTTTTATATGCAAGCAATGATTTTTATTGATTCTCATATCGTTATTGCTATGCTTGAGTAGAATCGTTGTTCTAGGGCATGTGGATGAACCCTATGGATCTAATTTCAGATTTGTGATGAATGAATTTCTAAATTGCTAGAATTGCTAGGAGGTTAGGTTGTGATCGATTTATTACGGATAGCTAGGGATTTCCATCGATTGGGGTTTGCAAGAGATTGGATTCTAATCGATGGGAAGGCCTAGATATTCGATTTAGGTTTATAATCGAGATTCTCTAGACTTGGTTTGCAAGAGATTGGACCAAAGCTAGGATTTTTATTATAAATCTATACCCATATTCGTTTGCAAGAGATTGGATGAATACTAACTATCACAACCTAGATCGTAACTTGAGTTTGCACGAGAGTGGGCTCGAGGGGCGATTGAACGATGATGTCGATCCTAATGCTAGTGGCTTAGGCTAGGGTTTGCAAGAGATTGGATCCTATCCTAGGTTGCTATAGACCGGCAATAGCGAGAGAGCGTGAGCTTGGTTCTCTATTCAGTTACGACTAGTTCACCTCAATACAAGCCTAGTAATATTGAGATTCACTGTTTACAAGGATGAATGACGATCCGTAGTGGGGATTCCCTAGCTCTAGACTCTTTTATTATATTATATTTGAATCGATACTTGACCAACATCTTTATCACCAACACCGACATCCATCACCATTGTCATTACATCATACCATAACCATCTCCACCAATAAAACATTCGCAGTCAAACCAACCTAGGATAGATTGGAGCCAACACCACCTCCTCGTGTTCGATACCCGCTCGCCACTTGACCGTGCGCTTGCGGTAAAACTACAATCGTTCTCCGGGTGTATATCCGGGGCCGATCAAGTTTTTGGCGTCGTTGCCGGGGAGGTGTTTCCTGTTGGGTGCCAATTTTTCACAATTAGGTTGATTAGACTACGAAAATTTTTTTTTAACAAAAGGGAATTTTCACCCCCGCCACCATTACTACCATTTATACATTCTTTTGTGCCACTGATATTTTTCTCCAGGTATTTATCTTTACTTATCAGGTGTTATGGATGGTATTATGTGGACCACAGATTTTAAGGAGGAAGCATTTCAGAACTTATTGGATGGCCTCTTGGAGTCAGTGAGGTTCACCGGTTCAGAGAGCATTACAGCAGGTGATGCATTTGATCTACGATTTGCAGATTTTGTTATGAACCATGTTTCAGCTGCAGGAACAATTGAGGAGGACATACATGTCAGTCTTGAGGGGGATAGATTAAATTTTTGGATTGCTCGCGGGCTTTCCCCTCCACATGATGCTTCTCCACAAGTTGACACACATGAGCAGCCAGTATCACCACGCCAGAGAGAGCCTACATTGATAGTTCACGAGGAGGCATCACATGCGGAGCCAGAGCATTACATTACTGAGGCAGCACTTTGGGACGAGGGCAACTTCATTCAGATAAATCCAGAGTCTTGCCCACCTACAGTTGAGCTTCCGCAGCCATCTCTACCTTCTGCTGAGGCTGTGATTATATGGACCACACATTTTTATGCGTATCTGGATGAGATTCTTGGATGTCAGGCTGAGGACATTGATGCTTCCACATCTGAGGAGACAACGGTGCTAGGCACAGATGCAGCCACTTCTGATGAGAGAACTGCGATGAGATACTCAGGGCGTGTTGCTACAGAGCCGGGTTTCACCGTCGTCACTCCCCCACCCACAGCTACAGCTAGTCCATACGATGAGTGGATGGATGGAGATGATTCAGATGGAGAAGACATTGATGTTATTTACCTCACAGAGCCGAAGCATGCTTTTGAGGAGGCATCACACACGGAACCAGAGTTTATCGCCGAGGAGGTCGTGCATCGGGATGAGGACATAGCCATTCATGAGGATCCCGAGCACTACCCTCCTCCATTGGAGCTCCCGCAGCCACCTCATCCTCCCACTGACGTCGAGGACTATCCCATAGAGCTTACTGCTCCCACTCAGGGAGATATTTTTACCCACTCCATTTCTAAATCATGCATTCCATTTGATATTTATTTTGATTCAGATATTTTTGACACGTCATACCTTTTGCAGCACACATACGATTATGGACCGGAGGTATGCTTGGACGTGTCACAGTTCGACGAGCCTATCGAGGAGGTCCACACCTATGATCTAGATTTACCTGAGCAGCTGAGAGAGGATACCATGGAGACAGCTATCATGGCACGTGAGGATATTGGATTATTTCCAGGGAAGTATCGTCCACCATCATTTATTCCATATATTTCTATAGACGATCCTCTTTGGGATACTTTTATTACGAGGGTGAATTTTTTGCAGCGAACTGATGCATCCTATTCTCTGCAGGGTACATGTGGAGTCCTTGTGGGAATGCTGGAGGATGCATTGCTGGAGTTCATTGGAGTCCGTGGACACACGCATCTGGCGGAGCCACGGAAAGAGCATTTGGAGCAGTTGCCTGCACTGGTAAAGATACTGGATCCACCTTCTGCTATAGGTGATATCAATCCAGTAGTGTAGAAATTTTTATGCTTTAAATAAACACGAATTCTCTCGACAGCGAGAGGACCGTATAGATTGATTGAATAAATATCACCTCTTATGACGGCAACAAAATTTTTACACCCCAAACCCATTATATATATTAATTGCCCCTTCATATTTTGATGTGTCACATCCTTTTGCTCACCACCATCGAGCATTTCTTTCAAGTGAAACCTCACTTTCTTATTTGTTTGACTTGATCACGCTTAGCAAAATCGTGATTTTATTGATCGAGTCATTTGAATAGGATTGTTTGGTATAAGCTTGGGGAAAAGCGCTCTCATGCATCATTGTATGTGCATGTAGTTGCATTAGGATCTCATGTCATTCATTTCATCATTTTGCATTCACCTCCCTATTATTATCGTTGTTCCTCATATTCTTCATCTATGATCACATTGAGGACAATGTGAAGTTTAAGCTTGGGGGAGTGCATTTCCATGCCATTTAGATGCATTAGTTACATTTTTACTTTATTTTAGGGTTTTTAAAATTTTTCAAAATTTTTGCATCATCTTTTTGATTTTTCCATCTTATTTTCTTTTTATGTGTGGTCATGCATCATGTTGTGTGCTTGTTTTTCTTTTCTTTTCTCTCTTTTATTTTTTTATTTCTTTATTTTCCTTTCTCTTCTTTTGCTGTGTGGGCATCCCGCATGGTTTAATCCCACAAGCCAAGTAATTGACATAGTCCGCATACCAAGGAACTTCCCCGGACCTTATGGCGTATAGCCTCTCATCAACAAAGGAGTCATCGATGGGCAAGCTTTCGTCCTCCTTGTTGCGAATAAGCCTAGATAAATGATCCGCCACAACGTTGTCTGTACCCTTCTTATCTCTGATTTCCAAGTCAAACTCTTGCAATAGAAGTATCCACCTTATCAACCTAGGTTTGGCCTCTTTCTTGTTTAGGAGATACTTCAATGCCGCATGGTCAATGTGGACAATTACCTTGGATCCAAGGAGATATGAGCGGAACTTTTCAATGGAATACACGACCGTTAGAAGCTCTTTCTCCGTAGTTGTGTAATTTTTCTGTGCGTCATCCAACGTTTTGCTTGCATAGAATATTGCATGAAGCTTTCTATCTTTCCTTTGCCCCAATACCGCCCCAATGGCTTGGTCACTCGCATCAAACATGAGCTCAAAGGGAAGGTTCCAATCCGATGGTTGTATGATGGACGCAGAAATTAGTGCTTCCTTCAATGTGTTGAACGCCCGCAAGCATTCTCCTGAAAAAACAAATGGAGCATCTTTAGAAAACAAGGAGGTAAGGGGCCTGGCAATCAAGGAAAAATCCTTGATGAAGCGGCGGTAAAACCCCGCATGACCAAGAAAGCCCCTAATGCCCTTAACATTAATAGGAGGAGGGAGTTTCTCGATTACCTCAATCTTCGCCTTATCGACCTCAATCCCTCTTGAGGAGACAAGGTGCCCAAGCACTATCCATTCGGTGACCATGAAATGACATTTCTCCCAATTGAGAGTAAGATTATTTTGTTGGCATCTTTTAAGAACTTTGGTAAGATTAGCCAAACAAGAATCAAACTCACTTCCATAAACTGAGAAATCATCCATGAAAACTTCCATAATATTTTCAATATAGTCGGAAAAGATGGAGGTCATGCACCTCTGAAAGGTGGCGGGTACATTACAAAGACCAAAGGGCATTCTACGGTAGGCGTAAGTGCCATAAGGACAAGTAAATGTGGTCTTTTCTTGGTCGTCTTCATGCAAAGGGATTTGGAAAAACCCCGAATACCCATCCAAGTAACAAAAGTATTTATGTTTAGCAAGCCGTTCAAGCATTTGATCTATGAAGGGTAGTGGGTACTGGTCTTTTCGGGTGGCTTTATTTAGTTTTCGGTAATCAATGCACATCCGCCACCCCGTGACAGTGCGTGTAGAAATGGGCTCTCCTTTTTCATTTTTTATAACGGTCATCCCCCCTTTCTTGGGGACGACGTGAACGGGGCTAACCCATCTACTGTCTGAGATTGGATAAATAATGCCGGCCTCAAGCAATTTAAGGATTTCCTTTTTGACTACCTCTTTCATATTCGGGTTCAACCGCCTTTGAGGCTCAATAGAAGTGGCTTCAGTGTTTTCCAAGTGGATTCTATGCGTGCATAGCCTAGGGCTTATTCCCTTAAGATCAGAGATAGTGCAGCCAAGGACATCCCTGTGATCCCTAAGGACTTCTAATAGTTTTTCAAGTTGAACTTGGCTAAGGTGGGCATTAACAATCACCGGGAAGGTCAATTTACTACCCAAGAAAGCATACCTCAGATTCGGCGGTAATTGTTTAAGCTCTACCTCAAAGGGTGCCATACCCTCTGCTTCGTCATCTTGTGTGAATTTGGCTTCTCTTTCAACATCTGAGTTTAGCTCATTCTCGAGTGGAGGCTCAGATTCGCTTCCTAGTGAGGACGGCGCATCTGAATAGACGCTCTCCGATTCTGCACTTGCATCGATAGGACCACCACCTTGCTCCGGTTCATTCCTGAGATCAAGAAATACGTCAGCAGATTCATAAATGCAAGAGTGGGGGTCGTAGAGTGTATCTCCCTGAATATCGTTTTGTTCGAAGTATTCCTCGGGAGTGTAGTACTCTTCGATGCATGTTCTATCGCCTGCAAAATATAGCTTGTCGTCCCTCACATCAACTCTGATATCACCCCCAATAGTCCCATCCGGGGAGATTTGATCCATCACAAAGCTAGCAAACAATTGTTCGACTGGGTCCTCGATATTAATAGCAAAAGCTCCGGTAGCGTGGACGTCATCAATTAGTTCCTTAAGGAGCTCCGCAAAAGATTCATCATCTCCCTGGCCAGACTCAGTCATTGGAATTGCATCCCCCATTTTACCTGTTAAGATCTTGTGGAAAATTTCGGGAGAGCTTGCAAAATAGGGCTGTAAACAGAGTTAGAAAAGAATGAAGAAATAAATAAAGAAATTGAAGAAAAATAACCGGGTGATCCAAATAGAACTCCGTCAAAATAGCCTCCCCGGCAGCGGCGCCAATAACTTGATCGGCCCCGGATATACACCCGGAGAACGATTGTAGTTTTACCGCAAGCGCACGGTCAAGTGGCGAGCGGGTATCGAACACGAGGAGGTGGTGTTGGCTCCAATCTATCCTAGGTTGGTTTGACTGCGAATGTTTTATTGGTGGAGATGGTTATGGTATGATGTAATGACAATGGTGATGGATGTCAGTGTTGGTGATAAAGATGTTGGTCAAGTATCGATTCAAATATAATATAATAAAAGAGTCTAGAGCTAGGGAATCCCCACTACGGATCGTCATTCATCCTTGTAAACAGTGAATCTCAATATTACTAGGCTTGTGTTGAGGTGAACTAGTCGTAACTGAATAGAGAACCAAGCTCACGCTCTCGCGCTATTGCCGGTCTATAGCAACCTAGGATAGGGCCCAATCTCTTGCAAACCCTAGCCTAAGCCACTAGCATTAGGATCGACATCATCGTTCAATCGCCCCTCGAGCCCACTCTCGTGCAAACTCGAGTTACGATCTAGGTTGTGATAGTTCGTATTCGTCCAATCTCTTGCAAACGAATATGGGTATAGATTTATAATAAAAATCCTAGCTTTGGTCCAATCTCTTGCAAACCAAGTCTAGAGAATCTCGATTATAAACCTAAATCGAATATCTAGGCCTTCCCATCGATTAGAATCCAATCTCTTGCAAACCCCAATCGATGGAAATCCCTAGCTATCCGTAATAAATCGATCACAACCTAACCTCCTAGCAATTCTAGCAATTTAGAAATTCATTCATCACAAATCTGAAATTAGATCCATAGGGTTCATCCACATGCCCTAGAACAACGATTCTACTCAAGCATAGCAATAACGATATGAGAATCAATAAAAATCATTGCTTGCATATAAAAAGATAGAAAAACAAAGAATCAAATAACAAGAACAAAATACTTAGCTTTGATGAAGATCTTCAATCCAAATACAAGCTTTTTTGATCCAAGAGGGGGCCTAGGGCATGGCCTAACCTCTAAAATAATCCCTAAGAAAACATATGGGAACCCCCCTCTAATGGTGGCTACAAACCCCTTATATAGTCTCCCAAAACCCTAGCAAATAACCCTAGAGAAACCCCCAAAATCGTGCCTAAAATAGCCCAAACCGCAACTTAAAATCTGGGCCCGCCGCCGACTCGGCCGAGTGGAACATGTGACCCGGCCGAGTGGAAATTCCAGCACTGCAGCGTCAACTTGCAGAAATTCTCCAGATTTCATCCGACCTCTGATTGACGCGTTCTTGGTAGCGTTGGAACCGTCATGAAGTCTACTATCCATAAATAAATATGAGAAAAATACTTTGATTGCTGGAATGATTGCAGATTTCAAAAGAGTGGGAGGCTGTCTGAAAATCTGGGCGCTGCGTGTCCTCGGCATCACTCGGCCGAGCGGCAAATGTCACTCGGTCAAGGGGCTTTTGGTACTCGGCCGAGTCAGAGCTTGTAGTCGACTGACGGATTACAGTAAGTCTGGTCTTTTGGATACCGTCGTTCGTGTGCCACTCGGGCGAGTGGTGTCTCCATACTCGGCCGAGTGGGATGTCGTTACTCGGCCGAGTGCACGCTAATCTTCAAGTAATTGCATGTCCGATCTGGCCAGCCGAGCGGGCTTCTTTGCTCGGCCGAGTGACTCCTTCACTCGACCGAGTGGCATGCTGAAAATGCCCAATCTTCATCATTTCACCTCCTCGTCGCTCCTACGACGTTCTTTCTTCTTCCACTCGTCTTCTATCGCTGATAGGTCCTCAATAAGTCCATGAGCGATGCTCCGTTACGCGTGCAAGTCCTTTAAGCTCATTTCTGCTCCCAATTGCTCATATTTCCTGAAATCCGACAAAAACAAGAAATAGTGAAAAGTAACACAATATCATCGAATAATCGTGAAAATCGCAATATGAGCAACCGAAATGGCATGCAAATATGCAGAAAAAAGGTGTAAAATATGGACCGATCATGCATCTAAGTGCAAATCCTCCAGACCTCCTCCTCCGTACCCTCAGAGGCTAGCCTAAGCCAAATTGGAGAAGAAGTACTCCAAGTTTATGGAGTTACTGAAAGGGATTCAGCAGAATATCCCGTTTCTTGATGCCATCACTGAGATCCCGACGTACGCCAAATTCCTGAAGGATCTCATCACAGGAAAGAGGTAGCTAGAAGAGATCAAGCTGTTGGAGGATTCTACATCCATTATTAAAAATCACCTCCCCCAGAAGCTACCAGATCCGGGGAGCTTCACCGTGTCATGTTCCATTGGCGGCATGCCAATCAGCATGGCGTTAATTGACTTGGGGGCTAGCATTAGCCTGATGCCCCTGTCCATCTTCAAGATACTCCAGACGGGAAGTGAGCTGGAACCGACGAGCATGTCCATCCAGCTCGTCGATCATTCCATCACTTACCCGGTCGGGATAGCGAGGGACGTCATCCTCTAGATACCTCCAGGACTATGCATCCCAGTCGATTTTGTCATCATGGACATGCCGGAGGGAGGAAGCTCTCAACTCATACTCGGCCGCCCCTTCATGGCGACAGCCGGAGTTCTTATAGACGTCCGGAAAGGGACCCTTTCCCTCAATGTGGGGAATATTGAAGCTGATTTCCGGCTACAAAGGCCGATGAAGGAGAGAGCTTATGAAGAAGGGGCCAGTTATCTGGAGCTTCTTGAAGAGGAAGAGATTGAAGAATTCACTGCTAAAGGGGTCATGAAGGACCAGATAATAGCAAGCATCGACGACGACGGCGACCCAACCTACAACAAAGCGGTCGCTGATGCATCCGGAACTAACTCCGAAACGATGTCGTTTATCGCAAGCGCGTGGTATAGTGGCAAGCGGGTATCGAACACGGGGAAGCGGTGTTATACTACCTATCTACTCCTAGGTTGAGTTAGACTTGTGGGTTTATTGATGGATGTGGAGTATAGAGAGTTATGATGGTGGTGGATGCGAAGGTTGTGTCACTCAACGTCGCATAAAAAGCGCTAGGGTGTTAGGGATCGCCGCTAAGATCGTTGAGGGTTGATGTTGGATAGGTTCCTCACGTTTCATTAGGGCTAGGGAAATAATCCCCCAATTTGTACCACTCTCGTGGGTTAGAATTGCGGGGTATTTCGGTGGCTCTCGTTGACGCAATGACGGTAGCCGTCAACGTAGCGGTATAGTTTGTCGATGGATCCCCTCAAGGCGCGAGCCGGGCATGGTCACCGTGCCTTGATTGGATCCACCAATTTCCCTATTTGAATCCCTAGATACCCCTTAAGCACATCAATTCCACAGACCGTGGGCATGATCTCAGTATGGGTTATCTACGGATTCGGTAGGATCTACCGAAATACAACCCTAAATCCCCAATTCAATGTAAGGATCCCCAGCCACCCCATCTACATTTTCCCCCTAATATCCTAGGGTTCACCCATCAACCCTAGAAAGATGTACTCATACATGGCGATAATAACAGATAAAAACACCATTTTTATAGATGAGACCATCATAGCAATTGGTAAAATAAAGATCAGAAACTTACAGAGCGAATACCAGATCTCAAGAGAAACTCAGATTCCAAGAACGCAAGAAAATATCCAACAAGCTTTAATAAAATTTGATCCAAAACGTCTTCAGAAATTTTAATCTAAATCTAACAATTATTCTCTAAAAAAGTCTCTCTAAAATTCTCTCCAAAAATCTGTATAGAATTCTCCTGGCAGCTCTCCCCTTTTTCCCCCAAAAACCCTCGTGGAAAAACCCAAAAATCCGGCGCAGCGTCAAATAATGGGCCCACGGTGACTCGGCTCGAGCACAAAGCTGCTCGGTCGAGTCGTTCGGCAGCTCAGGCCGAGTATGAGGTTACTCGGTCCGAGTTTTACAGAGAATCAAAGCACCAAAATACGTCGCTCTGACAACCCGGGCGCTGCTCGATCGAGTAGGAGGTTACTCGGGCCGAGTAGGAGGCTGCTCCGGTCGAGTCGAAGGTCCGCTCGGCTGATTGGGGACTAAAAATGCACTTCAGCCTCATTTGTACATGACTCGGGCCGAGTAGGAGGTGCTTGGGCCGAGTAGGAGGTTGCTCGGTCGAGTCAGACACCAAAAACATCATTCTGATTGTGTAGTGCATGACTCGGGCCGAGTAGGAGGGACTCAGGCCGAGTAGGCTGCTGAGAACAATTTCAGCACTGCACCATCAACTTGCAGAAATTCTCCAGGGCTCATCCGACCTCTGATTTGCATGTTCTTACCGGTGTTGGAACCGTCTTTAAGTCTACTACCTGGAAAAAATATCAGAAAAATAGTGAAAAATTCCAGGTGATAGAAGATTTAGAAATAGTGCATGGTTGTCCTGTTTTCAGCACTTCGGGTCGTTCGATTCCTTCGCCGCATCATAGTTCTATCGAGCGACCTTCTCTCATGCCTCTTTCATGCTCCAGTATTCTTATTTGGCACCTCAAACATGTCATCATGAGTCTCATTGGTGCTTTCACGTCGCCGACCGTCTTATTGGCTCCAAATTGCTCCAATATCACCCAAATCCCTGAAATGGACATAAACGCTCCGAAAGTCATATTATTCCAAATAATAGCGCAAAAGCATATAAAATATGTAATTGAGCAATCATTTTGACGTGTAATCTTATCGATAAAATGTGGAATATAATGACACATCAGTCGCCGCCTACATCCAAGTCTTGGATGAGGAGTTCCTACGCCGTTCGACAAATCATCATGCATCGGAGGTCACATCTTATGTGGAGGCGAATGTTGGAGTAAGCAGAAGTTATACGCCATCGGATTGCACCGCGCCGAAGGGTGACGTGCGACCACCGCACGCACCAAGTGAGCATTGATATATCAAAGGGAGTCGAGCTCATGACTGAAAACGAGCGCTTATTGGGAGGCAACCCAATTACGTAAATTTTGAAATTTCTTTCCTATTTTCTTATTTTCTATTTTTATTTCGTATTTTTAGGAAAAATCACAAAAATCATAAATTTTCTTACGAGTTGGTGTTTTGTGTAGGACTGACAATTGGGGGTATGCATATGGACATTATAAACGGAAGGAATCCGGAGGAAATCGAAGATTTGAGAAGGAAAGCAAGGGAAAAGAAGAGAAGAAGAGGCACATGAAATCCGGACCGAACAGCTCAGCTACTCGGTCACGTCAATCAGATACGGAAAAAGAAGATATCTGAGCTCGGCCCGAGTAGGTTCATGCTCGGTCCGAGTATAAATTGACACGGACCGAGCAGAACGATACTCGATCGAGTCGTACAGGGAAGAGAATTGAGCGAAAAAACGTCACTCTTTCGACTCGGGCTGAATATTATTGGCTTAACCCGAGCAGGACTTGGCACGGACCGAGCATCTATCTGCTCGATCGAGTCATACATGGAAGAAAATTTGGGCGAAAAACGTCACTCTGTCGACCCGGACAGAATATTATTGGCTCGGCCCGAGCAGCATACGACTCGGAGGGAGTATTTCATTCGAAATTTTAACGTTGACCGGGTCGAGCAGCCAAAATGCTTGGCCTGAGTCGAGTCATTTTGTTTAAAAATTTTATTTACTTCGACCTGGCCGAGCAGCTAAGCTGCTCGGCTGGAGTCGAATCGGGTTTACCGCCTCTTTTAATCTCATTGTTAAACTTTTTTACCCTAAAATTTTTACCCACTCCACAAAAATCCCCCCCCCCCCCCGAGCGACCGAAACCCCCCCCCCCCCGACTCGTTCGCCTTTCCGTCGTCACTGCCTCCCTCCCGCTCCGCCGTCGCCGTCGGCCGCTCCTCCGACCTCCGGTCAGTCGTCCTCCTCTCTTCCCCCCTTTCTCTCTCTATCTCCCCATCCCCCTCTCCTTCTTTCCCCCCATCCGCCCTATACGTCAGCGGCCACCGTCGACGGTGCCACCGCCGTCGACGGCACCGCCGCCCACTCAGCATAAAAAAACCCCCCCTCTCCGATCTCCCCCCTTTTAGCTCCCCGTCGCCCCCCCTCTCCCTCATGTTTGTCGACAGCGCCGTCGACTGCGACACCGCCGCTGACGGTGCATCCGTTCGCCGACCCAAACCCCCCATCGCCTCCTAAACCCCCCATCTCCGCCCGAAACCCCCCTTCCCACTTCGTGACAAAACGCCGATTCGCCCCGCCCCTACTAGTGCCCTAGGGCACTGAACGAGCAGCCCTGCTACTCGTTCAAGACCCCCCCCTCTGTGCCCTAGGGCACAGACCGAGCACCTAGGTGCTCGGTCTCACCCACCTCCGAGTCGTGCCCTAGGGCACCACTCGTTAGCGACTCACCCTGAGCCAAACAGCTCGTTCCCAAGACCCGCACCGAGTCCCCCTACACCTGAGTGCACAACTTGGACCGAGCAGCACTCTGCTCGGCCCGAGTCACAATATATCTGATTTTCACCTATTTTTAATCGATTAACTGACGTTTTGATTGTTTCAAATTGCAGGTACTCTGTTCTTATGTCAGTAGCAGTAGTGTGGATCAGCTTGGGGGATCTTTCACGCATCCGCATAATTCGCACCCACGGTACACTCGTTCCCTTATCCTCTTTTCATACCGTATTATTTTTCTACGCGCGTCACCATGGTCCGCACATGCGGATCTGTCACACCCCCCGCTCGCGGGAAGAGGGCCGTCTTCTGGTGCCTCCTTTTCCCATCCATAGCACCGTGCACGCACCATTTCCACTACCACTTCCACTACCACACCCTCCACCACAACTCCGGCTGTCACCACCACCATTCCCACCACCACCACACTTGTCACCACAGCACCATCTACCGTCGCCCACTCTTCCACTCAACACCCCCGCACCCCCACTCGATGACCATACCGCTCACATCCCTACACACGACATCACTTTCCACAATGGCACTCACAGAGCGCGATACTCTAGGATCCACCAGTGCCGCCTTGTACCTACCGTCTTCATAGACGTTCCAGCTCTTAGGTCACTAGGCATCCTCCAGGAGTGCACCGCCTCTACCGAGCGATCAGTTTCGACCGATTCCTCGGTGTCCACGCCTCCACCTACACACGCCTAGCCCTAGAGGGTCTTAGTTCCCTTGCTTTCACCGCAGCAGGTGACGGCATCACCTTTCGACTCCTGGATCACGATTACACTGTCACTTTTGATATGATCTGGGACTACTTTCACTTTCTGGCCATCCTTGATCCTAGGGTTGCTTTTTCACCGACCGTTGACCTCACCGATTTTGCTGCGCGCACCTTTTGGGAGCGCATTTCTGGCCTACCCGAGTACCGTCCCAGCCGGGCGAAGGCATCGTGCATAGTGCACTCCTGCCTTCACTACGCCCAGACACACCTAGCATGCACCCTCTTCTGTAGACCGGAGGTCGGGACTATGTCCCTCCCCTGAGCTTACCCATCTTTGGGGGTATGACTCGACCTCTCAGATTCCACCCGGATGGCTCTGTGAGACCATTCATGCTCTCTGACGCAGCCCACTGGCTGTGTCAGCACCTCTACTAGACAGCCACCACTTACCATGCCACAGATATTTCCTGCGATGGTTTCTTTACTATCTTTGCTAGGATGCTAGGTATCCCCATCCCTGCTGACTTGCACCGCCCTCCTGGCCCGACACGCCTTACCATTGGCATGCTCGAGCACATGCATATCCTCCGTCCTTACGGTGCTCGTCACTGGCATTACCAGTAGGTACCGGCCACGACCCCCACTTGGTCCTCCCAGCCCCTCACCTGACACATATCCCTACTGTCCAGCTTGACTGGATGATTCCTCCTGTCTTTCCACTTCCCCCCATTCACGATCTTGAGCCCCCTGGAGCTCTGGTTGAGGCACCTGCCGATGACCCGGACCCACTCTCCTTGGAGTTCGAGATGCTCGATATAGCTGCTTTTGTCACCGACCTCCCTGTTCCTCCAGCTCACCCATCTTCAGGCGCCGCCCCTTCCACCGTTGTATCTTCCGTATCTACCGTCGTCGCGTCTTCGGGGACTGTCCCCACTTCCTTCCCTGAGACTCAGATCTCTTCTACCGTTGTATCGGTACCAGGAGGGCACCGATCTACCTTTCTCTGATGACGTTATAGATTTAGATGCTCCTTCACACGACCCTGTCCCCACTCTCCCCCCCTCTTTCGGAGCTTATTGCTTCAGCTCCTCCAGCTGGTACCACCTCCTCCTCACCCCGCGGCCATATTCACGGTGTCTGTCTCGACGTATGTCCACACATCTGTGTCGACGACAGCTCTATTTTTCGCCACCCCAGATTTACTGACGAGCTCACCCTCTCCTACCTTCCGCACCCGACACGGTGCCTCAGTTGCACCGGGCCACTTATCGCGAGTGATGACTTACCGACATCCCTACCGTGCACCACCTGACTCTAGCACTTCCTCCTCTCGCTTGACCGCTCTTGAGGAGTTGACTTCCCATTTACAACGGGATTTCGACGCCTTTCTAGTCGAGACTAGGACACATAGATCGAGAGTTGAGTCGGATCTTTTATCCATTATAGACTTGTTGCGAAAGCGGGGCCCGCCCACTGTCATTTTTGCTCACCCTCCTCCCCCCAGGTCAGACACTGTAACCAGCACCGCACCACTTAGTGCTTTACTTCCCCAGGCGTTTGCAGAGCCTGTTTCTTCCACCTCTGAGTCGTCGGTCACAGTCGATCCACTCTCTTCCCTCGTATTATATACTGCTGAGCCCTCCACCTCTTCCGTAGACCTCACCACCAGCTCTCCTCCAGCGACCCAGCGACCTGCCACCACCCCCCTCCCCGGTTCCACAGCAGAGGGAACCATCACCACCCCAAGAGGGTGGTGCCTCTGCCTGATGTAGTCCATCCCGTCTTTTGCCTCCCCCATATATTTAGTGCCCATCGGTCTTTTCGGGGCCCTGCTTTCACATAGCTTGGGGGAGGATTCACCCACCGCATGCATCATCTCTCATACTGCAT
>CM061142.1:141366200-141393136 GCA_030789695.1 Scilla litardierei
GGCATAGGTGATTGTAAGTGTTGTTTTCATTATTACATAACATTCGTTATTTGAGTTGTGCTCTCGGTTGTGAGAGTGGTTTTGCTTGCTCCCTGGTTGTGGGAGTCAAGGACATCGATTGTATTCGATTGCACTTGTAGGGTTGCTACAAGTGGGCTTTAAGGAAACCTCAAGTTAGGGTTCTAACTTGAGTATCCGGTGGTATCCGGGTGGTAGGGACGTAAGATTACCGGGAACAAGTTGGGAGTTGACTTGGGTAATCCGAACCCTTGAAACATCTCTGCGTTTGCATGTGTTTCACTTTGGGTCGTTTTTCTATTCCGCACTATTTGTTTGATTGTATTTTATTTGGTGTAAATTCCTTTTAAATGTGCATAAACACTATTCAACCCCCCTTCTAGTGTTTTCCCCATAGACAGTGTCCTTACAATTGGTATCAAAGCGCAAGATTTTATCTATGGCATCCAACAACAACAACGTTCTTCCGCCGCCTACGTACAACAATCACGACCGTGATTGAGCGTCCACACTTTTCGAAGGTCAATCTACGGTACGTCCTCCACGTTTCAATGGTACTAATTTTGGCTATTGGAAGTGTAGGATGGAGACATTCCTTAGGATTGCTTCTCTTTAGAGAACTCTCCACAAGGAGTACGTCGAGCCCGCCGAAGAGGATTTCGAGAAATGGACGACTTCCGAGAAGTCCACCGAAGTCAACAACGCTAAAGCAATGAACGCTCTTCATTGTACGTTGGACCCAAATGAGTTCAACAAGATATGCACATGTAAGAGTGCATATCAAATTTGGAACCATCTCATCGTTACCCACGAGGGAATAAATAAGGTAAAAGCTTTCAAAGTTATATGTTGCCGTGCAAAACTTCGATTTGTTTCATATGCAGAAAAATGAGAGCATTGCATCGATGTACGGACGCTTTATCGACATCACAAATGAATTGGAAGCCCTTGGCCAAATCTACATCGAACCTGAAAAGGTAAGGAAGATCATCATGGGGATGACCTCCAAATGGGAAAGAAGAGCAATCGCCATTGAGGCGGTCAATGACTTGAAGAACTAAACCATGGTGAATCTCATCGGGACTCTTATGTCTTACGAAGTAAGACGAGATAATCGATTGAAGATTCGAGCCATGATGAATCCCTCGGAGGCCAAAAAGAAAGCTTTGGCATTCAACGCCAATTCATCATCCTTCGAAAGTGATGAATCCGAGAACGAGATGTATTTGGGTGAAATGGCCCAAATGGTGAAGAAGTTCCAACGCTTCTTCCGCAAAGGTAAATTTCCCTCAAACAAACATTTTGAGTCTACTAATGCTACTTCCTCTCTTTGTTATAAGTGTAATAGGCCAGGGCACATCAAGAGGGATTGCCCAATGCTAAACAACAAAGAAAAGTGGAAGGCACCAAAGTACCACAAGTCCGATAAGAACAAGAGAGACAAGAAGAAAGGATTCGTAGGTACCTTCGATGACTCAAATGATGACTCATCAAGCGATTCCGATGATGAGAAGGGTGAGAGGGTCCACATGTGTTTCATGGCACTAGAAGACCCACTCTCGGATGAGAGTGATTCCGACACGGATGACACCGAGGTAACAATGTATGAACTTCGTATTGCTAATGAAGAAATATTTGCTAAATACCAATCGTTAATGCTTAGATACACTAGCTTAAAGAAATCAAATGTTAGCAAGTCATCCATTCCATGCACTATCAACAATGACACCATTGTTGATACTTTAACTCTTGAGAAAGCAAACTTAGCTTCTCAAAATGTCACATTGAGAGATGAGGTGAATTCCCTCAAATCTCAACTAGATCAAACACATCCTAAGGATAATAGTGATCTAGTTACACGTCACACACAATTGGGTTTAGAGAATGATTCTCTTAAAACCCAAGTGCACGAGCTCAAAGCACGGGTGTCCACCTTGGATACCAACATTTCTTCTTTAAAGGAGAAATATGAGCTCATGTCCTCCCGTGTTGTGAGATTCAATAAGGAAAAAGGATAATTGGATGATTTACTTGTAAACAAATTTCAGGCCACACATCGTGTTGGTCTTGGATTTGTAAAAGCGAATGCATCCAATGCTCGTACCTCCTATAGTGGTGTCACTATAGATTTTGTGAGGCCTTTCTCCGGTGCATCCACAAGTGGTGTCAAAGACACTATAAGTAGCATACCTACCAAGAATGTCACCACATCAGCTTCTCTTCCTTTTGGCAAGAAACCCACTAAGGGTGGAAACCAAAAGCAAGGCCATGCTTATATGTACACTAACACTCATCCACGTAGGAAACATCCTACTTCACAAGTGGATAATCATGACACATTCTATGCTCCGCACCCACGGACACGTACACAACCACACATGAGAAATACTCATGTACGTGATCCTATACACCCGTATGCTCATACGCACCATTCTTTCATGTATGCTCATCCTCATCATGTCATGCATGATCCATAAGCTTCATATAATATGCATGTTCCCAAGCATACATAAAATCCTAGAATGTACAATGCATATCCTCCACCACATCTCTATGCTAGAAATCATGTTCCTAAGAAGCATGCAACACATAGAAATCCAACACATATGCATGCAACTAGGAATAGGACTCCCAAGATGTACACTATTTGGGGTCCTAAGAACACTAATCTTAATGATAGTAATGCTTATGTTGATTCCTATTTTCATGATGTGATTAGAAATGATAATTATGTTGGGAAGCGGAAGTCCACTTGGACTTGGCTTCCAAAGGGCTAATCCCCTTGGACCCAACAAACATTGGATACCATAAGCTTATGGTATATTATATAGGTACCCAAGAGAAAGAAGAAGAGTAATAAATGTCTTATTAGCTCTAAGGGGAAAGGATGGATTCTTGATAGCGGTTGCTCCAAACATATGACGGGAGATCCCTCATTGCTCTCCGAAGTGATTAGCATCAAGGATGGTGCAACAGTCACTTTTGGAGGTAATCAAAAGGGAACCATCATTGGAGTAGGTATCGTTGGTAATCTTTCAAAACCCTTAATTACTAATGTTTATCTTGTTAGTGGTTTGTGTCACAATCTCATTTCCATTGGTCAATTTTGTGACAAAGGTTACAAGGTTAACTTTGGAGAAGGATTGTGTACTATTGTTGATTGTGATTCAAATGTTTTATTTTTCGGTATTAGGCGTAAAAATATTTATTATTTGAGCTTGCCTAAAACCGTAGAACATTTCTTAGTTGCTAACACAAGTGAATAACTATTATGGCATCGCCGTTTTGGTCATGTTCACTTCAAGCACTTATATAAGTTAGCTAAGCATGATCTAGTCAAAGGTTTTCCTAAGATTGTTTTTAATAAGAAAAAATTTTGTGATTCATGTCAAAGAGGTAAACTACGTGAATCTTCATTTAAGCTTAAAGAATGGATTACTTCTAAGAGGCCCCTAGAACTTCTTCATCTAGATTTATTTGGGCCAACTAGAACCGCTTCTTTAGGTAATGCTCATTATGGATTAGTTGTCGTTGACGACTTTTCTAGATTTACTTGGGTTTCATTCTTAACTAATAAGAATGAAGTTTATGAAGAGTTTACCAAATTTGCAAAGAAGATTCAGAATCTTTTAGGATCCACCATTAACACTGTTCGTAGTGATCATGGAGGAGAATTTAAGAATGAGTCTTTTACTAAGTTTTGTGATGACTCCGGGATAACTCATAACTTTTCATTTCCTCATGCACCACCATAAAATGATGTTGTAGAAAGAAAGAATAGGACTCTTATTGAGTGTGCTTGTACCATGCTCCATGATAGTCATTTAGGACTACAATTTTGGCAGAAGCGGTGCACACGACATGTTATATGCTCAATAGGATCCTAGTGAGACCCCGAACAAACAAAACTTGTTTTGAGTTGTTTTATGATAAAAAGCCTCAAGTGAAATATTTTCGTGTTTTTGGTTCAAAATGTTTTATAAAGAACACCTTTGGTAATTTAGACAAATTTGAGCCAAGATCCGATGAAGGAATTTTTGTTGGATATTCCACACGTAGCAAAGCCTACCGGATATACAACAAAACTTCTTCAACGATTGAGGAATCACTTCGCATATCTTTTTATGAAGACTTTGATTTTCCTCATGTTGATGATGATAATGTAGATATTCTTTGTGATTCTCTTAATAATGTTAAGATTAATGATTCTATTGTTGAGACTAACACTTCTAACGAAGTTGTTGAAGTTGTTCCTAGTGATACAGGTATACCCAAAGCTTATCCAACCGTTCTTAACCATCCCCATAACCAAATAATTGGAGATATTGGTGTGGGTGTTCGAACGAGATCAAGAATTGAAGAATTCTCTCATTGCACATTTGTCTCTACCATTGAGCCAAAGAACGTCCAAGAAGCTTGTGAGTATAGCTCTTGGATAGTGGCAATGGAAGAAGAACTAATGCAATTCGAGAGAAACGAAGTTTAGGAACTCGTACCTCTTCCAAGTGGTCACCAAGTCATTGGGACCAAATGGATCTTCAAGAACAAGACGGATGAAAACGAGGTAATCACACGGAACAAAGTAAGGTTAGTAGCTCAAGGCTACCGGCAAGAGGAAGGTATTGATTTCAAAGAATCTTTTGCCCCCGTAGCTAGATTAGAAGCTATTAGGTTGCTTTTATCTTTTGCACCCCATAAGAATTTTAAATTATTTCAAATGGATGTTAAAAGTGAATTTTTAAATGGGTTTGTCAATGAAGAAGTTTATGTTTCTCAACCTCCCGGTTTTATTCATGAAAAATTTCCAAACCATGTTTTCAAACTTAAGAAAGCATTGTATGGGTTGAGACAAGCTCCTAGAGCTTGGTATGATCGACTTAAGACCTTTCTTTTGAATTTAGGTTTTAAAATGGGAGAAGTTGATTCTACACTCTTCATTAAAGATTATAAAAATGACATTCTTTTGATTCAAGTTTATGTAGACGATATTATTTTCGGTTCTACTAACTTTAATCTTTGTCAAGAATTTTCCAAGTCTATGAAGGATGAGTTTGAGATGAGCCACATGGGAGAGCTCACCTACTTCCTTGGATTGCAAATTTGACAAATGGAGAATGGCACATTCATACATCAGACAAAGTACACCGGGGAGCTTATTAAGCGATTCGAGATGGAATCGTCTTCGAGCAAAAGGACTCCCATGAGTACTTCTACTCATCTACACAAGGATGAAAGCGGAAAAGATGTAGACGTTCGTCTATATCGAGGTATGATCAGTAGCTTACTTTACTTAACCGCTAGTAGGCCCGATATCATGTTTTCCATATGCCTTTGTGCTAGATATCAAGCAAGACCTAAGGAGTCACACTTGATTGCGGTTAAACGAATATTTTGTTATCTCAATCAATCTCTAGATTATTGGTTACTTTACCCTAAGTCTAGCACATATGAGTTAATCTCATATAGTGATGCCGACTTTGCCGGATGCAAGTCCGACAGGAAAAGTACTAGTGGCACTTGCCATTTCTTAGGAAATTCCTTAGTTTCTTGGTTTTCTAAGAAACAGAATTGGGTGTCATTGTCCATGACTGAAGCGGAATATATTACCGCCGGTCTTGCATGTGCACAAGTTCTTTGGTTGAGACACACTTTTAGTGACTATGGTGTCAATTGTGATACTTGCCATATCATGGTTGATAATCAAAGTGCTATTTGTCTTTCCAAGAATCCGGTACACCACTCCCGTACCAAACACATAGACGTGAGACACCATTTTATAAATGATCATGTAGCTAAGAAGGACATTATCTTAGAGTACATTGAAACCCAAAAACAAATTGCTAATATCTTCACTAAACCTCTTAAAGAAGATTCATTTGTGAGGTTGCGTGGAGAATTGGGAATTATGGGTGAATCTGAAATCTAGAAGCTCAAACTTTCATGTTATAACTCCTTTTTGAGCTCATATCTTTTTGTTGTCTATCTTCATGTGCTTTATTATATTATGAGATTAAGAAAGGCAATTGTGACTTAATTGATTTCATGAGTTTTGAGATTGATTGGAGTGATTCGTGTTTCAATGGATTTATTGTTTTTATATTGTTTTTACGATGTATTTGTAATTAGAGTATAGGTCCTAGGGTGAGTGTTCTTATTCTCTGGAATTCTATCTCACTGTGCACTTTTGGACCAGGACAGACGACTGTCTTTCCTTCGACAGTCAACTGCCCTATTCTATCTCCTCAGTCTGAGAATTGGCATCTTTCGCACAGCCGCCTGATGACTGTATTACAGTCGACTGTTAGTTTTACAGGCGACTGTATTTTATTCATCAGGCGATTGTACTCTCTGTCGAATTTTTTACAGTGTTCTCTTTTATTTTGATGAACTGTATTAATACTCGGCCAGCCGACTGTTGAGTATATGTCAGTCGACTGTCCAATGGACAGGCGACTGCATTTTATTTGCCAGTCGACTGGCCCTCTCTCTAAGCTTTATTTCTATCACTTCATCCAGTCGACTGACATTTGTTCATCAGTCGACTGTCTTCTGTTGAGATGGTTCAAGTAATTTGATCCGAGCCGTCGATTCCTTGATCCAACGGCTCAGATTCATTCCCCAAATTTTATATTCGAGAATGCGCGATCACTTCCCCACGTCGACTCTCTCTCATCCGATTCGACCGTTCGTCTTCCCGCTCGATCTTTTCTCCAAAACCGTCGATCTTCTTCCCTTCGTTGTCGTCGATCTCGTGTTGTCGTTGCCATTGATCTCCTCCTCCCCGTTCGTCGTTGCTTCTATACTTGGTTTGCTCCTCTCTCTAGCCCCTCGTTCGAATTCCTTTGCTTTGTTTCTCCTTCTCTCGTTTCCATGGCTCCCAAACCCAAGGGAAAAGAGAAGATTGTTGCTCCTAAACATCCTAGGGCACCCAAGAAACCTATAGCCAAGAAGAAAGAACCCCACAAAGCCCGAACCAAACATGCTGAGTCACCCGTGCTTTCGTCTTCGCAGGGTTACTCACCTTCAACTTCTTCAAGCGACGCTCAGCCCCTGATCAAGCGTCAGCGGAAGCGCATTGATCTTGCCATCAATAAGCCTGTTACTGATGCTCCTCATCTGTCCCCTTCAGTTTCGAGTTCTTCTGAAAATACTCCTGTCGTACCCCCCTCTGATCCCCTAGTTCCCGTTTGCCGAGACGATCTTCGTCTGGCAAAATTTCACTCTCTTCTAGGAATCAACCTTCTTAGGGAACGGTACATTGCTTTTCCCGCCTTCACTGCTGAGTGGCTTTTTGACATTCTCTCTGCTACTCACATAGCCGACCTTTTTCGCTTCTCTCAGAGTGAGTCCCCCAGAGCCTATCCATTTCTGGTGAAGCTCTTCTATGCGAACCGCGTTCGCGGTGAGTATTCGTCTATCGGCATCCTCGATACTGTCGTTCAGGAAACCCACATTCAGATCACTCCCTCTCTCTTAGGGACTATTCTTAGGATTCCCTCTGTTGGTTCCCTTCCCACTGATATCTGCATCTCCGAGATTGACGATCTTGACCAGTCTGTCCTCCGGGATATGTTTCGAGAGGTACATTTAGCTCTTGATTCGGGTGTCAGATCATCTATGTTCTCTGCGAGAGGTTGGGCTGTTCACCTAGTGGTGAAGTCCAACATCCTGTCGAGATATGGATCATCTGACCAGCCGTCTCAGGAAATACTGAAGTGTATGTATGCTATTTTCTCTGGCATGCCCGTGAACTGGGCCGGTGTCCTCCTTGATAGGATGGACAGGGTTGAGTTCACGACCTCCTCGTCTCACATTCCTTACGGTGGTCTTCTGACTAGTGTCTTCCGTCATTTTGATGTTGACTTGACTCGTTACGAGCCCATGCCCTTTGGTCCTCTCCTCAATGCTTCTACAAAGTTGAAATCTTCTTCGGCTCTGCAGACTGCCTCGAAGAAGAGGAAATCTACTTCAGCTCCATCCTCATCCACTGTTCCTCCAGCTGATCTGCCTTCCACCTCTGCTCCACCATCTCGTGATATTCTTTTGGAGATGGTCTCTGGTATTTACAGATTGTTGTCCCTCTCTTTCCTCCATCAGGGAATACCCTTCCCTGGGGATCTGAGACACTTGTTCCCCAGCATCATGATCCTCCTCAGCCCACTGATGTCGTTGAGCCTCCTGGTGTAGCTTCTACTCAGGATGTTGCTGTTGCTGCTACTGTTGCTCCTTCTGACCCCCTTCAGAGGATACTCCAGCTGCTACAGAGCCTGCTTCCTCTTCTGCAGCCCCTGGAGACGCTCACTCTTAGATAGATGTTTGAGTGGTGTTAGTTTGGTGATGATATTTTTTTGTGATGTATGATGGATGATGTTGTCAGTGACTTTATATATGTATGGTGATGTACTTCGATGTCATCATGATGATGTATTTTTTTGTCTTGATTATGATGTATCTTTTTGTGATGGCCATGTAGATGACCATCCGTTGATGTACTCATTTTCTATATATCTATATATGATGTTGTTGTTTATCGTGTGTCACTCTATGCTATATTGTATATCTTAACTGTGTGATGTATGATATGTTGTCTCCATGTATGCTATACTCTCTTTGATGTGCTTTTGAGACAATATATGGATTTGATATTGGTTATTTCATGTTATCTCTGATGTGATGAAATTTTTGAAATTATTTTCATTTTGTATATCTAAAATGTTGATATTGGACTTCAATTCCATTACTCACATGTGTATATGATGTGATTTTATGAGTTTTGAATCGATATATCTTTATACTCCTTGATTGTTGTTAATTCGTATTTAGCACTATTATTGTTGTTGTTATTTGCTCCCACCTTGTTGGATAATGACATAGGGGGAGAGAAATAAACATAAAAGATTCATAATGGATGTGCTAAGTATGTTCTAACGCTTGAATCTAAGATTTATGTTGCCTTAGATTCAGGGGGAGTAAGATTACAATGAATAGGGATTTTATTTCCTAGATTTCTTGAATTGAATTCATCCATATCTCACTCATTTCTTTCATTGTTATATAGATACTCTAATATTTGTTGACTAACTTGATTGGCATCTATGTAGGGGGAGTAAGTTTTCATTGCGCACAATTATTTATCTTTTTGTTTATGTTTGTTTGTCATCATCAAAAAGGGGGAGAATGTTGAGTATTGGACTTCTCCCTACTTGGTGTTAATGATGAGCAACCATAAATACTTGTGACTAATCCCCTATTTTATAGTTAATCCATTGCCTAAGCTTATTATGAAGATCAACTAGCAATAGATGACTCACAAACGTCATTGAAGGCAAATGACATAAATTGGATGATCGTAGATTGATGATTGAAGCTCCGTAAAGACTTCAAGCTCATACGATGGAAAGAAGAGATTATTCGTCAATGTAATTTTTCTTTTATCTTTTCTAGTATGTAGCTTAGAAGTAGAACTTTGATGGAACACTCACACACATCTACATTCTGTCATAGGACTTCACTAGATCAATTGTCCTTTGATCTCAATTCAATTCTCTTTTGTTTGTGCTAGGATTGTTTATAACAGCCGACTGCTGAACAGTTTACAGTCGCCTGTCTCAAAAACAGTCGACTGTGTTTTGTTCTACAGTCGCCTGTTATGCACAGACTATTACAATATAGTTTTGGGCCTTCTCTGATTATTTCGCACAAGCTACTGTTGAACGATTCACATGCGCCTGTCCAAATGACAGTCGACTGTGTATTGTAAATCAGTCGCCTGTCTATCCTTGCCCAAACTCTGTTTGATCTGACTTTTACGGCCAGTCAACTAATGCTGTATATATAGTCGACTGTCTATTGGATCAGTCGACTGTCTATGCTGCAACAGTCGCCTGTCTGTAAGTCATTTCTTTAACTCAGCTCTCTGGAAATTTCTCTTACTTTTGACAATCGTCTGTTTAAGGTTTTACAGTCGCTTGTTCTGATTAACAGTCGACTGTATTACTTGAATCAGTCGTCTGTCCTGAATCTTGTGAGATTTCCAGTATTTGTCTAACTTACTCTTCTCTCGGCCAGTCGCCTGTCGAAGAAATTACAGTCGCCTGTTGATTTAACAGACGACTGTCTTTGCTTCATCAGTCGACTGTCCACGTGGTAAGTTACCGTTATGAATTCTCACCTACCCTTGCTGACTGTGCAACAATCGACTGTAGATTGTTCAACAGTCGACTGTCACGAGTTCAGATTATATCCGTTGAGATTTTTCTCATGGATTTCAATTGGATTTTGCCTAAACTGTTTTGTGGATTTGAGAAAGCTATAAATAGAGCTTCTACTGTTCCATTGGAAGGTTACTCATTCATTGCAAAATTTCTCAAGCTTTTATTTTCAAAGATCAAAGCTCTCAAATCCAAAGCCCTAAGTATTTCCATATCTTGTTCTCTTGCTCTCCAACCTAGAACCAAAGAGTGATCATCTAGGCAATTGGTGCAGTCAAGATAAAGGGCTTACTCCTCTCTTCCAAGAGAGTTCTTCAACACACATCACACTCCTCCTTCAAGTTCTACTTCAAGGCATAGGTGATTGTAAGTGTTGTTTTCATTATTTCATAACATTCGTTATTTGAGTTGTGCTCTCGGTTGTGAGAGTGGTTTTGCTTGCTCCCTGGTTGTGGGAGTCAAGGACATCGATTGTATTCGATTGCACTTGTAGGGTTGCTACAAGTGGGCTTTAAGGAAACCTCAAGTTAGGGTTCTAACTTGAGTATCTGGTGGTATCCGGGTGGTAGGGACGTAGGATTACCGGGAACAAGTTGGGAGTTGACTTGGGTAATCCGAACCCTTGAAACATCTCTGCGTTTGCGTGTGTTTCACTTTGGGTCGTTTTTCTTTTCCGCACTATTTTTTGGATTGCATTTTATTTGGCGTAAATTCCTTTTAAATTTGCATAAACACTATTCAACCCCACTTCTAGTGTTTTCCCCATAGACAGGGTCCTTACAGCTTAAGTTAGTAGGGAATTTAAGGAAGACTCTGGGCAGTGAGATCGATCGAAAGGGAGATCGTTCGAGGAGCTATCACGTCGAGTAAAGTAGGAAGAAATATATTGTTGAAAGTAAAGAGTAAGAGTTGTCAGAGTACCTAGCACTTAGTACCTCTGGAGTGTCACATGTTCCTGTGAGGTTTAGTCCTCTTATAGACGGAGACGTACCTTCAGTTTCGTTGGTCTGTAACCGCTTTGCCATAATAGTGGCACATTTATTCCTTGCATTCAGGCATAACTGATGTCCGCCCACTATGCCATTACTGAGCCCATTTACTAACTTCTTCCCCAATACGTGGGAGTTAATGGGCATAACTTAACTGTCTTTGACCAACCAAATAGCCCAACGTCTGTGTGGACTCCAAGACTTAATGGGCCACCTCACCCTTCTTAGCGGGCTTCACTTACACAAGTGTCAATATTCATTCCGTCTTTGAAAGCCGGTCCAATGCTGTAACAGAAACCCAACCTGATTCAGCTAGGACAAGAAGGACCAAGAACTAATAGGCTCTAATTCAAGTTGTAATGGGTTCCTAAGTGGGTTCGAATCTTCGCATTTTTTAGGACAAAAAATTTTCAAATTAAAAATGTAATAGGCAACACCTCATTACAAGTTTCTCCCCTAACGGATGCTATATCAATGGTTTATCAATGTTAAATCATTAATGAAATGGAGTTCAGGATTGTAAATGGTAACTAAAAAGCCGAAACATGTGTTGTTGTTCTTTTGGTTCGGATCTAAAATTATAGGCCCGCAAACTTATCGGTTGAGTTTGCATTTGATCTTTCCAAACCCGATAACAGATCCAAACCCCCGAATGCATAGCCACAATATTGTGATGCGTATAGAAAACTTAGCTCAATGTCAAAAAAATTCACTATAATCTAGTTGTTGGAATTTTTTAAATCACAGAAGTTTAGTGGTCTTAGTATTCGGGCTATGGAGCTCCACAATGATGTTCTCTTACAGCGGCTAGCTTGGTGGTGGCGGTTTTGATGTTCTCTTACAGCGGCTAGCTTGGTGGTGGCGGTTTTTAATGGAGCCACACTCCCTATGGGCTCGGTTGTTGCGTTCGAAGTATAAACTTCTAGATGACATTGTTTCCTATATTGCGGGATTGGAATCTCTACCTGCTTCTTGGTCGTACTTGTGGAAAAGCTTAATTCATGGTATGCGGATATTACTTGGAGGGCTAGTTAGACGGATTGGAGATGGTACCATGACTAAGTTTTGGAGTGATAATTGGCTGTGTCAGCCGCTTTTATCCATGACATCTCTTCCAGCTGGGATCGAGCCTTCACAGACCCTTGTTCATGAGTTTATTCAACACGTGACATGGGTGGTGCAGAAATTATTTTTGACTGTGCCAGAGTATGTTGCACAACAAATTGTGTTGTATCCTCTTCCTAGGATCGTGGAATAGAAGGATTACTATATCTAGCGCCCTACTTCTCATGGAAAATTTTCTACACAGACGTCATATCTGCAGTTAATGAAAAATCTGAACTTGGATGATCAGTGGGCATGGATTTGGAAGTTGCCTATACCTTCGCGATGGATGTACTTCCTCTGGTAGGTGTCCAAGAATTGAATCGTTACTAATGTTCTGCGGTTTCATAGGGGTATACTAGATACAGCGTTGTGCTCTTCTTGTGAGGCTGCAGCAGAAACAGCCCTTCATGTTCTACGGGACTGTGCGAAGGCGAGAAAGGTGTGGCAATCTTTCTTCTTGGATTCGTTTTTCCCTGGCTTCTATCAAATGACTCTTTCTGTCTGGTTGAAACCCTTCTTGGATGTGAAGCAGTACCCCGTTCATCACATTATCTTCTTCGCCACCTATTTGTGGAAGGGATGGGGTGCCCGTTATTTTCGGCCTATCTTGGGTTTGGCACTAATTTAAATGCTGAAATCCAAGCTATTCGCATAGGATTGGAGCTAGCTTTGGCACATGGGATTCTAAACATTCTGGTTGAATCGGATTCTAAGGTGGCTATTCTTTTACTTACTTCACTTGATGTCTCCTTACATCCTCTTCTGAGTTTGATTTCAGATATTTGGGAATGGGCTTCCCGACTCCAGCATTGCACCTCCCATCTTGTTTTTCGAGAGGCTAATTTCTGCGCTGATACGGTTGCAAACCTAGGCTGCCATTTAGAGGAGAAATTGAATCCAGCTTCATTGTCACGGCTACTATCTTTTGATGTGCGAGGGACTGGTTACCCTCGTGGTTGATTTTATGTAATTTAAATTTCGATGTATCAAAAATAAAGAAATTAGAAATAATATTAACTTTTTCATAATAAAATAAACTACTCCTTTAGGAGAAAATAATCCATTCGGAGTTTGATCCGATCCGAATTCGACCCGTTTACGTCACTTCCGAGTTTGAGTATGATAAAGAAATGGACTAAATACACCGAATGAGATGAGGTGTACATATGAGTTTGGGCCGAATTTAGCCTAAAATAGAAGAGAGATGGGAGGAAATGCTAAGTGATTTGATTTGGTTACATATTTGTTTGCCTAAAAAAGACAATGCACCGATTTACACCGGTGTACAGAGCAATTTCCATGATAAATATACATGTTGAACAAGTTGAAGGGCAGGTGATCGGACGCTAGGGAGAAGGACACGAGGCTTGGGTTAGCTAAAAGGGAAGCCCTAGATCCAACGGTCACAATCTTCTCATGGAAAAACAATCAGAATCAAGGGCTGTGATCATCAAATCTCGTCATCGATGTGGTACGGTGAGACTGGGTGAGATCCCGACACTTTCCCCAACACTGGAGCTCTATTGGGAGAGGTGTAAACCTATTCATTATCTACAAAGCTGCTCCCCTTGGTGCATTTTGCACATACGTTCTTTGCAATTTAATATTTGCGGACTTTATCCAGTTGGTGTTTACTTTCTTTACAATATTTCTCAGCATTTCATTCATACCGACGTATTTCCATTGTTAAATGAGACTAAGAGGCATACGGTGGCAACTTAGAAAGAGTTCTTCAGTGTCACCCAATAATTCACCGCGACCCATTTAATTTTATCCATGAAAGGACCCCTTGACACAACATCTAGCCCATAAGCTTAAATCAAGAGCTAATGAACCAATTAGCAACCTACACACACCACCACATTATATCAATTCCGCCAATGCGATACTAATATTCTCAACAAGTATTTAAAAAAATCCTAGTTGAACAAATGGAAAAGGCTAAGGACATTTGTGCAAAAAGAAAACAGAAAACAAAAGGAAAATTAAATATTTTCTAGTTCCAATGGTAGCCCCTTTTGGGTACCAAACTTCGGGTCCCGGTAACCATTTGATTATTGCCTTGGATTCCCTTCGGCCTCTTGTTTCATGCGAAGGGCACCCTATCATTCTTTCCTTCTCATTGGAGCTAGCTTCAATTAGAGAGAGAGAGAGAAGGCCAATGAAGAGCTGCATCATGTTGGCTGCTAGTTTGTTTGTTTCTCTGGTGTTTGTGCCATTGGCTGTGGTAAACCTTGATGGGGCTCCAACAGCAGCAAAGGCAAAGAGGGATGGAGGAGAGGTGCATGTGGTGGGGGGTGATCAGGGCTGGGATGCTGCCTCTGATGTCTCTTCTTGGGCCATTGGAAGATCATTCAGGGTTGGAGACCACATTTGTAAGTAAAGCACCCCCTTCTATGTTATTTTGATCGTTCATTTGTTTCCCATCTTTTTTGTTTTATCTATAATTTAATCTACTCGTTTATAAACAAGGCTAAGGCCCAATCCGAAACCCATGACAAATCTATGCTCAATGACTAATTTGTCGGCGGCCGCACTGCAGGGTTCACATACTCGGCGGCGGAGGAGAGCATAGCGGAGCTGGGGAGCCAAGAGGAATACGAATCATGCGACATTTCTAACCCCATCCGCATGTACACGGGCGGGCTCGACCGGGTCCGGCTAGACCGGCTGGGCCCCCGATACTTCGTCAGTTCGGCATCTGGCAGCTGCAGCAAGGGGCTCAAGCTCCATGTTCATGTTGTGCATGACAGTGAGCTAGGGCGAGCAGCAGTCAAGCAAGCGTTCTCCACGGTTCAGGCGGTGGTTGGCGCTGCCGGGCCAACGCCCTCCGGTTCGGTTCGGGTCGGGTCTGCGGTTGCATCGGTGGCAATGTGGGTCGGACTCGCGGTGGCCTGCTTGATTGTGTTCGTCCAAAGCGTTCAGTAAATCTCGTATCTGATGTTAAGGTGTAGTGGGTATTTCTTGTGTTATGTAATGTTGCAACTTTTGCTACTGCAGGGTCTATGAATGATCATGTGAGATTGCGGAGTTTTATTTGGGCGTGAGTTGAGAATTTACTTTTTGTAGCACAGCTGTACCTCGTTCCTCTTGATGTGCATCATGGATCCATAATCTAAATGATTTATGTGACTATTTGCTTTTTATGTATGTTCACAATAATAATGTGTGGCCTTCATCCTGGATTGAAAAATTGAAAGATTACGATCAGAAAGGACCAGACAGAGAGTTGTATCCGTTCTCGTTTAACGGATATGGATCAACATCCAAATATTCTGACTCTTCAGCTATATTAGACAGAAATAAGTTCATAGGAGAAGCAAATACATGTTTTTGTCCACGTTTACTCGGATGCTAAATAGATTTAAACTGCAATCTTGATCTTAGCTTCAAATGTAGGAGATACATTTTTGAAAAGGTTAAATCCTACATAAAATATATGTTCGAAAGTAGAAAAAAGGTACGAGTTATTGACTAAAAAAAGTTAGTATTTTTGTATAATTTACCCGACCCAGATTTCTCCCCAAGTGTTCCATCCTTTTCTCATCTCTTTTTATGGAATGCAGCAGATGAGATCCCCATGTGCACGAGGAACCTTAGAGTTTCACCATGAAGTTGCTTTTCTGCTCGCTGAATCAGTTCGGGCACACCATTTGAATGCCATTTTCATTCAAGGGTTCTGCCCCTTAAAAAGTACAGATACTCCGATTGGAACAAACAAATGAATGGCACATTAGAATAGAGGCATCGACCTACGTCCATTGCAATCATCAATGATACATACAGATCACAAACTTCATGCGACTTCGATTTTTGGGTCTACAAGTCAGCTTCTTTCTCCCGCAACAATCTCAACTAGTTTTCCCTCTCTTTTTTCATTGAAAAAGAGAGAGAAAAATACACAATACAAGTTGAGCTTTTACCGGAGATTCAAGTACATGAGATCATTTCCTACATGAACATAAATTATCGCATTACACTTTCTTTTCATATTTTATAGCGCAAAGCAAAATCGTACTTTCTTTCTTTCTTTCCGCTTCATAAATTTTCTCCTCCTGCCCTTCCAACTGAAAGAAATCCATTTTCGCCAAACATGCGTCAAGGCACCTTCGAAATAAATGTTTTCAACCAAAGGGTTGACAACGACAACAAAGCTTTTAGCTTAATTATATAGGGTGCTGCTAATAAAAAGTAAACGATCATATATAAGCATGAAGAAACACAAACAAGTTCGGAGGTCCGAAGGAATGCCCAAACCGAGCATGTGGAAGAAGGAAGAACTATGTTCATTTCTCTCTCAGCACAACATAGTTGTGGCCGTTAGTCTTTTGTATTTTGGATATTCTCCTTAGGATATCAGCAAAAGCCTTCTTATCCTGCAGCATAAAATATACATTCAGGTATTAAGAACTGAGACCACCCTCATAGCATCGGTAATGCTTGAACGAGCAATACATTAAGGCAAATGTTATAAAGAAATAAGTATTACAAACTTCTGAGTGTTGTAAGAGAATAACAGCACTGTCACCCAAAACCCCTTCCTAGACCTAGCTTCGCAATGTGTTCCATTTACCACGCTGGGATTTCACATGATTTCAAAGCCAAACTTCAAAAGACATGCCTTGTTTGGCAACCATTTTGGAATTATACAAACTTCTTACTAAACTACCAAGGACGTGTTTGGCAACCATTGGCAACCATTTTGAAGTTTCCAAAACATTGGTTTCAAATACAAATTTGGCCCGAACACCAGGCTTAAAATCCACTTCACCTAGAATTTTGGATCAACCAAAAGGTCCAAAACGAATAAATCTGAGGTGTATATACCAAAAAAAAACTCAGGTTTCATTTTAACTCAAAACAAAACCCTCTTTGGCAAACTTGATTGCATATGTTGCAACTAATGCCGCCCAAGGTCCATATTGACACTGGTAAAGCCTAAATTCAACCATTGCAGCAATGGTATTGCTAACATCGCTTCAGTGAATATACACAAAAGCGGCACAATTCTGCAATGCAATGTAATTCGTTGTACTGGCTATTACAGACCAAAGGAACAGGAAGGTGGATTGCATTGCTCTAGTCATCAAATTATGGCTTGTTGGATAAAGAGCATTATTGCATATGAATTTGGATGATGCAATTTGGGTATCTAATGCATCCGAAATCTAATGGAAACAAGAAAAATGATGGTAAAACCATCAAAGTTGCTATAGTTCATAATGTTGAACAGTAAAATGGTCCCGGGAAAAACATAAAGACAAAAGATTGCTGGAAATCTGACAGTGTACAGACAACGGGAAAAAAACAGAAATGATAAAATAAGGAATAAGCAAACAAATGGACATGTGTGGACAGGTAGCACCAACTCAAGAAAAAGTGTTTTTGTTTTGTTTTGTGTGTGTGTGTGTGTGTGTGTGTGTGTTGGGTTTTTTCTTTTTCCTTTTTTTTTGGGGGGGGGGGGGGGGGGAGGGGGGGTTTAAGTATGAGGAACGAGTAGGAAAAGGACCATATTTTTCTTCAAATAACCATTTTATAAATATATTTAGCATGCTTCTTATGTATCAAATTGGCCAAGTTCTGTCCACGTCATCGTCAGAGCCAAACTTTTGTCATTAAAAAAATTAATTGTCCTAGGAATCCAAGGTTGGCAACCACATGTTCTTAATTAGGCAAAATGCACAAAAATGATCTAATGTTTATGGGTACTATCACATATATACCATGTGGTTTGTTTGCTACATGTTAATACCTTTTATGTTTTAAATTATTTCCAATTAATACCTTTCATAGTGTTATGACAGTCCACAATGTGCTTTTTTTGGGGGCAAATCTACCATTGTATTCATTTCAAAATTTTCAATTAAGGTCATTTCAGTTCCTTCTTAATTTTTACCTCTTTTAATATAAAATAAAAACATCATGATTTCCATGTTCCTGAAAAGTTATGAAGGATAAAATAGCCAATTTTCATGTTCCTAAGATTTAAGAACAAACAAAAAAATTTCCAATTTCTACGTAATAATCCAATTTGAAGTGTAATCATCCTTTCCACAAAACAACCAAACTTATCAATTGCTCCCTTTTCATTGCAGCCAAACCTCTCTCTCTCTCTCTCTCTCTCTCTCTCTCTCTCTCTCTCAAATGGTTGTTGAAGCTCTCCAAAATTTTCCCCCCAAAAATAGCAAGTAGAAAGAGTCGTGCATTAAAGGGTAGTTTGGTCATATGAGAATAAAAGTAGATGAAAGAGAGTCAATGGATACTAAGGACAGGAAGTTGTAACGGAATCACCACACTGTATACATGTGAACATACCCCCAAATGTTAGAGTATGTCCCCAAATGTTAAGAGTGTGTTGGTGCAATTTTCCCATCATTAGTTTCCTCAAAATGAGAACATGGGATTGTCAACCCCAAGATTCTCATTTTGCTCATAGATATGGGGAAAAGAAAAGGATAGCATAAGATAAAAATGGTTAATGGATTCTTACAAGAAATTTTTTGACTATTATTGGAAAACAATCTTTTCTAGAAAAGAACAAAAAGAACTTTTTAAATGAATAAAGAGATAGAAGAGAAACAATCAAATCAATTGTCTTACCTCTTACCTCAATTCTTTGTCCTTTTCTCCCTGACTTTTTCATTGAAAAGAATAGCTGAATTTTGTAAAACTACTATGAGCTTTGGCCCGGTTTCATAAATATACAATGAACTTTGAAAAAAAAACAAAATACCCTGAACTTTTGAAGTTTTGAAAAACGATCTTAAATTTGACCTAGTTTTAGGGCTTAACCTACAAATACTATACTAAACTATCTATAGTTATAAAAATAATACCATTGACTTTAGATCACTAAACTTTTTTTAACCAAAACTACCCTTAACAAATTTTTATCAAAACTACCTTAAATTTTATCATTGTTCATTAAAACTACCACAACCTTTATAATTGTTTACAAAAACTATCTTAAAGTTTAAGTTGAATTTAGTAAAATTGCCTTGTACTTTTGAAGCAGAACGACGCAATATGGGTAATTGTGGATCGTTTGACGAAGTCTGCGCACTTCATACCTTTCAGAGTTGGTCAGACTACAGAGGTTCTTGCTAAGAGATATATGGAAGAAGTTGTGAGACTACACGGAGTAACGGTGAGCATAGTTTCAGACAGAGATACCCGGTTCACATCACATTTTTGGAAGAACCTTCCGAAGAATCTTGGCACTCATCTCAAGTTTAGCACTGCCTATCATCCTCAGACAGATGGGCAGTCAGAGCGCACCATTCAGATCCTTGAGCACATATTGCGAGCATGCATATTGGATTTCAAGGGGTCGTGGGAAGATCACCTGCACCTTGTGGAATACACATACAATAACAGTCATCAGGGGAGTATCGGTATGGCCCCTTTTGCGGCATTATATGGAAGGAAATGTCGGTCCCCTTGAGCTGGGACGATGTTGGATATCGAGAATTGATGGGACCCGAGATGATAGTGGAGGCGATTGATGTGGTACGGACAATCAGAGACAGACTGCAGTTGGCTCAAGACAGATATAAGCATTGGGCAGATTCGAGACGAAGACATTTGGAGTTCCAGCCAGGAGACAAAGTATTCTTCAAAATTTCGCCGAATCGTGGTCTGATTCGTTTCGGTAGACGAGGCAAGCTTAGCACACGGTACATTGGACTGTTCGACGTACTTGAGCGAGTAGAAGTGGCTTACAAGATTGCAATGCCTCCATCCTTAGAAGGAGTGCATAATGTGTTCCACATTTCTCAGCTACGCAAATGTGTGGGAGATCCAGCACACATGGTGGACCATTCAGAGATTTCAGTACGTCCAGACCTGACATACGAGCATCAGCCAGTGGAGATCATAGATCGACAACAGAAGAACCTGAAGAACAAGACAGTCAATTTGGTGAAAATATTATGGCATCGTAATGCACCAGGCGAGGCTACTTGGGAACGAGAAGACGAGATGATAGAGCGCTACCCCTATCTTTTTGAGTAAGTCTTGATTTTTTTAATTCCGATGACGGAATTTATTGTAGGGGGAGGATGTAACGATTAAGGCCCAGGCCCGCTAAGAGCCCAACTTCATTTTATAATCCCCCCTCCACGTATTCTCTTGCACCGACCCAAAAATATCTCGATCGCTCCTCATTTTCTCTCCATCGCGCGAGCGAACGAAGCGTTGACGACAAAGAACCTGACCCGATGCCTCCCTCTCCATTCAGCGTGTGGCGAACAGCGGCATCGACGGCATCCGAGGGGTTTTCGAAAAAACCCTAGCCCCGATCTTCTCGCATCGCCGCAGATTTTGCGGGATTCTCCTTCCATAAGAAACCTAACCCTATATCTCTCACTCTTATTTATACGCAGCTTCTGTTAAGATTTTGGCATGCGAAATTGTTCTTCTCCTCAATACCTTTTCCGATTGGTTTCGAATCTGGGTTTTCTCTTCGGATTTCTCCACATCTGGATTTCCGATTTCTTCAGGATCTCTCGGCTGTGGTTTTCTTCAAGATCGGTAAACCTATTTGCTTTAAACTTCAGTTATTTCCTTCCCGCTTTTGAATTTGTGAAAGAACTAGGGTTTTGGAACTTTATATAAAGGAGATGATGATATATGATTATACGAAAGGGATCTCTTCCCTCGTGATTAATAGGGCATCCCACGAACGAGCGAGGCGGCATCTTTACCGCAGCTCGTGATATCAATTTGGGTTCGGGGGTTCTAGGGTTGGCCGCCGAGGGAGGCGGCATTCTTCTATTGTTTAGTTGCTTTATTATTGTTTAGAAATAAACACTAGTAGATTATCTCGTGTTATGCTTTGGTACCCTCTTGGAAGGATGAATAAGCTAATTCTATTATGAAATTATTTGTTTGCTCTATATTGGATTCACTGGAACCTTGCAGGGCTTGTACAATTAACGAAAAGGTAATGACACCCGGAAACGGGGCGTTACAGTTTTGGAGGGAAAGACATTTCTTGGGAAATGAATGTTTCTTGGGAAATGAAAATTTTCGGGAAATGAAAGTTTCTGGGTAATAACAGAGTGTACGCAATTAATGCATTTGGGGAAACAAAATTTAACTTGCACTTAATGATGTAGATCGAATGCTGCTGCAGATTGACTGATCACTCTCTCAACGCGTGGCCCACTGTCTCTTCGACCCAGGGGGCAACAAGATGTGAATAATTTCCCACGCCGAAGACGTCCGCTAAATTTTTTACGCTAATTTGGTGTTCCGCGTCGAAGGCGCCCGTATCAAATTTGTTGTTCTACGCCAAATTGCGTCAAATTTGTTGTTCTGCGCCAAAGGCGCCCGCTAAATTTTTACGCTAATTTGTTGTTCTGCGTCGAAGGTGCCCGCGCCAAATTTGTTGTTCACCGAATTTGTTATTCCGCGCCCAAGTCGCCCGCTAGATTTTTTTACGCTAATTTATTGTTCCGCGCCGAAGGCCCCAGCACCAAATTTGTTGTTCTATGCCGAATTTGTTGTTCCGCGTCCAAGGCACCCACTAAATTTTTTACGCTAATTTATTGTTCCGCACCGAAGGCCCCGCACCGAATTTGTTGTTCCGCGCCGAAGGAGCCGCACCGAATTTGTTGTTCCGCGCCGAAGGGACCCGCGCCGAATTTGTTGTTCCGTGCCGATGGGGCCCGCGCCGAATTTGTTGTTCGGTGTCGAAGGTGCCCGCGTCGAATTTGTTGTTCCGCGCCGAATCCGTCGCTAAATATTTTTACGCTAATTTGTTGTTCCGCACAATTTTGGCAGTGTAAATAATTTTTTTGAAAACAAAGATTTTGCGGAGGAAAATCTTAATGAACCGTGCCCGCAAGCACGGGTTATGACTAGTAAATATATAATACACACTTAGTTTATCTGCCTAAATGAACTGATTGGGGTTAAAGGCCCCGGTCTAGAAAAATCTTTTAAAACTGGGTTTGGAACATCAAACACTTGTTTTGCTTTCAATTTCTGCTACGTAGTGTTTTAAAAGGTGTTTTATGTGGACGCATATATGGCCGCATACACAATGCAGCTAGAAACTGCATGAAGTCACAGGTATGCAAGAAAATTAAGCAGAGAAACCACTTATAAGAGTTATGCAGACGCATAGCTCGTATAATCTGCATATTGCACCCACATAATCTGCATGATGTTTGTATAGTCTAATTTTTTAGGATTTTTTATATTTTCACTGCTTATTTAGTAATTAGAATAGTGACTTCAAATGTTTGTGATTTTACCGAAATTATTATTGTTGCTTCAACTAACTACAAATCATTATTGCTACCATTCACATTCGCACGATTGACAATCGCAACTCACAAGTAGCAAATAAGCATGTAATAAAAAGAATCCCTTAAAAAATTATTTAGTAAATGTTAAATTTTAACAATAAGAATTGGTTATATGCAATTACAACCATATGAGATTGAATATGTGCATCTTAAGGGTCACCATCAAAATTCAGACTTGGGTTGGCCTTTATTTTGAGACTTTCAGATTGCTTCATGCGCATTATACTTTTCTCTGACCTACAAATTTATGTACAAATCAGTGATAACTTGATAATAACCAGATAGTTGATAATTTTATTAGTTATAAGCGTTTTTAATATAACGTAGACATTGGCATATGCATGTATATAAACACACACTAGTCATAACCCATGACCATATGGCACGGGACATTCGAAATAATTTTTACTGAAAAATTCAACCCATTCAAAGTCTATCCCCAAATTTTAACCACATTCAAACTAAAATTTATTCCACAAAAAAATTTAATTCCACTCAAAATTTAGTTCCCATTTGCTTCCCTAAAAATTTAAAATTTTAGTTACTCCCAAGATCTATTTCTCTCCCGACTTAGTTCCCCTAAAAATTTTAAATTTAGATTTAATTTCCCCAGAGGATTCAGTTCCCCAAAAATTTAAGTTCTCCACAATTTTGTTCCCTCCAAATTTACTTTCCCTCAAAATTTAAAATTTTAGTTCCTACTAAAATTTAGTTCCATCAAGATTTAGTTTTCCAAAATTTTAAGATCCCAAAAAATTTCGCAAAAGCTCATCATAACCATTGATTCCTTGAGATTAAATATTAACTGTCTTTCTACATGTCTCTTTGTTCTAGTCAGTAAACACATCAAAAAACATCCCATTTGTATAGTAGATATTAAAATATTCATGTTTGCATAATCTGCATGATAACATGCACAATCCGTTTATGCGTTATGTGCTATCGGACATCATTCGTAATGGAAACCTGATAGGATTTTTCTAGTGTTTTGTGGGATAAAAGAGGTCTTTAGTGGAAAACTGGATTTTTTTTGGGTAAAGGTGGGATTTTTAGGGCTAGAGAGTGGATTTGGAAAAGATAGATGATATTATTATTGATAAATAAACTGAAAACGATAAGTTGGCCATGTTCGAGAGGTGGACCGCTTTCCTCAGCTTCTATTTGAGAGAAAGTTGTACTCTCCACAAAAGAGGAAATCTCTCAACCTCTAACAAGTTCTCTCAAAATTCAACAAAAAATATCACTAATCCCCCCTAAGCCCCGTATAAATATTAATTAGACTTTCAGAATATATAGAAATACCACTCGCCCCTAAAATTAAGAAAACACCACCGAGCCTCCAAAATTATATCTTGCCACCGCCGTATAAGATCTCATCATTACTCCATCCCAAAAAGAACCACATTGTCTTCAAGGTGGTGTCATGAACGATGTCACTCCAAGTAGAGATGCCCGTCTCTGCTGTTGGAAGCGACGATCTAGGATCTCTAATTTGATGATGACAAACGTGTGTTGCTATTAATGTGTGTGCTAAGTGTGTTTCAGAAATGGCAAAGTCGTATTATAAGAGATGGAGAAATTGCTATTCATATAGCAAATTGGAATAGAGAGGAAGTGTTGTTTACAAAGCAGATGGAATGGGTCAAAGATGGAGAGATGAATTCAAATCAATTTGGGAGTTGATCAAATCAGTTATAGAGATATGTTGCTACCCAATTCCTATTCAAACTCTTTATAAAATCCTCCCAAATATCTAATAGCTTGCCATCCCTATCTCTTAGGAGATTTGGTACCATCCTTGCACATGGGTATCTAGGCCGCACCCTACCCCTAGGGTTTCTACTTCTAGCCGCATCTAAGCCCTAGGCAACCCAACGTTGCTAACCCTACCCTATATAAGTGTGCGGCCAAAAACAAAGAAGGATGGTCGGCCATATTATAATTTTACCCAAGAGCATCATCCCTTAGAAAAGAACCCTATTGCCTAACATCTACTTGCCAGAGGGG
This sequence comes from Scilla litardierei, assembly GCA_030789695.1. Classification (NCBI taxonomy): domain Eukaryota; kingdom Viridiplantae; phylum Streptophyta; class Magnoliopsida; order Asparagales; family Asparagaceae; genus Scilla; species Scilla litardierei. The sequence continues at coordinate 141,390,849 of CM061142.1, forward strand.
AATTCACGCAAAGCCTCATCTTCTTCCTCACGCAAGCCAAGTACCCAAGCCAAACAAACCATTGCCGCAACAACTACCCATTGATCATCCTCTTTAATAGGTTTGAGCTTCAAAGGGAGATTTCCAAGTGCCGCACCCCATCTACAACCAACAAGAGCAGGGCAAGCAAGCTTTACCAAGTCATCATCTTCATCAACATCTACTGAAGGGTTGCCGTCGGAGTCGAGTTGGGGACGACGACGAGCTAGCTGCCGCCGTCAAGGGGAAGTCGAAGAGCACGCCGCCGCCGTCGAAGAGAAGCTCACCGAGTTGCTGTCACCGTGAAACCCTACGAGCTGTCAAACATCGCAGAGGTGAGACCGCCGTCGAGGTGTAGTTGCGAGAGCCCGCACATCGAAAAGCCCGCACGTCATCGAAGTCGACTTGTCGTCGCACCTTGCCGCTGCCGTGGAGGAGATCATGCCGCCGTTCATCCTCCTTCATGCCACAGACATGCTCCTCTCGCTGTTTTTATCATCTCGTCGGAGTCAAGTCGCTCGGAGAAGTCGGATGGCGAAGTTCGACTGCTACTGCTAAAGCTAGTCGTTCGCTTTCATCTCACCGTGAACCCACGTTGAAGTCCCGCCGCCGCATCCGGAGTCGAAGCTGTCGTTGTCGTCGAAGCCTTCCTTGCTGTCGTCGAGAGAAGAACTCGTCGTCGGAGACGAGTAGTCGTTGCCGAAGCTTGAGCGTTCACCGTAGAAGACGAAGCCCGACGTCAAGTTGCCAAAGTCGGAGATGGCGAAGTCGAGGAGCCCACGCATTATTACTGAAGTCGCGCTACCGGAGTCAAGCTTCCACCTTCGCGCTGCAGTGGACTGCCGCACCACCGACGAAGCCTTTCCGTCGAAGAAGTTGCCGTGAAGACGAGTCCTTTTCGAACTCGAAGAAGCCTGATGCATGCCCTATCTCGAGCGAACGAGAAAAGAAAAGAAAGGAGCTGACGTGGAATAATCGATTTTTTGGGAGTTGATGTGCGCACAGACCGATTGATATTTGGTTTTGAACTGAGATTGCTATACGCACAGACCAGAGTGCTATTTGAGCTATAACTTGAGATCCAGGAGTCAGATCGAGACACTGCTTGCGCCAGACTGAAGCTGACGTCGTGCTGAACGACAAAGACGACACACCATCGCAATCTGAGCATTTCTGAACCCTTTATTTTATCATTATATTTGTGATTGTGTGTAAATCTCTGTAGGAAAAACTTTACCGTTATTGTCTTTTGAGACTTGTCTGGTTGTGGCTAGACAACAGGGTCTTGACGTGTTGGTGCAGTCAAGATACGCAATTACTAGGTTGATAGAGTTCTGCACTTTGTTGAGTGTGATACAGTCCAGGTGGGGAGTTGGAGCTATGACCACATTGTAGGTGTACAGAAGGAACTTATTAATGCTAGTATTTACCTGGGAGCTGGAGTAGGTCGTTGCTGCGACCGAACCAGGGTAAATCTGCGTTGTATTCTGTGCTTGCATTTTGTTTACCCTGCCTGTGCTTTAACTGCGTGCGATTTTTCGTAGGTTGCGCGAGAATATTTTTATAAGCTTATTCACCCCCCTCTCTAGGCTAGGATCCAGATCCAACAAGTGGTATCAGAGCAGGTTTTAGGATCTAGCCTAGGATTGACCATGAATCCCATTTATAGTGCTTTTACTGAGGGTCAGTCCATATCACGTCCCCCTAGATTTAATGGAGTAGAATATGCTTATTGGAAAAATCAAATGAGAATCTACTTAATTTCTATTGATTATACAGCTTGGAAAATTGTTGAAAAAGGCTATAAACCAACTGTCATTAAAATTGAAAATGTTAAGATGATTAAACCCGATGATAAATAGGATGACAATGATTGGAGACTTTATTCTCTTAATGCTAAAGCTATGAATGCTCTCATTTGTTCATTAGATAAATCTGAATTCAATCGTATCTCACATTGTCTAACTGCGCAGGAAATAAGGCATACATGGAGGTGACGCACGAAGAAACGTCACAAGTGAAAGAGTCTAGACTTGCACTTCTGAGTACAGAGTACGAGGGATTTCACATGCTACCATCAGAAACCATATCAGAGATGTTTGCGAGGTTCACCAGCATCGTCTACAAGTTTAGTTCGCTTGGTAAGCCATATTCTAGTCTTGAACATGTGAGGAAGATATTAAGAGCACTGTCAAGCTCTTTCAGGCCTAAAGTCACCGCCATCCAAGAAGCAAAGGATCTGTCACATATGAGGGTGGACGACTTGATAG